>JAGMVK010000024.1:600000-750673 GCA_020747065.1 Cadophora sp. MPI-SDFR-AT-0126 | reverse complement strand
ATTAAAATTTTATATAAATAATTCTTTTATATAATATTTTAAAAAATAATTCTTATTTAAAGTTTTTATAAATATACTTTTATATAAGTTAGAATTAAAAAATTAATTTACTAAATTTAACTATTATTACTAATAAATTAAATACTTAATAAATTATTAAATATATTATTTAATACTTTAAAATATAAAAATAATATAATTAAATCTTTTTAGAACTTAAATTAAAATTACTTTATAATATAATTTCTTTTATTATAAGATTAATCTTTATAAAAGAAGTTTTATTTAATTTAATATATACTACTTTAAACTACTTTAATTATTTAAAAAAAACTACACTTATTTATAAATAAATTATTTAAAGTAGTTTAAAAAATTAGAAATTTATATTACTTGAAATTATTAATAAGTATAAAAATTAAAAATATCTTTTTTATAAATAAATTATAAAAAGAACTTCTAAGATTCTTTACTAAAATTAGATTAAGATTAGTCTTTACTAATTAATATTATTAAAAATAATAATTAATAATTAAAAAAAAGTATTTATTTATTATAAGTAATACTAAATACTTTCTTATTATAATACTTAATTAAATCATAATATTAATTTAATATAATATACTATTTAAATCTTAAATATACTCTTTATAAAATTAAAGACTTTTATTTAATTATCTTAAGTAAGATTATTTATAAAGCTTCTTAAATAATTAAAAACTTAAAAAGCTAATGTTAATAATTATATTTACTTTATTTTAAAGTAATTTTTAAATATTGACTTAAGTAAAATTAAATAAAATAAAGCAATTCTTTTTATATATTACCTTTCTCTCTTTATATCTTTTTTACTTTATAATTATAGATTTTAAAAGACTATTATTAATTTTATATATTTTTATATTAATATATAAGATTATTATTATATATAATAATACTTTTTCTTAAGCAAGTATTATATAATCTATTTATAGTTATATATTATTTTAAATTAATTAAGAGATTAGTAGGCTCTTAGCTTTTAGTCTTAGACTCGTTAGAATAGTAGTATTAAAAAAACAATATTAATATATTATTCTTAGCTATATAAGACTTCAAACGAGATACTTTCTCGACTAAGTATATTATAGTATTCAATTGTATAACTACTACTATCACTACTAGATTAATAAAGTATAGATCGCTTACTTTGTATATAAACAACGTCTCTTGTATAGGTGAGAAATAAGCAGAATTCTTTAAATAGAACTATACTTTATTAGTTGATAACGAAAGCACTTTTTAACTCTTACAAAATATTCCTCTACAACTTTATTATACGAGATCACCTAAGATCTTTCAGTTCGTTTGATAATCAAAGAAATTATTAGTATTTGTCCAAGGCTAGCTAGAGATAGAGCGAGTAAAAAAGATTGATAGAATATCACGATCTTAGTACTATAAGAGCAATCGAAAAAGACATAATTCTTTTGCTCTATAATATATAGCTAGAGGCAAGAGATTTATAGATAGAGTCTCTTATAATAATCCGTCGCAATGTAAGCGTATATTCAAGAGTGAGCTAGATACCACTAGACTGATTGCAAGATAAGGTTCTGCTAAGCGATAAGAGCATTTAGATATAATTTCTATAACTTTCTTCAGCCCTGATCTCTGGATAACGTCTCACCCCTGGTTTCCGCCTACCCCTACATTCCGCCCACCTCGCTTAACCTCACCGCTTCTTATACCACCCAACTTCAATAATTATTTAATATTTTATTCTCTAATCGATTTTCTTGAAATTTGGAATGTGAATTAATCTCATCATAAAGCCTTAATATACTGAACGTGACGTCATGTGTGCTATTGAGGAGATCGCAAATAGCAAGTCCTTACGGAAGGCATATCTAGAGTAAGGTATTCCAAGGTCCACTCTTTGTAATCGGAATATAACGACACAACCACATAAGGAGGCCGCTAAACACATGTAAAGACTTCCTACTGTAATTAAAGATTAATTAACTAATTAGATTTTAACTCAAGAGTCTCTTAGCTATAGAGTTACCTATACGTAGATACGGGTTTTTAGAGAGAGGCTCCTAGTTCTTTAAGGAGACTACCGCCTACTTAGAAAACACTAGATAGCACGGTTTTTAGCTCGGAATCCTATTCTTAAGATTAAGAGGCAGATATACGTCGATTCTATACGTGTTAATAACGCTTATTCTAAAGTTATTAAGTTGTAGTTCTAAAAATTAGTAATTCCGGTAATTAAGGCAATTCCAGCCTCTCAACGATAGAATATAGACGAGACTAGTATTATAGAAGGTTATAGTCTAAATAGATATATAGTAGGGAGTGCAGAGGCACGTAAGGTTCAAGGAAAACAGCTAGGCTCGCGCTCTTAGACGATAATTATTAAGTGTATATCCGCAATAGGTCTCTCCACGTTTCCGGCTATAATATACAAGGAAAAATTAATCTAACAATAATAGTTTCCATCGCAATTAGATATATTCGATCCATAGTACTTTATAGCTACAGAAAATAGGTAGACAACTGATTAGACAGCTCTAGAGTAGCTAGAAAAGGTCTTTATTCCTTAGACGAAACCACGTGACTATTCAGCAAGACTCCTTATTCTAGACGGCCATGGGAACCACGAGACTACGGATTTCCTTTAGAGGTGTCTCGAACACAATATCTACCTTCTTTTCTTACTAGCATATATATCACACGTCTTACAACCTCTTGATTTAATAATTTTTTCATCTCTTAAGCGTGCTTACTGAAAAGAGCTTCAAAAGTTGAGTTCAATAATTGATTCTACGCTAATTAGCAAGCGTAATTTCCTCATATACTACGAGAAGGCACGCCGAGAAAGTATTACAGCTTCAAATATTAAGGCTAGGTAAAGAATTACTAGTCTATAGCCGGTCTCTATAGCAAAGCCATTAATGAGCCCTTTGCTCTTAGAAAATAATAATAAATCAATAAATCCGACTCTCCTAAAGCTTTAAGAGATACTAATACTACCTCCAGAGATTTCTAACACTTTAATTAAGTTGTATACTCTAAGAAACCGGAAAGAGATGTACGTACAGATTCGGACCCTAGCTAGCGGGTCACATAACTAACTTCCAGTTAATCGTTTACTCTTCAGGAAGGTTATAAAGGGAATAGACGAAAGAGACTACGAATTAGGGAAGGCGAATATAAGGGTCAAAGAGTTAAAAGAGAGATTAGAGCAAGTACGGCTAAGGAAAAGAAAGAAAGTCCTGACTAGTCCAAATTCCCGGTTTATGAGAACACGTGCAATTAGGGAGGCTTAAATCGCAGCTGGAGAACGCTAAATTGAACCTGTAGAATCAGAAAGCGAAGGAGATTCAGATTCTATAATATCTTGTATAGAAGTTAACGCAGAATAGAAATATTAAGTGTTGAAAATCAGGTAACGGAATTAGTGGGGTAGGCGGAATGTAGGGGTGGGCGGAAACCAGGGGTGAGACGTTAGTATATTAGCCGAGTTATTATTAAGCTTTCTAAGATGTAAACCACTGAACTAAAAGACAGTACCTTTGCAAGTACTTAAAACCTATACGTATTTCCGATCTTGTCGCATTTGAAGTCTTATTAGAGTAAATAGAACAAACACCTAAGCGAGCGACGACAACTCAAAGTTCAAGAAAAAAAAGCAAAAAAAGAATCCACGCGAATAAATAACAAAACAAACAGTTGGTCCTACGTATAAGACCGCATTTCTGAATAGAGTCATATTATATACTATAGTCGAGTCCTCGGAAGACTATACGTACATTTTGACTCTGGAGGCGTAACATCCCTCAAGATGCGATTTTCAGCACAACCCGTAGGTAGACAGCCCCTGCTCCCGACGCAAACCCAAATATAGGAATTAATTACAGCATTGTCAGGCCCTCAATACTACGTTTCCGTAGGTCAGAATCTTAAATGCAAATATCACAAGTATACTGCATCCGTCTCATGTCTGGTGGTCCAGCATCGCAATGAGGCATAAAGCGCACAAAGCTCTCAGAGGGTAGCAAAAGTGCTTATTTGGATAGATATGGTAGTTTAGGTTAGGCTGACTTAGCTTTGTTTACCGTAATTCAGATTCACTTGTAAACAAACCTGCCTCCTGCATGGGTGAGTCATGGTCATCTGCTCTGAACGAACTCAGTCGGCGACTCCCTCCCTCCCTCCAGTGACTACTCAATCCAGCCGCTGATTCTGGCAGAGCTAACAAAGATTCTCTGACCGAGGCGAAAGCGAAGGGATACGTGCTATCTGTCTACCTGTACTGTACCTTGTCTACCTGTCTACCTGTCTACCTGTCTACCTGTCTACCTGTCTACCTGTCTACCTGTCTACCTGTCTACCTGTCTACCTGTCTACCTGTCTACCTGTCTACCTGTCTACCTGTCTACCTGTCTACCTGTCTACCTGTCTACCTGTCTACCTGTCTACCTGTCTACCTGTCTACCTGTCTACCTGTCTACCTGTCTACCTGTCTACCTGTCTACCTGTCTACCTGTCTACCTGTCTACCACCGGTCTACCTACCGACCCAAGCTACGCCTTAAAACCACCTTACCTACCCAACCCAGCTCAACTCAACTCAACCCCCAACCCTATCAACTGGGCAGCGACAGCAACACGAATACTTCTCCAACTCGCAGAACCAACCTATGGATAAACCAAGGAGCACATACCTACACACAAGGAGGCCGAGGAAAGGGCAGCGAAAAAGAGAGGAGGGGCAGGGAGAAGAGTACCTCGCAAGAGACACCTGCTTGAACTCGGCCTGATTGACAGCGACAAGAACAAGAATGCACACACCAAATCAAAAGCATCGGGGTCCGCAAAGCTCGTGAGCAGGAGGCGTGGAATGACAGAGGGCAGAACAATAGAATGAACTGCGGACGTCGCAGAGATCGATGCCATCCATCCAGCTCAGTTCAATCTGTCCAGCGGGATGTTTATAGCAGCAGCCGCAATCAAGACAGCGATAGGCTCGCAGGCCGAGGAACAGTATAGGGAGGAGAAAAGAGGACGGGAGAGGCGGCGAAGAGAGGACAAATCCAACATAAGGCTCGCAGGACTGGGATTAGGATAGAGAGGCTATACGAAGGCCGAAGAGGCAGGGAAGAGAGAAGAGAACCTCGCAAGTTAACTCAACTCGACTCAGGTTAACTCGCAGGACTTAGGCTAAGGATAAAGAGGCAAGAAGAAAGCTGGAGAGGCAGGCAGAGAGTGGAAGGCCAAAATACTACTCGTAGGACTTAGGACCAGGATAAGGAGCAGATGATAAGGCTAGAGAGGTAGGGAAGAGAGGAGAGGGTCTCGCAGCTCATTCGACTCGACCTAGATCAGCTCACATCGACTCGATTCGAATTATATCCTAGTTATCAGGTCAGCTACAGCGACTCTATCATTTGCAGATATCAGGCATAGGTCAGAAGAACAGAATGAGGCTTAGGGTTGGAGTGAGATAGAAAAGACTTAGGAGAGGACATTGCGGGAAGGCTGATTAGACCCACGCTGATCCCTCGACTCGAACCACGCCAGCGTACCGCCGTAGAGGCCAAGTCAGCGATAGAGACTATACTAGTCGCAGATACCAGGTATACGTTGGAAGAACATGCGAAGGCAAGGGGTTGGAGGAGGAGAAGGAGGGAGGACATCCAGGAGAGGGCGTTGCGAGAAGGTCGATCAAATCCGCGTCAATAATAGCGACAGTGATAACACAATCACACGATAATATCACGTACTGATCTCAGATACCACGGCCATTTGCTAGCACTTGGGAGGCTGTATTATATTGCACTGTGCTGAGTTTGGTGGATCCTTGAGATACCGAAAGTCGCAGACGTGGATTCTTGCAGAGATTGTGATAGACTGGTTATATATTAGCGCAATGTGGGGTAGCTGAATAAAGTAATCGGTGCCTGGACGAATGGATATGAGTATTCAAAGGTAAAGCCCGAACTTCTTCTCGGCAATGCCAGGTTTCACAAGCTTTAGTTCGCTTTGCCACCCGTGTTCTCGTATTTCCTCTAACCGATCGTTACTGGTCCTCCTATTGAACCAATACTATATAATACAACTCTGTCTGATATACATTTTACCACCGCTGATAATTCTGATTCGATGAGGATACCTTAGATCTAAGTTTTAAAGGCATAGAGCACAAGGAAACCTGTCTATCGGATCTATTTAGACAGAAGTGGGAGGTATATAAAAGCCAAGCATCGTAACAAGCGAGGAAGGATTTGCCTTTGAAATTTTAGCGGGAGCTAAATCAGAAAGTTCTTCAAAGAGAAGAGAGCGCGTGGGCTTCCGCTATAAGTTATTCTATACAAATTAATTTCTTTTCTGTTCCGATTTGTTTTAGTGGGGGGAGTTGGTCACATTATTGTAATTACTTCTTGACACTGTGTTTCTGTTCTTTGTACCAGCTCCGTCTAACCGCTTCACACGAGCGTTGTGTCGGACATTAGTATCATGGGTGCCAGTTCTACCCCTTCGATTCTCTGCTTATACAACTTTCCACTCTATTCCCTCATTCTGCTAGGTGCTAGCACTCTGTTGGTGTGGGCCTGCACCATGCCTTCTTCTCAGACCTCTACGCAAGATCGGGGGTCTCTTCCAGATAAGAGTAGTAAGACATCTGACAGGTGATAATTAGTAGTTGGCGAAGAGTTCCTGCTATTTTCTTATACGGCCCTGCCAATAATGTAAGTCCCGCTGCCCGCTTATACTCTCTAGCCTGATTTTTAAGCCTACACTTCTAGTAACCCTTAGACGCTGCAAGCGCGGATTGAGCTACAAACATAAAAGGTTCGGGCACTCGAGCTTGCCGCAGAAGAACGTCGGAGGACTGGGCAGGTTCGAAGCCAACTTTGCTACCAACATCCTCGTCGACGATGGGTTGAACAGCATTGGATAGATGGCCCAATCCGCGAGCAGTCTGTGGTCTTGCGTCATCAGAATAGTGGAGAGGCTCTGGGAGCCGCGAGTGAAGCGATACGCCAGGTTCGTCTAGCTCAGATAGAGCAGAGTAGTGAGCTAGAGCGTCTGCGGGATAAATGGCGTCGTAGAAAAAGACACGTCCATGATGAGCTAGGAATGTAAGCTCTGTTGCGCCGTCAAGTGGACAAGAAGCAAGCCAGAAGCGGGCACAGGAAGATGAGCGTCGCCGGAAGGTTCGCGAAGATCGAGACGAAGCTGGTAGACAAGCTATTCAGCGACATAAGGCTTCCCTCCAAGCTCAGAAGGCGCAGCAGAAAGCACTCGCAGCGGGGCTTTTTATTACGTTCGATGGAGTTCTTCCTTCTTTCCTAAAAGAGGAGTTTTAATATATGAAGGAAGCTTCGACTAATTTCCCAGAAGATATTACGCCTTATATCCAGATGAGGTGTGTGGGGGATTACTAAAGGGCGATTTCAAATGCCTTAAAGCGTCTACTATGTGGGCTTTGTGGAGGGCTGTTCCAGGAGGATGAGATGATGAGTATCGGTCTCCGAGACAATAACCTACAGTACTTCCTCCAGAGGACGGGGACGGCCCCCGACTATTGCGCGGTCAAAGATAATATAGTTAGCATATATGTGACCTGTAGTTCGGTGATTACAAAACGGGCCATCCCTCCGCTTTTAGCTGGTGACTTTGTTAACTGCCTGTTCTGTCAAGATTATTTAGAGGCTCTAAAGAATCTTAATACTGTAGAAGAGGCTTTTATAGCACGGGCTCACGTTGTCAGCATTTTCTTGAAACTTACCTCAGGTGCTAAGAAGGGGATCAGTTATCGAGGAAGTCACGGCCATTCTATAGCCGTGAGACAGGACCCCAGTGAGCTTCTGAAGAACTTACCTGCTACTAGGTTAGCGAGACCATACGACGATTACCGTCAGCTGGGATCGCGGGACACCGCCCATCGGAGGAAAACCTTGCCTAGTCTTACTCCGTCGACAAGGCGAAGGTCGTGAATGCATTACTATGGCTCAGTGCCAATAACCCCGGATACAAGTCGGTAGTCGTCGACTATTCTGTTCTAAGCTCCTGGCCTAATCACTACATTCCTCGGGAGATCAGAGACGCTTTTATTACATTAGGTCCTGAGCCAGGCTCGACAAAGACGCCGGTGGAAGACGAACGGGAGAGCTATACTACATCGTTACAAGGTAGGCTATTTGAGAACAAGTTAGAGGTAGAGGTAGAGGACGCTAAGCCTAGTAGCATTCTCAGCCGGTCCCTCTTCTCCGACCTTTATAGTTAGGATCTCCACTCCAACCCAGCCACTTTGGCTAGCCTCCAGGCCATCCTCCAAGAGCAGGACTCTGACCGATTAGGCCCAAGGGAAGACGATGCTATTGATTTCCAAGGTGATAAGGAGGGCGTACTCAACGAGAACTCTCGCCTGCCACATATATCGTATAAGACGACACAATACCTACCGCTAATGAGTGCCTTCACGGACCTGGACTATTTTACAGTACTATTCTTTACCCTCTTTCCGTTCGGTATAGGCGGCTATCTCGGCGATGCAAAGGGAGACCGTCCGGAGAAGGTATCTCTTAAAGCTTTTGCAAGATACACTATACTGCACCATTCCTTACTGTGAGTATGCCCTACTTACTACCATATTATTCTGATCTTTGTAGCTTCTCTTAACACCATACCTTTATGTTTTATATATACGATTTGATCCTGATACGGCAAGCTTCTTTCGGGAATCATGTGCAGGTCAAAAATGGCTATTAGGCTAAAGCTACTCAAGAACTTGCTAAGCTGTCAGCTGATGATCTCTAATATGCGGCGCAGGAATTTACTGATAGGAAGAAAATCTCGATCTCTGCTATCCACAGTCTGATTACCAATATAAGAATTATCTCGTCATCTAATTTAGAGTCGTTTAGGGAGAAGATGAGGTTCAGGAACCTGATTTTCAGTAAGTTCGCTTATCTTGGGCTCCTACTTATCTAGTTCACGCTGAATCCAGAAGATATTAGTAATATCTTCGTGGTTAGACTTACCGACGAGGAGATCTCGCTAGATGAGCTGGGTATTAAGTTCAAACTCTTACAACTGACGATTAAGAATCCGAGTCTCGTCGCTCAATTCTTCCACGTCATCATCACCTCCTCCTTCTCCTGCTTCTTCAAGACGCTCTCTAGGGAGAGTGGGATCTTCAACACAGTGAGTTTTCTTTTCGGAATCGTCGAGTCGACAACGCGGATAATGCTACACCTCCACGGATTTACCTAGCTCGCCAGCAATATCGGCGCTGCGAATTTTCATTAGAGACTAAAGTCGGACGCCGACTTTAAGGAGTGGGTCCTCACTTATATCCGCTCGATAGTCAGGGAGACGGTAGATCTCACTCGTAGCCAGCAATTCCAATCAGAGACTTCCAGCTCGTCCCGTTTTCCTATACCGGAAGACATTACTGCAGCTGAGTTCCAAGAGGCCTTGGATTTCGACTCGAGCAACGTAGCGGCCCGGGTCCAGATGCACATTCATAGCAAGACCTGCACCAAATACCAGAAGAAGGTTCCACGGACACATACAAGAGCGAGTCCTGGTCCGATTGTCCAGAGTGAAGGGATGGCGACAGACGCCGACGACTCTTCGCAACCTCAGAGGCGGCTGCCCTCGCAATTTTATAGGTTTTTCTTTCCAAGACCGCTTGTTCTAGAATCTATGGTTACGGAAGAGGGCTGTATCCGGATGGAGAGGAACCACCAATTCGTGAACAAGTACAACCCTGTCATTGCATCTGCTATAGGATATAACCATGACGTTAATTTCTCGTCCCCCGAGGTCCTTGCCACCATCTACTATATGACAAACCATGCGGCCAAAGCTCAGGTTGATCGGGGCCAGCTTGTATTGGCTGCGGTCGTGTTAAAGGAGGCATAAGAAACAAATGAAGCAGTGGCCTCTGGGAACAGTGGCTTGCCGGCGCTGTAAGCACTTGCTATGTCCAAGTTCGCATTAAAAGCCTACAATAGCTTTACGAGGGACGTGGAGGTCGGCGCTCTAGTAGTGGCTCACTTCCTACTTGGATAACTGTCTACGTACATTCCAAAGGGCGATAAGTCCGTCACAATCAACTTTTACTGGGTTAAAATCAACGTCCGGAAGGTTATGAATAGCTTGCTTAACGAGACTAGTGATGAGGACGTGGTAGAGTCCGTAGATCAGTACGTTAAATTTGATGGCCGTACCCGCCGCACATTAATTTACGAGAACTACGAGCACCGAGGCGACAGGCTTCTCATTTATGCTTCTACGAATATGCGGCCCAGATCTCTATACAGACGTGCAAAGGCGCTGAGAATCGAGCATTCCTCTTTCCATTTGATACTTCTCACCTAATACACGCAACTCAGATCTAGGTCTCTGTTAATTCCTTAAATTCGTTAAAGACTCCCTCCCTGTGCGGTAGTATCACCTCTATGTCAGAGAAGGGCACTGATATTCTCGATACTACGCTTAAGACTTAAGACAAGATACGTGAGGTTCTCCTCGGTCTGTTCTATCCGCGCAATGGGCTTCGGCTTCTCCGGAGCGGCCATCTCGAATCTCTCCGGGCTGCACCGTATAAAAACACGTGGCTATGGAACTTAGTCCTCTCGTTTCTCCCTCCTTACCTAGTCCAACTATCAGAAAACGCTGTACTCTTCCGACGGAGTAAGGAAGCTGCTGATCAGGATAGGAAGGAGCGTGGCATAGAATTCGATGACTATCTTAAAGCTATTAACCATAACGTCTATACCGAAGGCGAGGAGGCTAATGTGGACATGGACTTTGCTATGCTTCGACCAACAGAGAGTTATCTGTTGTAAGTTGCTCTTGCTTTCCCGGGCATTACCACTGACAGCCTCTCTTCATTGCGGGTTTCCCGCAACCCTCGGTCGCTTGGTGCCTATTTCACGCCTGCCGCTCTAGTCAAGACTTGGTCGAGGCAGCTAAAGGCCTTTAAAGGTAGAGGATAGTCAGACCTTGACGATGTCGATTCTAATGCCGACATCCCGTCTCACTTCGATACAGGTTGGCCAGAGGCTGCTCTCGTTCCAGTCCTTGGTTACAGCACCGAATCTATGGCGTCTTTAAGGCATCTACCGGCCTCGTTTCAAGCGGAACTGTCTGTCGATAATCTGCTGGTTATGATCACCAGCCAGTACCCTCTTAACCAAAAACAGCGAATGATCTTACGGGCTCTAAGCCTTCGGATTCTACTCCCTGTTCGGATCTGTTCTGTTCTTACTCTACCTTGGCGGTATTGGCGGATTTGGCAAAACCCACCTGATCAAGACTGTTATGTTTGATCTGTCGATACGTCTACTCACCGCTTCGACTGGTGCGGCTGCGGCGAATATTAACGGGACCTACCATTCTGCGCTCGGATTTGGTAATACTAGAAATCAGCCTCTACACCAGGCAACGAGGTCAAGACTCTCTCATAAGAGATCCTCGACGAGATTAGTATGGTTAGCCTCGAGAGCCTCGTACAGGTCAATGAGCGGTGTAATGCTATTTAGGATCTGAATCGGGCATCCGACACCGTGTTCGGTAGGCTTCCTGTCGTTATATCTCTCGGGGATTTCAACTAGTTCAGGCCGGTCCGTGGTCATGCCATATAGAGCTAGACGATCAACGATATTATTAACTTACAAACGGGGAGGTCAATCTCGAGTAATTTTGCCAATGTGGTATTCCTTACCGAGCAGATACGGCAGGCAGAAGATCCGGCTTTCCAAGATCTCCTACAGAGAGCGCGGTCCGCTACTTTAACGGAGGACGACGTTGCTACTCTTAATATGTGTACTACCGAGAACAGAATTACTAATGGGGAGACACCACCCGAGAGGGCCATTATACGACTTAATCGCATCCGCGAGGAGGTTCACCTGGTACATCTCCGAGCATTTACTAAGAAACGAGGTCAAAGGATCTAATTCTTTCCCGCTAGGCATAATGCACCGACAGGCACGAATCTTAACCCTCTCACCCTGCTCAGGATAATCTACCATGTCAGTGAAGAAGGGTATCTAAAAACCCGGGCTTCTTCGCCTTCACAAAGGGTATGCCTATTATACTCCAACAAAACACGAAAGCATACGCCGGCCTAGTCAATAGCATGAGAGGCACTGCCGAGGAAGTCATCTTAGATGCTAGCATACAAGGTATATTAGATAATCATTCTTTAATTAAGCCTTGTTTACTAACTGAATCGACAGATTCGTAGATGGAACTTGACGGCCAGTTTATAACTATATACCGCTCCCTTCATGTGTGTCCTCGTTCGACCTGCACACGACCATAACCTATCATTTCCTAATATTCCCGACAGTCTCGTCTCCGCAGATGAGCGGCCAGATCCCAAATATACCGGGGTTATCGTTTTACCGACATCAGGTTCCGTTGACATTTGGATTTGCGTTCGCAGATTATAGGAGCCAAGGTAGTACGGCACCCTTATTCTACATCTTCTCTTTGGTAAGCAGCGTGGGGTCGACCAGCATGGCAAATGGACCTCGATCAATGTCTAGCTTGGCAGGGTCAAGACTCTATCCGGGGTCTGGTTGCGAGAACCGATTATTAAAGTATAAGATTACTATCTTTTTTAATAGCAATATTAATGAGCAATCCAAAAGGAGAAGATTCGTTATTGAATTATAGATTATTTAAAGAGAAAGAATAATTAAACTTGTTTATAGGTTCTAATAAGCTTAGAGGGTTATTATTACTTTCTTTAAGAAATATTAGGTGGGTTTTTATATTAAGAGTCAAATATTGTAACACAATTATATAAAGAGGTGTTTGGTATTTGCAACTTTTCCATCGCGTAGCTCGCTGATGCTCCCCCCACCCATGCCGTGCGTGCCCACTCGAGTCAAACGCCGCTGAGTTCGCCTGCATTCGAAGCCCGGACTTCTCCCCACCCATGTCAAAACCCGTCGGGCCTATCCAATCTATCTTGACCGCCCTAAACTATGGCGTAAGCTGCTGAATGTTACAGGCGGCACAATCATGAGAAACTTGGCGAGGAGTGGTTGCTTAAATCTTATCGCAACGTCCAAGAAACAAGAGGAAGAGCACATACGATGCGGCATGTTAGAGACCTTCCTGGATCTTGATTGTATTCCTAGAATGTTCCTAGAATCGTTTGCCTCCCTCTCCCTGTGTACTTTTGTTTACTAAGTTACCTCTATCCCTCCCATCTTCTACCTGTCAATCTGCTGGCTTACATATGCAAGTCTCACCATCACTCCACAATACAAAGTATCGTCGCGACTTAGGATATGTTCGATCAGTGTCATTTTTTTATTTTGAGTTATTCCTGCTCGACCGGCCGTCACAATTTTCATGGTCAATTATACGCCATCTGACGTACAGGGAGACTAGTCGTAAATAGAGGATCGTGCCCCGCAGTCCGCCACAATAAGAACTGGCAGCAGCGGCCCTGTTCGGCGAAAGAAGCATCATGGTTGCAATGGCGGAGCAAGTTTTAAGACAGTCGGTGGGCGTGCACTCCAAGCAAACCGTGCTAATCAAAACATCTCAGCCCCTTTAATTGAAAAGGGTTAATTGATAGGATAAAGGCTTTCTGAGTTCGTAATGTTCTCCATTGCATGATCTTTTGTCAGGCGTCTTTGCTAATGTGATTTTCAACTCCAAAGATAGTGCTTCAGTTTTATAAATCTCACACAATCCCATTCTTGAACAGGTTATGTTCTGTTGCCTGCTATTACTGGCATCCGCGATGTACCTCTATTATCCGCTAAAGGCGAAGGATACATATCGCATCTTTGGCTCTGATACTCGGTGCACGCATCATATAAATACTGATTCGACATCACCGGCCGGAAGTCCAATTCCACCTGTAAGGTCTGACTGGCCGAACTTATAGACTCATATCCTCAAGTCGATATGGTCCCGCGTGAGTGTCATAACTAGGTATGCCTTCATTCTATTTTGGCGATACCAAAGCTGCGAAAGTCACTAGGGAAGTCATAGCCTATCCTGCCAGGAACGGTGGGATATCCAAAGAATATTAAACCGAGGCATATCTCCTGGTCCCAGAGCTAACAAATCAACAGAGAAACATAAAAATCTATGGGATGGCCTCGGCAACTGGTCTTAAAACCCTAATACTGAGCCAAACGGTCTCGATCCATGACTAGAAAAGGGTTTACCCGTAGCAGCAAAGATGTCATGAGGGTTATGGATCGTCAATCGGAGTAACAAGACGAGGAGGGCGACTGGGATGACGTATACAAGATTTCCAGCAACTATGACCTTTAGACCAGTGGTGTTAGACCCTGCCAGAAAGGGATAGATTTTCAATCTACAAGGACGAGTTAAGACAATCCAGCGGTGAAGATGCGTGAAGTCTATGGAATTTGGTGTCACTCATGGGCACAGTCACAACCGTGCATCATTAAGACAAGATGAAAGAAGTGCACGCAGGGCTGAGGCTCCTTCAAACCCCAAGAGTACACCGGTTGAATACGAGCGGTCCAGTACATCCACATAGTGACAAGTGAAGGGCAGAAGTGGACATTACCCGGGATTTCTGACTTTAAGTAAGCTGATAGACCTACGCTTCAGTGTTTACTCGTAGATTACTACTGCCACTAGGTGCGGAGCGGAGAGGTTCCCGTCAGCGTGCGAGCTACCATAGAGCAGAATATTCGGGAGATGTGGGAATCGCCTAACCCGTTTCTACTCAGTGGGATCATCGCCGTAGTTTTCAACCCCACATAGGTAATGATGACAAGACTAATTGGGGAGGGTACCGTATGCGTTGTAGGATGCACCTAGCGTAAACATTGGCGTTCCTTTGTCTCTGCGGTTCGATGAAGCTTTAGACATCCAGTATCACCACATCGAGCTGATGCCGGATTACAAACGGACGAGGGCCATCAAGCTGACTTTAGCATTCCAGAAGACTCATAACTGGGCGGTAAGTTATATATGTATGTACACAAGATCTTGGACTAACTCTATTGCAGAAGTGAAGCTGTTTGTCTTATATTTCAGTAGAGATAAGCCGTGGCCTGATCCTCTCAGGACCGTTCTTCGTTGGTAGGCTTGCTCTGAGGCTGCCGAGGGGTATGTCTTCCGCAATATCAGCGTCAAGGAGACGGGCCAGGCGCCGAAGAAAGCTGTGAGTAATTTATTCTCTCTAGTTTTGCTCGTTCCTGACCAGTTCTTTTCAGCAAGCCTCCAGCTTCCTTGAGGCATTTCGGCGCCATCTTTTTGAGATCGGACGGGATCCCAACGCCTACAGCATGCACTCATTTGGCCGTGGCGGAACGCAGCATTTCTCGAGCATCGAGGGGTGGACTATTAGAAAGCTTTGCGACGGGGGCGGATGGTTATTGAACTTCGATAACTTGACTATTGTCCGGTATTTAAGTGGGGTCAAGGATGATCCAGTCAACCCACGAGAGAGCTTCTTAATGCCTAGCGCCTCCGCAAGCAGTTGAAGATAGGTTGTGAGAGTTGTAGACAAGCGCTGAAGTAGATTGGATTGCTTTTCAGACCTTTTATAAACGTCAGAATAACGTTTGCATCTCTGCCTTTACCGATAGATCAGTATATAATGTGGAATTGTCACGCTGGCTATATAACTGCCTACAGACAGTACTTGCGTGTGTGTTAAATTCTCTCTCACTACGCCGCATTTACTCTAAGCTGGTTACTCCAAGCTGGTTCTTGTGCAACAGATCTTTTCCTTCCCTTCGTCAAGTGCTAATAGTAGTGATGATATTCAAAGGCATATATGCTTAGTGAGAATCAAAGGATTGCCACTTAAAGCGGTAGTAACTGATAAATATCTTGTTAACGTCAGCTCGAACTAAATTCTCGTCTGATCGCTCAAATCACGAAAATAAAAAGTTTAGCTTAGAAGAAAAGTATGATATTACGAATTCTTCATAGAATCTCTATATGCGAGAAACTTTTAGATCGAACGATGAGAATAATCACAACTAAAGTATAAGCAAAGCTCTCAGACTGAGTCAGGCGCCGCTAATACGCATTTATCTGTGTTATAACACGTGACTATTTGACGAGTTGTCAAACACAGGCTTGGCACGTAATTGTATCACAAGGGAAGCAAGCGACTCTTAGTTCAAGTCCAGCTTCAACTTCAACTTCAGAGACATGTAAGCTCCCTTATCTCCTCACTCTCTCTCTCCTACCCCACGCTGACCTCAATTCAGCTTACGTACGACCTACATCACCCTGCAACGGTCTCTTGCCCTTTCCTATGGTCGCTACCCTCGTGCGCAGCGATGTAGATTTGACTACCTCTCACCTTGACGAAGAAGTGAACTCACCTTCGGCTACGTACTTCCTTTCTTTCCTTCCCTCTCGTATCATCTGCCTCCTGATTTAAGAAGCCATGCTCTCACTTTTTTATAGGTCTAGCTTCTCCAGGCGCGTCATGTCCGTGGTTCTCCTCCTCATCTGTCAAGGCTCTTGTACTGGATGCGGCGCCGATGGATCTTCATCAACACTTGATTCTTCCATTACGCTTTAGTAAATAGATGACCCTGCCATGAGAAGCCTTGTGTTGTTGAGTCTTGAAGGTAGTTTGAAGAGATGCTGTGCTCTGTGTGTTGACTTCGAGCTGCTCAGTCTTCCTCGCGGCCTCTTTGTTCTACCTGAAGGCAATTGAAAGGGTGAAAGCCTCTCGGGAACAACCCTCTTTAGTTCTGTAAAGCTGCAAGCCACCTGCATAATGGCCACGGCATTTTTGGGAAGTACTCTCTCCCCCTGTGTTTGACCAAGCTAACCATCTTCACAGTCTCTGTTTCCCACCTTAAGGCCAGCTCGACGACTCCCTCCCTTCGTCTCTTAAACACAAGGCCAACTCGACGGTCCCCTCACCCCAGCTCACCACCTTAAATTCAAGGCCATCTCGACGGCTACTTCTTCCCTTACCTTCATATTGACTACAACTATCTCGGGAAGTCTTCTATCTATTTAGGTTTTGACCAGGCGAACCTACTTCTACAGATTCTACGAAAGATCAAGACTGATATCGATATCAAAGAAGGTGATGAGCTTCTACGCTCTCTGAGGCTGACGTCACGATCTTTTTGCAAGGCGCCACGAGTAACCTTACCCTCCTACCACCGTGGAGGGGTTACTTAACCTTGCAGTAGAGTGTTGTCCACCTCTTGCGCTCTAGAGGCTCATCGTCTTCTTCGATTATCGACCTTACATCTACAATAATACTCTTCAGTTGAGTATCTCTTCTGTCGATTTGTTTTCCACTTTCTAAGAACGGCTGACAATCACATTCTATTCTAGGGCTGCGCCGGGTATTAGCGAAGCTGGCAGTACCGTAAGGCGCATTACTGTGATATTGCCTTTTCGCCGTGCCTAGCTCTTGTTGTGACTGCCCATCCCTTCTCTTCTACTTCCACCCATTGCTCACACTGCGAAGTTTCCTTTTGTCATACTTGTCTCTTGCTGTGACTACCCGTCGCCTATTCCTCGTAGGCTTTGTAGGACTAACCTTACAACTGACCAATTAGCACAGAAGGCAGCCGAGGGCTCTGGCTGCCTACCAAAGGTGTGGATCCTCACTCCTCCTGGATTCCTGGATCTAGGACTGATCGTTCGCAACCTAATGAAGTTAGGTGATCAGTCCTACCCATTGCTTGTCGTCTATACAAGAATGGGATTTGCTAACCAGTTCTACAATTTTAATCAAATCTTCCTGCAACTCCTAACATATCGGGACCGTTGAGCTTGCTCTCCTGGCGATGATGTGGCTTGCTTGGCCACTGCGGTGCGACCAAATTGAGTGGGGGCTCTGCGACCCGACGGGGTTTTCACGCAGGGCGCTTCAGGGGGAAACAATCGGAAAGGTGTCTAACTAGTTCGGAAGTTCAGGCCAAGGCATAAGTCCACTCGGCGGCCGTAACCACTTCCTGATACTGGCCTTGGTACTTTGTTTTTCGCGACGCCTGCCACTCCCTCGATCCTGTGGATGAGTCTTCGGACTTGTTTTCCAGAAGAACGGCCCAAGTGGTCAAGTGGATGTCTGCTTTTGTAGGCACCTCTAGACTATACGGTCATATGAGAGCTTTCATTTCTAGTATTTTGTTAACTCTGAGATGAAGATCTATTGGGATTGTATTGCGGAGAACCTTAAGGTGGAGCGCACCTTAGAGAGTTCTCGGTGTCAGCCATGTGCCTAGTGTTGAACTTAATCTGCTTACACATCAATTGACTCAAATACCACGCTCTCCCTTCATACGAACTTGTGGAACCTTAGATAATTCGCTGCCGCTTGTTGCTGTTGGTTTGTTATTTCTAATCACGATTGCCACTTTTAATATGCACTTTTAATATGCCTGACTTACGAAGTAATAAGCTCAAGACTAACAAGTCTTTGTCCAGCTCCCGGCGAACATATGTTAATAACACTGAACGAGACGCCGAGTTTTCAAGTGAGGCCAGTTTACGGCCTCTCAAGTCTCAGATTGGTGATCTGTGGCCTAAAGGCCAATTAAGGGATGATATAAAGGAGATACAAACTTGTCTGCGAGGTAAGAAAGTTTTCGGGCTCATAATGATCGCATACTAATTGTCCTGCAGAAGACAAAGAGTTGTCCAGTAGTAATCTGACACCGCTCCTTGAATTTACGGTTGGTAATCTGTGGCTTAACGGCCATTTGAGGGAATGCAAGGAGATTTAAGCCCATCTTCTTGATGCTGGAAAGTCCTGGAAGAAGATTAATAGCGATCAGACGCGCTTTGAGATTTGTTGTCTCCTAGGTAGAGGCAGCTGCCAATTCAGAGTTTGGGTTGTTACATAAAAAAGAAAGGGAATGATGCTTACACTCACTCATTGGGAGCCCCATACCTGTCCGGATTCTACACACGACAACTTCAGCGAGCGGAATTCGGCGTAGTCCTCGCACGACGAAATGAAGCTCTAATCTCCTGCAAACAAGACATCAAGCCTCAAGATATTATGGATTCGGAAGCTGTATATGGGCCTGGTCGTCGGGAACATGTCTCATACAAACAGATATGGCGAGCGCTTAAACGAAAAAGGGTGGAGAAGGATATCAAGGAAAGGGGCTCCTTTGCATTGTCTCTACGTTCCACAGACACAATTCGTAATGGCGACGCTGAAGCATCAAACAGCGCTCCAACACTTGATCCCCCTTTTAAAGTAACGTCCCACCCCCCTATTCCGGCCACCCCCCTATTCCGGCTACCTCGCTTAATTTCAGTACTTCCTATTCAAGACTTAATAACTCTATTCTACGTTAACTTCTATACATGATATTATAGATTCTGAATCTCCCTCTGATTCTAATTTTACAGGTTTAATTTAAGTTTCTTTAGCTGCGATTTAAGTCTCTCTAATAGTACGTGTTATTGCAAATTAGGAATTTAGACTAATTAAGACTTTCCTCTTTTTTTTTAGCTAAATTTATTCTATTTGTTTTTCTAATTCTTTAATCCTTATATTTACTTTTCCTAATTTATAGTCTCTCTTATTAATTCCTTTTATAATCTTTCTAAAGAGTATACGCTTCTTTAGAAGTTAGTTATATAACTTACTAGCTAAAGTATAGATTTATCTATATAGCTCTTTCTAATCCTTTAATATTTATATCTTAATTAAAGTATTAAAAATCTTTAAAGGTAATATTAGCGTCTCCTAAGGCTTTAGTAGAAGTAAATCGATTAATTTATTATTGTTTTCTAATAATAATAGGCTTATTAAAGGCTTTACTATAGAAATTAGCTATAGACTTATAGTCCTTTACCTAACCTTAATATTAGAAGGGCTAAAGGCTTTTAGATATACCTTCTAGTAGCAGATAAGGAAATTACGCCTACTAATTAGTGTAGAATTAATTATTAAACTTAATTTTTAAAGCTCTTTTCAGTAAGCACGCTTTAAGATAGAAAAAACTATTAAATTAAGAGGTTATAAGATATATAACGTATATACCGGTAAGAAAAAAAAGTATATATTATGCTTAAGGCACCTCTAAAGGAAATTTATAGTCTTATAGCTTTTATAGCTATCTAGAATAAGAAGTCTAGTTAAATAGTCACGTAGTTAAGTCTAAGGGATAAAGACCTTTTTCAGCTACTCTAGAGCTATTTAATTAATTATTTACCTATTATTAATTACTATAAAGTACTACTAACTAAATATATTTAATTAAGCCGGAAACTATTATTATTAGACTGATTTTCCCTTATAAATTACCGCTAGAAATATAAAGAGGTCGGTTACAGATATACACTTAATAATTAATATCTAAGTACATGAGCCTAGCTATTTCCCTTAAACCTTATATTTCTTAGTACTCCCTACGATATAGCTATTAAGACTATAATCTTTTATAATACTAGTCTTATTTATATTTTATTATTAGGTAACCGGAATTACCTTAATTTTCGAAATCTCTAATTTTTAAAATTATAGCTTAATAACTTTGGAACAAGTACTATTAATACATATAAAATTAATATATATTTGCCTCTTAGTCTTTAGAATAGGATTACGAGCTAAAAATCGCGCTATTTAGTGTTTTCTAAGCTCTTAATAATCTCCTTAAAGAACTAGAAGCCTCTCTCTAAAAACTTATATCTATACGTAAGTAACTTTATACCTAAGAGCTTTTTGAATTAAAATTTAATTAATTAATCGATTTTCCACTACTATAGGTAGCTTTTATAAGTAACTAGCGGCCTCCCTATATAATTAAGTCATTATATTATAGTCTATAAGGATAGACCTTAGAACACCTTACTTAAGTAATACCTTCTATAAAGACTTACTATTTACTACTTCTCTAAGAGCAGCCCTAACATTATACTTAATATATTAAGGTTTCATAATGAAAACAATTATTACTCTAAATTTTAAAAAAATCGATAAAGAATTAAGATAATTAATTATTATTAAAGTAGAGTGGTATAAGAAGCGGTGAGGTTAAGCGAGGTGGCCGGAATGGGGGGGTGGCCGGAATGGGGGGGTGGGACGTTACCTCGCGAGACACGAATTGTCCCTCCGCCGGGAGTCATCCCACTGATCGTTCCATCTCTACTGGAGCCATCAAATGCCCTGTCATCAACGTCTAAAATCCCGGATGCTCCAATAAGTCCAGGGCAGACTCTCGAGTCTGATGATAACGAGGTAGCAAGACAACCTAGCCCAGGAGATGTGCATGTACCGGAAGTGGATTTTGATCTTAATCTTGACTTGGACGATCGCGAAGTTGTCGTGTACCTGAGACGTATACAACTAACTGATGGTCGGGCCGTGGCAAGAGAGTACCTTGCTCGCCGCGAGTCCCTGGATGCTCTTGGTCAGTAGTCGAAGGCGACGTCCTTTTTCCTGAAGAGCTGTGGGTAGGGCTTGAATTCCGATTTATGCATGATGTAATCCTCGACGAACATGGAATACTTTACTATTACGATCAACCACCTCGCAATTTGGAAAGGCGAGTATTTGACGAGGAGAAAGAGTTTCAGAGACTCATCTCGCGAGAATCGAGGCGTTTGACGAATATAGAGCTACCTTTGATTGAGTGTGATAGGAAGGCAATTGAGGAGGAGTTGGTAGAAGAAGTCACGGCCGCGAGGATGCTTACCGCATGGCGGAAATAAACAGGGCAATACAGAGGGAGAAAAGTTGACGGGATTGCTAAGGCAAGGAACGATATTTTGTGGGAGAAGCGGAGTATTATATAGTGCAGGATATTTGAGGAATTAAGAGCTGAGTACTTTGCTGAAGTGAAGGAGCGGGATAAAGAGTACTTGATGCTCAAGGCTCAAAAGGCTGTGAGAAAGTCTTGGTTGGAAGGGAGTTTCAATTGGCGGCCTGAGTCAAAAATGCTTGCTCATTTGCGAGCAGCAAACGAATAACGAGGGTGGAGTTTGAGATCAGGACAAAAGGTATAGGCGTATATGTAAATCGAGGGTAGAGGTGTCGGGGTTTCATTTACATTGGTCTGAAAGAAAGTATGGTATCTCAGGCATTTTCCGCACTGGTGCTGTGGAGTTGGCGAAAGTACGGTATCTCAGTCATTTCCCGAATCGGTGATGGAAGATCAACAAAACTACAGTATCTTAGTCGATTCTTGAACTGAGGCGCTTAAACAGATATTATGTGTAAACTAGTATGAGTGTTGAAGTGTTGTTAGCTTGGTTGGGAAAACAGTATGGTATCTTGGTCATTTCCCCAACCGACCGACCCTGTGGTCCCGGGCCTTATAGCTCGACTTCTCCAGCTCTATCCCGGGCTCAGCTTCCTCCCACGACTTCCGCCCCTACGAGACAGATTGCCAACCTCTCGATTTCCCGCCTACTCCAGCTCTGCAATGGAGTTTCTTGACAGTCCCTCGGTAAGGGCAAAGCCAATTCAGAAGCCGCTTTAGCTTATGTGCGTAGGGAAGTGGCGGCCAAATCGGGCCAACACTGCAAAGAGACCTCCGGCCTTTTGCGCGAAGCGTGGTTCTAGAGGGGAGGTAGGGGAACTCTTACTACATTTGCAAGTACGACGCCGAGAGCGCTCACTACTCTTTCCGTCGTATGTTGCTTTACTCTCCCTTTTGATCTATTCCCTCCCCTCTTGTACCCTTCATAGGAATAAGGATTGCAAACTAGCTGTAATATAGCCACTACCATGCCCAGCGCCCCCACGATTCCTCGCCACCAAAAGCGGTTGGAGAAGAAGATGCGTTTTGTGTCTCCGGCCAAGGCCCCTCAGCGCCAGGTCAAAATACTTGCTGCAATGTCTCTAGAGGAGAGATAATAGAGAAAGGAGTAGTTTACTTGGAAAAATACCTCGGTGGCTTACATCCCCCGTTCGAATGACTGCCTCTATGATTCTACTTGTATCGTTCTTGCCTCACATAGGTTCGGATTCCCATCTCCCAGAAATGTCCCCTTCGATTGAGAAGGCGTTCTTGAGATTGAACTCTGAGGGCTTGCATGTATCGTCAACGACTTGCCGTTGTACCTCTCTATCATATAATTTCCTTTGCTTCGTGTCCAAGAGTTCCGCTTCCCCCACCTGCAAGCGCACGACTTCAACACCTCACCACGGTAGGTTTGCTCACACCGCAGCTTCGTTCTTAGCTCCGGGATCAGACACTTCGGCTCCTTGCGCGTTCCCTGGTCCAAATATAATACTCTCAGCACCTCTCGTCGTTGACTTGTCCTGCCTCATCTCAAGTTGCAGAGCTGCTCTACTCCATCGCTTCCCCGTCTAACAAGGCAGGGTTTTCCGGTGCTCACAAATCATGATGCGTCAGTCCAAGCGTAAATTGCTCATTCCTTAGAATCGTACAGGTTCCGAGCACGTCTTGTCGGAGAGGGGCACCCATTTGGATTCCCCAGCTTTCTACCCGCCCTGTCCTCGCTTGCCGTTGTCCGCGCATCTCTAAACAGGGCTCACATCCCACGCTACGAGTTTCCCGATTAGACGCATCCCTTTAAGGGCCAGGATCAAGTACTTCAGATCGTCCTGCGTCTCTCTGACTCTAAATCGTATCTGGTCACCATCCGTCGTAGAGATCTGTCGCTTTCAAGGCGTCGTCTCCGGCTCAACCCCGCGCAGTTTTTCTTTATCCGATTCGGACGATAGGAGTATATTTTAAGCTTCTTGAAATTGAAGTCCCGTATCACGTAATATAAAAGAGATAGGCGGGAAGCGGGAAGGGTTACGGCCCTTAGAAATACACCCTTGTATCTCCTAGTCTTTTCTCTCCTCTATCCGACTTCTTTTTAATTCCAGTGTTAGAAGTAGCACTACAATACAAATATTCCCTGGTCTCTCAAGTCAGGTGCATAGATTACAAAGAGAGAGATAAGATAGTTCTAAGGCTTTGTCTTACTGTTCCTATTCATGTCCCGAGGCGTTTGTTTCTCTCGCTTCAATGGCACTTGGAGTATCGTAGGGTCTCAGCAGAATAAGCAAGCTTCTGTACCGGCCTGCACCCTGATCAGCCGGGGTATATTGATAGTATGCGCGACTACTACCTGAAAAACGATCCGAGCAAGGTTGGCCGCAATGGAAACGTGGACGACACTACTAAACTCTGAGCTTCGCGCCCGCCCTTGTCCACATTCAAATATTATCCGCCATCCGGGTCCTTATCATCCTCTGACCATCCTAACCTAACCTAGGGTAGTGAGAGTCTTCGGTTTTTCTTCTCCTTTTTCTTCTCCCTCCGACGACTTTGCATACACTGTTTGCTAGCATGCGCCGAATTTAACGCCATATTTAGGGCTGCCCCTCCGCGAGACGCGATCACCCATCTAAACCTGCATCAACCAACATTCCGTCCACCGACGAGTTTCTAATATTCTCGCCACCCTTCGACACAATTCTCCTGCCCCGAGCGAAAACCGCTTTGATTTGCGAAATTTCCACCTCAGCGCGACCTCCCAATCGCCACCTGGCTCGTAGCCCATCAACCCATCTGCTCCTTTCCATCACCTCCCCGATGCATTTTGGTGCGGAGTTCATGAAGAATTGATCGCGTTATTTTCTAAATAAACTGACTTTTCAACGCGAAACAGTTGTCTCTGCTGACCGACGTCCTGATGAAGCCGTGAAATGTCGTCACGATCTCTTTCTGACCGATCCCTTTGAGAACAAGAACGACCTGAAGCTCAAAAAGGGCAATCGTGCTGAAGGCACATGCAAATGGATCCTCGAGACTAAAGAGCTCACTGCCTGGCTAGCAGCAGGACCTGGAAGTCAACCTGCGGATATACGATGGCTCTTTGGGAATCCAGGCACAGGGAAGTCCACCATGTCGATATTCCTTGCTGAGGAGCTGTCCAAGATTTTCTCCGCCACGGCGGGGAGAACCCTCGCATATTTTTTTCTGTGATTCGAGCTTCGAGGAGTACTCCAGGACCCAGAGCTCAGGAACTAGCAAGACTTCGCGCCAAGTCCGAAGGACCCGCGGCTGATCCCCAGCTCCTCCTTTTCATCGCCTTTTATATGTGTTTCGAGGAAGGAGGAAGGATAGCTCGTAGCGATGGTGATGTTCGGTTCTCCGCTTCGAGGGATCTGTTACGGTAACGGTCGTTCGAGTACTGGCAGAAGAAAGCTGCGAGATGGAAGAGTTGACCAGTATGCGGTACTGATGTGAGCTGAGCCCTGGCCTTGGGGCGATCGCATTTGAAGATCGTTGCGGATTTGATCTGAAGATTGACTTGATCCAACACTGAATTTCAGGTGTGGGGCTTGTTTTTCTTCACCCTGCGCTAACCGAATTCGGTTGGACTTCTGATGTCTTCTCGGAAAATATCCCAGCCGTTGGGTTTCATCACTCATCGCATGTGCTGACCTTCAATCCCAAGAATCAACGTCCATTTCAGTAGGGCCAGATCAAAATGATCGATCAATGCCCCCGCATCATCGATTGTTTAGTTCCCCTCTTTCTCCGCTTCAAGTTTACACCCCAGTTCGTCCGATAAATCCTAGCTTTTGCTCGTTCCCTCAATCCTCTGTCAACATCTTCTCCAGGAAACACCCACGGTTCTCCACGCTTCACCCTAGCCAGTGCCTCATCAGCTTCCACGCACTCTATCTCGTCCAAGAAGTCATCCTCGGCATGAACCGTAGTTTTGAAAACCCATGCCGCCCTCATAAGCATCTTCCGCCCTCTTATCACTTGGATCCAGTCGCTCATACAACCAGCCCAACTTCATCCAATTCCTACCCTCACTTCGATGCAAATATTCATCCTCGAAAGCTAGCTCTTCACCATGACGAACAAGCATTTTACTAACTAGGCCCTCTGCATGGGAAAGTGCTTTCTGAAAACAAGCGAGAGCTTGTTCCTGGCGAGAGAGCCGTTCATAGGCCATCCCAAGATCAATGTACCAATCTCTGACGGACCCGTTAAAAGCAGTTGGCCAAGAAGAGTGGGTCCGCATCCGTTCTGCAACCCAACTCTCTTGCGAGCGGATTGCTGTCTTGTATGGCTTAATGGCTTTCGATGGCGCACCAGATAAGAGAAAAATCTCTCCGACCGCAGCGTTTTCGCTCCCGGACGAAGCATCCTTTTCAATTTTCTTGTTGAACACTGCCAGAGCTTCTTCGTATCGGCCACAACACATGTAAGCGACGCCGAGATCCTTATACTCGTAGCTCGGGGGACTATCCTGCCTGTGCCTGAAAGAATCTTCAAGGGATGAGACAGCTGATTCCCATTTCGCCATAGCACAGAATGTCTCTCCCAGCGCGAATTCGAATCTTGCTCGTGTTTTAGTGGCAGCTTTGGTCTTCATTTGTGATGTTGTTTCAATCCCATACTCAAGCATCTCCACTGCCAGTTCAAAATATTGATATTCCTTCACCTGCCTCGCCTTGGACACCCAACAGGACAAGTGAGAAGTGGCTCGAGATGGATCCAATACTGCGGCTTCGGCCAGAGCATCACAATAACCACGCCAGTTGAATTTTCTTGTCTCTTCGAACATCTCCTTGTCAATATACGTCTCGGCAAGGTCTTCCCAATGCGAATTCCAGCTTGGATCGAAGTGAAAATTGGCCCTGTAAGTCCGCCGAGCTCCCTCAAAGTCGCCTTTCTTCTTGTACATGGTGGCCATCTGATGAAACCACCTAGAATTCGCATTGCCAGGATCTTCTCTGATAGCTTCCTCAAGGACTGCTATGGCTTCGTCATGATCTGGTGTGGTACATCCATAATCCTCCCTTGTAAGCTTATACGCTTTCAGCTGGTAAAATTCTTCCCGCAAGCAAGTCTCATTGTCCGGATCGAGGGAGATTCCCCTTTTCCACGCCGCGAGTGCTTCGTCCTCCTTGTCATCTCGAGTGTAGAGATGTCCCAAATGTTCATAGTATCGAGGGTTGCCATCAGGATCTTCATCCAAAGCATCAAGTATATTTGCCATGGCTTGGGACCGGACTTGCTCCTTATCAGTGGCTCCGGCGCGCCTAGCAAGATAGTCCAAAGCAACAGAGATATTGGCCAGACAGACACCAGACATCTCATCATTGTCGCCTGCAGTGAGAATAGCTTTAAGATGGTCTCGACTACCACGTTCTTTCTGAAGAATCAGATAGAAATTTGCGTATCGCAAACTCAAGTTGCCGTATAACTTGCCAGAGGATTTAGATCCCATCCTGTTTTTCTCGTTTGCTTCCATGATCTTTGCTTCTTCTTTCAGGAGTCCAGTGGCCTCATTGTTAGGAACCAATACGTCTGGATGATTGATCCATATATCCAGTTCAACCAGCCTCTCATATCCGTGAGAAACTACCAGCCAAACTTTCCACGTATTGTGGAGCCAGACGTGACAAGCTCTCGGCCAGAGTCGATCGGCAACACATTGAAGACCAGGAAGTCCCTCACACCAGGCTAGAAGGGACAGAGTGTTAATTCCATGCCTCTCAAATGCCTCTCCGTCCTCCAAATGGAGTTTGTTGACTCTGTACCAAGCTGATAACTCGATGCAGGTGTAGTACACTTCGTTGAACAACTGTTTCTCCCAATAATCCTTCTCGCAAAAGTAATGTTCGAGCCATGGATCAACTTTGCTTGTTCTTAAGAACTGATAGAGCGTCACAATGATCTCCTGCGCAACGTCAGGTGGCAGTGGATGTCCGCCTTCAAGTGCTGAAAGAGGCTCAGCAAAGTCGCGCTCTTTCAGACCCATGCTTGCTCTCAGATGCCATCTCCATCTCGTAATCGCATACAGCTCGAACTTTTCGTCTTTCACAGGCTTCTCGGCGATAAGATGTCGAAGGCAAGCAAGAGCAGCTTTTCCGTGGGCGATGTTGGAGTTGAACAAGTCCTCGTGTGAATTTGTTGGATTCATGAGATATGCTTGGAAAGTCTCATGGCCAATGTGAATTTCAAAGTCCTGGTTGGATCCGAGAACGGGAACTAAATCCAGGAGGGAACCGCATTCGCTGCGTAGCAAGTCTTCCATATCATACACTGTATCATTGAGGGACAAGTCCACGGCAGTTTTCATTTGCTGGATAGCGAATGGGGATGGCAAAATCAGCGTCCATCCTAGAATCTCTTTAATCCATGCGTAGTTTCCGCTTCGGACAGTACGTTCTAGAATTTGGTCGTAGACGTCACTCATAGTTGGCGGTACTTGCTCGAGCGCAAGCGCAAAAGCATTGCTGGAAACGGTGCGTTCGAGCATGTCGAGGACTAAAGCCGCCCAGAGGAATATTCCATTTGCCTTTTCAAAGAACTCCACCGGATCTTTTCCGATTTGTTGAAATCGACTGGTCATTTTTGGAGATTTGTCGACTCGAGCTTTGACATATCTTTTAATATCCTCCGTGTTGTCTCGCCAAGAGATAGCACGTGTAGTACCAGCTTGATCGAGAATTTTCTTTAGTTCTGGGGATGATCGGCTCGTTATGAGAATTTTCGCCCTGGGAATCTGGACCAGCTCTTCAAGCAGAGCCTCGATCTCGGTTCTACTGGCGTAGGAGGGCTGCCCGGCTTGAGACGACGTGTCTTCCAATTCATCAAGACCGTCAAGAAGAATGAAGATATCAGATTCTTGAGGTCCCTTCGAAATTGGATCTTTGATCAGCGTGTTGAACAGCAATATCAAGGTTTCGAGTCGTCCGGGACTTGGAAGATCCTGCTTTTTCTGCAGATACCGATGGTAGAATGGATCTTTCTGGGTAAGCTGATAGCACAGAGTTCGAACAATATTGTGAGCAGTCGTCAATCCAGGCGTCCCGCTTTTGCAAAAGAAATGCAGAATCGTAGCGTCTGGGTATTGGTGGAGTAGTAGATCATATAGATACGCAGAGATGGTGGACTTCCCAGTTCCGGGGAGGCCATTGAGCCATAAGGTCTGGGCCGGTGTTGATTTAGAATTCTCAAGATTTCCAACTCGCCATTTCCGGAACTCCTCGAGTTCAAGCACCCAGCCTAATGTGCCCTCTGCCCTCTGCGATCGATTCGCAAGAAGCTGAGCTTCGACCTCCCATACCGATGGCGAGAGCCACTCAAAGAATGCGTCATCCTTTAATTCAAGCGAAGCCTCTCGGTGCTGAGTCTGCTGCCCGCTAATGGTGCTGGCAATTTGCAGAAGCAAAGCTTGATCATATTCTTCATACACAAGATGAAGGGCATTCATAGATTTCTGCCAGATCTCTGGCCCAAGGACCAACGATTTAGCAACCTTCTTGAAGAATCCATGCTTCATAAACTGCGTCGAGGCAGCCAAAAAATTGATAATTTCCGCCATGAGATCGAGGCTCTTTTCCAGCAAGAGCGGATTCAAGGATTCTCGAGGTTGCTTCTGGATTTCGAAAACCCTCCTAGATTGATAAGAGATTCGATCAAGCTCCAAAATGAACTCTTCTCCGCGGTCCCTTTCCTTCTGACATAGCTGGAGGACTAGAGCGGTTCCATTCGCAATTGTTTTCAACGGAAGTGCTACAATAGAAGCATCTCCCACCGTGGCGGTGACTCCGCAGGCAAAAATAGCGAGAGGAAGTAATTTGCCAATAAAGTCTCCGACTTTACTGACGCATTTGCTGAATGAGCCTTTGGCAGCTTTGGCCTTCTTTCGAAGCTCGGTGCTCGGCAGAGGTTCCTCCCCAACACTCGCCAGCAGCACCTGCTCAACCGCTCTGCCGAAGTTGTCTCCTCTTTGTGAGATGTCGTTGTTTGCTGCGGTCACCTCGTAACTGGAGGCGACCTGTTGGAGCGTGATATTTGGGATGGGAGAGGATTTTCCCTTGGGTGCTAGCAAGGCAGAGTAGCTCTCCTCAAATTCCTTTACCGCAGCATCCAACCTCGCTTTGGCTGCCTCGATTTGTGCAGCATCGCGGCCTAAGGAATTTGTCAACATCCAACAGGGGATGCAGGAATTCGTGGTGGGACGCCATATCAGATGCACCACAATTTGAGGAACATTCGAAGAAACAAGGTTATCTAGCTTTGAGCGTTCCTAGAATGTATATTCTAGGAAATAGCAAGGTAGTCTAGCTCTAAATGTTCTTCAAAGCGTAGTACAATTAGAAACGGCGTTCCGCCACGAATTCCTGCACGCCTTGGGGATCTTGATCTATGTTTTTGTTGGGCTCACTTACCGGAACTGGTCACGGGAGACAGCTTCGAGATTGTAGACTCCATTTTCCTCCGTTGTTCAGGTTGAAAGCTTTTGCAACCACGGAGGTGGAATCAGAGAAGAAGGCATAATTAAGAGCTTGAGCAGCTGCCGCCTGCAGCTGAAACTTCATCGGGGGTCATGTTGTTTGAGGATGTTTGGCGTCCAGTCAGAATTTGTAGTTGTGAAGGGGTGATAAATCCGATGGGTTACATACGATTTTGCTTGTTGGATTGGATGGAACAAGCGCGTGTGGCTGAACGAACCCAGCCACCCTTGTCCCACTTGTACAAACACCTCAATGGAAACGTTCATGTTGAATCCTACCTCAATCGTCCCCTCCAAACTCCGATACCTGCCTAGTCTCACGTCGAGGAGCGTACGGAGATCCTTCTCCGCCTGTTCACGATGGGGGACCGATGGGGTCTACCGGGAGCCCACGGCCACGAGAACGCGAACCCCATTCATCGAAGCATTCAAACAACAGCAAAATGAAGCCCACAAGTCTAAAGCCGCTTCTTCAGAAAATATTGAGAGAGACATATCTCCAAAAACCATGGCAGATAGTTACACAACGATCGTGAGTCATGTGGTCCATCCCAACCAGTCTGCAGATGCTGATAGGGCTGGATAACTTACTGCCATTGCAAAGTTATCTACAGTAAGCAAGGAGAGTGAGTGCTGGCCAGTGGTTACCTCAGTTTTCTTATCTCAGACCATGTGATATTCCGCTCACGTGAACGCTGCGCTAAGCCTATTTGAGAAGACTCGCGAATCTGTGGTCTGAGCAGGGAATTGGTCCCCACCATATTAGGACGCGACTTGGAATGGAATACAGATCTACCCGCTGGCAGAGATGGGTCTCAGACCACTAACCTTCCTTCTATTTTCCAGGACGGCCAACCTAACGATGCGCGCGACGAACGGACGAGCTCGGGAAATATTACGGGCGGGGTAAGATATAGAGACAACCCAAGATCTCAATGATTTCGACTTTACAAGGTACCTCAACTTCGAACCCGAACCCCCTTCGCAAGCCGTTCACAACGGCCTACCGCAGACATTCGAATATACAGAGGCTATTGAAAAGCCATCCGACGACAGCCTACCGCAGACAGGCGAAGGTGCAACGGCTGTTGAAGAGCCAGCCCCAGTCCTATATAATACTTCGACAGGCAATACCTCTGCAAGTGCAGGCCCACTGCAGACACTGCAAGACAGCGCGTCAACATCAATAGTACCAACGGTTTCCAATCCAAAGTCGAGTCAGCCTTCTGATACACCCGCTGGTGGGAACCGTGCTGCGGCACAGCATACCTGTAGTCAAGCCGTAGGTCAAAGCTCGCCTACAGACAGCGCATCTTCCACCGAAACAAGATCTTTACAATAGACTCCCTCGCAGCAGGATACAAAAGGCCCGGGGAAGACCAGAAAGGCCAGAAAGGCCACAAAGGCCAGAAAGAGCACGTCTGTCCCGCTGAGTATTAAGCAGGATTTGACAGCCGCAGAGATAAGTTCCGTTACCCATAGTTTGATTAGAAGCGACGCTTCTTCTTTCTCTCAAAACAACCGTAAGCTCATATACTACCTGAGAATTGTAATTGCAACATGCTAAGTACTTAAGGATTGCGGGGACGCCTCCTATGAAGCCTCCAACCCCATGGTCCGGCTCCTGGCTCCTTCCGAGTCCCGAGTCCCGGCTCCCGGCTCCCGGCTTCACGTTGAATGATCTCAAGGTTCCCTATGATAGATTCAAAAATAATATTAAGACTTTTTGATATTCCCCTCTTGTAGGCGCAGCGTTACCAGGTGGTCATTCGATCCCCCATTAACGGCGAGGGGATGTCTTCTTTAAGACTGAGGCGAAGCACAATGTTTCCTTGTACTTTGTAAGACAACATTCCTCGATCAATCGAAATGCCGGAAGATTCTAAGATCCGTTTGATTCTGCCGATAGTGGTGCCCGACGGGGGACCACAAAGTACGTGCACCTTTCTTCCCACGCAGAACGAGCAGATAGATTCTGCCATGCCGAGATCATGAAACACGTCGCTATTGCGAACCACCCTTTCCCCAGCTTCAACTTCCGCCTTTTCTTGTGCCTGACCCCACTCACCAGCAAGTTGCACAGGAAAGGATCAGAGGATGCACACATGATAGTTGTGTTCCACTGTTTGTGTCAAATCATTTCGACTTGCTGTGAGGGAATTGAGTCAAGGTATGTGTTGAGTCTAGTTACAAGACGTAGCGCGAAGAATCAGAAAGAATGTCCAATAAATTTCGGACCCCTGTCTGAGACTATTGCCGTGGGCAGCCCGTGCAAGCCGTAGTATGAGGAAATAAAGAGCTTAGCAAATCTTCTGAAGTGATAGTTGAGTGACAAGCGGCTAACAAGACACCTTTACTTAAACGGTCCATAAATACGGCTATCATGTCAAAGCTGTTATTCATAGGAAGAGGACCAATGAAGTCAGCCGAGATCTCTTGCCACTGCTGCTCGGGACTAGCAGTGGACGTAGCAGTCCTTGCTAACGGTTTCTTCAGACCTTACTCCCGTCCGCAAATACCACAATTGCGGACAAACTGTTTGACTGTTGTTTGGAGATTTGGCCAGAAGACTTCCATTGAGACCACTGCAATCGTTCTGTTCTTGCCTGGGTGACCTGCAAGTGCTGAACCGTGTAGTTCCTGTATAATTGCGGTCCGTAACGGCTCGTAATCAGGAACCCAAAGTCGTCCGCGAAACCGTAGATTCCCGTTATCGTCAACTCAACAGTCTGATGCTGAAACCTTGATAGGCGAGGAAAGGTTGGTTGGAAAGACTCTCTCGCTTTGTCGTACGTATCCGTTAATTGCTCGAAGTCCTTGTCTTGCGCCCTTCCTTCTTCCCAGAGAGACCGTAGCCGATTGGTCGACGTCCGCTGAGTGGAAGGCAGTACTCCAGCTGGCGCCAGTCGAATGGTATTCCCTTGAATCATTCCGTCCGGGATCAATTGCGCCATCCAATAGTCTAACCGTTCGTCCCCGTCTTGTGGCAAGTTTTGGTCTCTCCTTGTCTAAGAATGGGGAAGACCTCCTTCCTTCCCAGGCCGATACTGTATTATTGGATTGAATTTGCTGAGTATTAATTGCCAGCGCATTTGCCTCTCGGACCGTCCAAAAATATTCGAGGTCTTTATGATCCGTAAGAACTGTGAACTGGCCTACACTTTTCAATTCGGACGCCCATTCCTCAACACAGCGGATTATAGCCAGCAGTTACTTGTCATAGATTGGATAGTTACACTCAGCAGGAGAGTGCTTCTTCGAAAAGAAGGCGACGGGTCGTAAGACCCCGCCCTTGAACTGCGAGAGTACTCCAACCGAGCAGTAACCGGAAGAGTCCGTTTCTAATACCGTCTCATCGTCTGGATCAAACTGAGCTAGTACTGGCGTTTCAACGAAAGCTTGCTTGTGCCGATTAAATATCTGATCTGCTTCTGATCTGCTTCTGCTGTCCACTTGACGACTGTATCCTTTATGACAAGTGCGTAAAGAGATACTGCAATCTGCGAAAAGTCTTTAAGAAAACGCCGGTAAAAGTTCGCAAAGCCTAGGAAGCCAAGCACGCCTTTAACACTCGTTGGAGCCTTCCAGTCCGTAATAGCCCGAACCTTTGCTGGGTCCATCCGTAAACCCTTTCCCGCCTCGATAATAAAGCCGAGGTACTTTGTAGAATGGACCTCGAATTCACACATGTCGATATCAAGCTGTAAGCCGGCGTCTTGAAGCTTTTGCAGTACTTTACGGACGTGTTCACGGTGCTGCTCACGGGTGCCATCCGTAAAGACTAAGACGTCATCCACGTATGCTGAGGCAAAGTCGTCCAGGAACTCTTGAAGTGTATAATTGATATATCGCTGGAAAGAGTACTCGGTGCATTTGCAAGCCCAAAAGGCGTGACAAGCCACTCGAGCAGTCCAAAACGGGTCCGGAAAGCCGTCTTCCATTCGTCTCCTTGATCGTATTTTGTGGAACGCCATTTGGAAATGGAATCTATTCATGATTGGAGCGAAGAGACGACTTTTTGAGACACATAAGTAGATATACAGCATAAAAATGAGAGGATACTAATTACAAGCGCAAACGTCTCCGCCCTCCTACACAATGCTACGCCCTTCTTCCTTCCCCGAAAGCACATCTCAATCTTGTTTCTTCTTCTTGCTCGTCTGCTTTGGCACTCTAACCAACCAATAGACAAAGAGCGCGCCGGCGATATTGAAGACTGAGTACGAAATGAAGATGCCAAAGTTCCTCCACCGCTCCGAGTAGAAGACGTGGGAGCCCGCCAGGTATGTGTTGGTGCTGCCGATTGTGCAGAACGAGCACGTATCGGTGGCGTCGGCGTCCTCCAGATAGCCGCCCGCGATCTTGATGTACTCGCTCATGTACGCGCCGCAGGTCTGGCCCGCGAGCGGAGCGAAGTGGAGAAGCTCGTTGGCGGCACAGACTACATTCGTGTTGGCGACGGCGACGGAAAGCATGGCTGTCGCCATGTAAGTGAACGGTGAGACGCGGTACATGAAGATCCAGAAGCGCGGGAACGTGTCGGGGTTGGCGAGGATGCCACAGAATATCAGACACAGCATAAATAGCAAGTTGGCTGCATTGCCTCCAGCTTCGGCAGACTCAAAGCCGGCGATAACCATATCGGTAAAGGTGCAGGTAAACATCATAAAGGCCCATAACAGGAGGAACATGAGGGCACCACGCTCGGATACCTGGCCTGCTGGCTCGGCATTTTTGTATAGGCCAATCGGGTAGTAAAAGCATAAGAATATGAGTAGCGACATCAGGGTGTTCCAAGGGATCTCGACGATGATTTGAGAAAGCATGAAGATCTTCCACGAGTAGACCTTTGATGGCCGCTCACGAACCTCATACAGATCTCGTTGGACCACGAAATATGGCATCGTTTGCTGGACCAGCTGGCCAAAGATGGTTAAGAGGTTGAAGACGGCGAAAGTCTGATTCTGTAAGCCCTGTATGGTATTCGGAGCCTTGAAGAATGTGAAGCCAATAAAAGCCGAGATGGAAACACAGAGGGCGGCCTTGGAATAGATATAGGAGGGTGTTCGCCAGTACTGCTGGAAGACACGGTGCGTAACTTCAAAAAGCTGCTCTGACAAGGGAGCTGCAAATTCTGTGTAACCGATTTGCTGCTCATCTGCCGTTTGGCTATCACTTGCATGACCCTTAAGAAGCTCGACCTCTTTCTGGACGGTTTCAAATTCGGGACTTTCTCGCCAGGTCTTATACCAATCAACGTCGGAATCGGATCCAGGAGCAGCGCCAATAGCTTCCAGCATCCATTCAGCAGGGTTCTCATCCGGTGTGCACGGGCGAGCGCCGTTGCGTTCAAAGTAGGATGTCATAGCGCGGGAGTTCTTGCCGATCTCCCCAAAGTATACTGTCTTTCCGCCTTTGGCCAGGAGGAGCAAGCGATCAAACCGTTGGAAAAGCATAGCCGAGGGCTGATGGATAGTGCAAAGAATTGCCTGTCCGGACTTTGTAAGTTTCTCGAGGAGGTCGAGGATAGCCCAAGAAGTCTGACTGTCAAGACCCGACGTAGGCTCGTCAACAAAGAGTAGCAAGGGCGGTCTAGCCGAGAGTTCGACGCCGATCGTTAGGCGCTTCCGCTGCTCCACGTTAAGACCTTCACCGAGTTTGCCAACAACAGCATCAGCATATTCATGCATATCCAAGAGCTTGATAACTTCGTCGACGTAAGCGAGTTTTTCCTTCCGCGGAATATGGGTCGGCTGTCGCAGGAGAGCGCTGAAGTTCAATGCTTCTCGGACGGTGGTGGTTTCAAGGTGGAGATCTTGTTGTTGAACATATCCAGTATTTCTCTGGAACGAAGCGTCACGAAGCCTTCCGTTAACAAGCATTTCGCCAGTAATGACACCCGTTGAAGTTCGGTCAGCCAAACAGTCAAGCAAAGTCGTCTTTCCAGCGCCAGACACACCCATAAGGGCGGTAAGAGTGCCGGGTTTGACCCAACCATCGACGTGGTCGAGAATACGACGATTCTCGCTTTTGATCTTGACATCGAAGCACACGTTGCTTGAAAAATTAAAATCAGCAATGCCTTACGATTTTTGCGAGAGGGTTAGCTGCATATAATGAACTTACCTCCAATGGAAAACGCTAGTCTGCTTCTGAATAAGCCCGCCTTCCTTGTCAGAAGTGTTACCAAGATCCACTTGCGTCGCAACTGCAGAAGGTCCAGATGAAGTTGGCATGCCAGCTTCCGCATCATCTTTGTGTTCCTTGAACTGGGCTGGCTTGTGCCCTCTGCGGAAAACAAGCACTTCGCCCTTGGATTTTTTGGCAGTGACGAGCTCGGTTAGAACTACGTAGAAGCCGTTGAAGAAACTGTTTTCCGTCAGTGAAGGCACGGACATGGGGCAACGAAGACGTACATGAGGAAGCCAACCAGAATTCCGATGTTGCGCCACTTGTGGCTTGCCTCGTACCGGAAGCCAGAGGATATGTAGGACGTTCCGGAGACAAAATCGTTTCCTGGGACGGAGCCGATAGCCGAGCACACGCGATTAGTGTTGCTAACATCTGCGTATCCAGTAATCAAAGGGCTCGGAACATATGATGTGCACAGATAATCAACCCCATGGAACTATACATCATTAGATTCTACCATGAAACCTTGTAGGGCAAGTTAGTTAAGGCGTACCTCGTTAACCATAAGAGCCTCGAAGGCATATGCCATAGGGTCAATATAATTTATCCATCTGCACCAGCCCAACATGTAATCGATAGGAATGACGAATCCACTAAACATGACGAGAGCTAAAATTAATATAGCTGCCGGGACCATAGCTTGCGATAGGGTTCGAGATGCGGAAGCAATGGATCGGAAGAAGCCAGACATAGATAGGACGGTTAAATAGGACGTGATCAGAAAGAAGAAGAACGCTCCTGGTTCACGTCGGAGGTTGGACATAAAGTCTGTAATCATGTTAATGGCTTCTCCGGGACGAGTGAAGTGAGAAATGACAGATGGAGCCAGGATACTAAAAACGATCTTGGCTCTGTTTTGGAGAACAAGAGGCAGACTTACAGAGGACAAGGTTGAACACGATGGAATTCAAGGTCTTATAGGGCATGTCTATCAACATAGACGCAAATGCCTCGGCAGAAGGGTGATAGAACGCGTACCGAGCATGCTTTTCGACGATTGATCGTTGCGCGTAGAGAGTCAAGATTTCTAAAGCCGAGCTGAAGGCGTTCATGAGCACACCAAAGAACAACAAAGCACTGCGTTGGTAAAAGCTGGATGTGGTGCGTTTCAAGTTGAAGAAGACGGAGGTGATGATTAGACCCATTATGACATTAGCAATGAGCTGTCCGATGGTGATGGAAGGGTCTCCAATGAGGCGTCGATATGCGCGCCAGAGACACAACTTCACCTGCTGACCATATGATAATGTAAAAGGAGAATTGACCCGCTGTCTCTTGGCCTGCTGAGCTCGTTTGAGGTTACGGAAGGCCACAGCGTCAGGGCCATTGAGGGGGTGGGCAGCCTTGTACTCCGCAACCCCCTCCTTGAGAGCTTTGTAAGCAGCGCTGTCCTTCCACGCCGCTGCAAACTCGTCTGGGGTTCTAGGTACCTTGTTCTCGAAGCCGGCTCGGACGATGCGTTCTTGAGGGCTGGTCATAGATGTTAAGAAATCAGGAGTCGTCTGGCGGTCAACGCACTCGAAGCCCAGATCGATGAAGTACTTCTTAGCAGCATCGGCGCGACCGAAAAAGATTTGCCGGCCTTCGTAAAGGACAAGAGCCTTATCGAAAAGGTCGTATGCGTTCTGGGGAGCTTGGTACATTGACACGGCACACGTATTTTGGAAAAGCTCCGTCTGGAGCCTGAGCGTCTTGCAGAACTCGACGGCGTTGGCACTGTCCAAACCTCGAGTTGAGTTGTCCCAGCACTGGAAAGGGGCCCCGGAAAGAGCGGCCTCCGAAATGGTGACTCGTTTTCTCTCCCCGCCAGACACCCCCCGAACGTACTCGTTTCCCACTCTGGTATTTCGCGTGTGGCTGATACCGAACATTGCCATCACAACATCTCTTAAGTGGTCTGAGAACATGTCATGAGTCACGTTCTCGGGCAGACTCCGCGGCGCTCGAGCGCGGGAGGCAAAAGTCAAGGTTTCACCGACTGTGAGCATGGGGAAATGCACATCGACTTCAGCAGTGTAAATAGCCTCGCCGCGGTGCGCAGTATGGATCTCCTTAGCGGTTAATCCCTGATAGTTGAAATAAGACTGGTCATCCACGTAGAGACCGTTCGTCTCGCCTGCAAGAGTCTTGAGGAAGGTGCTGCACCCAGATCCAGGAGGGCCCAACACGACAAGCATTTCGCCCTTGTGGACAACCCCGTCAAAGTTGCGCAGGATATCGATACGGCGCTGCCTCTGGCCCAGTAACCAGCGCACCATACCCACAACTTCCAACCATACATTGGCAACGTCTTTCTGGTAGTCCGTTCCCGCGCCGTATCCATAGACGTGCAGGTTCTCGAAGCAAACGCCGCTGGTGCGGAACGAAGCTCCATCCGCAGCCACTTGCTCGACAATCGCCTTTGCCCAAGTGCGGGCTCTGAACTTGGGGCTGTTGGGATTCAGAGGTGAGTCGGGGTGCAAGTGAGCGGCGAAAGGGCCGCCAGGAAAGGGGCCCGCAGCCGAAGCGTGGGACTGCGACGTATAGGTTCGCGCGAGGGCCTTTACCATGCCGTCCCTCTGCTCTTGCGCCGACTCGTCGCCACCGCTGCTATCTACGGCTCCCGCCTCCGTCTCCTTCTCAGTGGTGGGAGTGGCGGTGGCCGTGGCAGCAGCTGAAATAGCACTGCCGTCGTGGGAGACATGGTGAGGTGCCGCATCGGGACTCGAGACTGCGGCCTCGGCATGTGAACGCTCGACAGCAGAAGACCGACGCGCGATACCAGCGGTTCTGGCAGTGGAATCGTTGTTGCCGAAGATAGTGCTACCTGTAAAGGACATTGCGATCGTGGCTCGCGACTCGCGACTCGCGTCGGTGAGGAGGAATATGGATGGTCCAGTTGCCCTACTTGGCCGGGCCTGGCCTGATCCAGCCTATCTCTAACACGACCTGGCCTGGAGGATGGAATGTTTGGAGCGCAGCCGGATCGTGGAGGTTGAAATAAAGAAGACAAGAAAATCATAAAGAAAATTAAAGAACCTGGCGGGCTAAAGAGAGCGGGGGTTACTTTATGTCAACATGGGCCACGGCCAAATATTGATGAGCAGCCAACGGGTGGACGAAGACCCGAAGCCCGACCTGTTCGCACAGAGCAAACATCATTGGCCTTGCCAAACAGGACAGGTAATATGGATGAGGCTAGCGCTGGCCTGGCCTGGTCGCCCGAGACTGGGTCCTCCATACTGTAGGACGGGAGCAGACGAGGACCCGGAGATAGACAGCAGATGAGAAGAACCGAGCCTCACTCATGACTCGGCCAGGCGGAGCATGCTGAGCTATGTAGTCCGGGGATGAGGAGATGATGATGATGATGATGATGTGAGGAGAAGCACTGCCAGGCGGCTCCAAGCGAAAGCAGCCCTTCACTATCACTTTGACGATATTCTGGCTCCTGCGCAAAACCAACCCTTAGTCTGAGTCTAGTCGGCGGTCCAGTGAAACATAAATTGGGGTACAAGGGAAGACGTTGCACCACGGACGTTGGCACAGGCTCGGCCGGTACTATTTTCCGAACGGACGTGAAAGGCTCGGCCCGGAAATCACGCAGAATCCGAGGAGCATGGGGCCTGCCCTGTCCCTAGTCCCGACCAAGGGCGGCTCGCTAGGGAGGAGGAGAGGTCAGTGTGGCCTACATGTTATGGTGCTGTCACGCAAAACATGGGTGGTGGGGTTTGGGCTCCGCGTGGGGTTTAGGTTCTGTCGTAATCGTAAACGCAGATCTGGTCATTCGAACAGCTCGCTAGATCCATACGTTATCTGGATGCGGGTTGGAGAATTTCTTGGCATCGGAATTGAACCCATAACGCTCCATGAAAAGCATTGCGGCATCTCAACATCTGCCATTGAGGTTTTTTCAACTGGATCCCTGACTACCTATCGTAATGTATAACGTCCGACCCCCCCATTTCGACCACCCCCCCATTCCAACCACCCTTTTACACCAAAACTCACCAGTTTGAATAATTGATATCTTCATCATTTATTAATTGTTACAGCACGAGAGAAGAGGCCTCAAGAGAGAAGCATAATGTCGATTTGTAATTTAGAATACAAAGCTAAGGAGAGAAAGTTCAGGTTCAGGGAAGCAGAGGTGGTTTTATGCCAGCCTCGCTTACAGTCACGTGGGGCATGGTTGCAGCCCCAGAGCTGCATGAAGGCCCGAATACTTGTGATTCAGGGAAGACACTAGGCAAATAGGTCGAAGCCCTGAAAGAAGTAGAATGCCTATATACGAGGATCTAAAGCTAAGGAGAGAAGACTTTCTTGAGGGCATACAAGGCTATTTAATCCCAATTACTGATAGGCTGGCTATAGGCTGCTGTAGCCTACAGGGGGCGTTGTGGCCTATAAGGCGGCAGTCAGGTGACGACGTAAAGTCGTCACAATCAGCGCCGTAACAGTGGGCAGCGGCTTGAACTTAAAGTACCTACGTTTTGTCTCGTTACAGGGTGCGTATCGGCACGCAGGGATAGACGTTATCTCAACAGCTCTTGAGCATGCAGGGGCCACAAGAGTGTACCTGTTCACAAATGCGGCTCTTCGGCTAAGCTCGAGCTACGTCATCACATCACGGCTGACAACAAGTACTTCAATTCAACGCCACCTGACCAGCCCTGCTATACCACGCCTCGATGCTTCACAATCTCTACACACATGTGCGCTTCTTCAACCTCATATTGGAACCTCCTTGACGCCACCCTATCTTCGCCACCGACCTTTCTCTTCCGAGAGCTCTGATCTTGCAGCCACATAATCTTCTACTTTTTTTATGAAATTATATCGAATAGGAACAGGGAGCACTTCGCTTGGCACTGCGCACCAATTAGGTACTGCCGCTCTTTGAGGCTCTGCTCCCAGACCATACGCTCTACCTAATCGAGACTACTATTTCTTATCGCTTTTAGGAGATCAACTCTATCTCCTGAATCCTGATGTATTTTATAGCAACAATGCACTTCAATTCGAACCTACGTTGATCGCAAAGCGACTCCACTTCTGTACCACATATTATGAATAAACAAACATGCCTTAGTCTCGAGCAATATCTGCTAATCTGGAACTGCTACAATTTGGATGTTTAACGTCCCACCCCCACATTCCGGCCACCCTTTTGCACTAAAACTCACTAACTTTAGTAATTAATATTTTGAATATTTATTAATAAAATAAGCTAAAACTAAGGATTTAGATTAGTAATTATTAAAAAATGAAGTAGAATATAAAATTTCATATAAAAATTCAGTTATTACTTAATTTTTTAATAATTACTAATATAAATACTTTTAAATTTCAATACTTTAATAATATATATATATAATATAACTATATATTAAGTTTTAGCTATTTATAATAATAATTACTAAAGTTATTAAAAAATTTAAAAAAAAGTCGATTTTACACCAAATTTATTAGGGAGATTTTTTTAAGGCTTCAAATACTTATTTTATAATATTACGTAATACATAATAAATAAGATTTCGGAATATTAAAGCCCGAGTAATAAATAATATAGATTTTTAATTTTAAGGTTTTTTATTAATAAATAATCTAATTATTATATATTAGAAGTAGTGAGTTTTGGTGTAAAAGGGTGGCCGGAATGTAGGGGTGGCCGGAATGGGGGGGTGGGACGTTAGTGCACAAGCTGGGATAGATATGGTGGGATTTAACTATGTTCAGGACGAACTTCAGAGATGATTATGGCTCACTTCAGTCCTCAGGAACAGTTGCAACAGATATAATTATTCATGCCACCTAGCGGCAGGTACTATTATTCACATGTTTCAGCAAGCAATAGTGGTTAGCGCTGGCAACGTCTTCAACCGCTGTGGGGCAGTGCTAAGATGTCGCAGATGAGGTTTTCCCGAAAATAGAATGTCGATTGGTTTTCTATCTTAAAGGTTTTCATTACTAATCATGATTCGATATCAATGTGGGACTAGTGACTGCTAGCCATACATCTCGTCCCTGGAATAATATGTCCTCGATATAGGTGCAAGTTAGCACTTTAGTCAATATTATAAAATCACTTGACTCTTTGCTCTAGATTTCGATATATTACACAGATCAGTGAGAATTCAACACAGTCATCGGCAATAGTAATCGATACACCTCAGGGCTATATTCCAGCTTCCACGACAACGATTTTGCCTCTGGATGTTCTAGTGATGGACGCTTCTCAAGGCTACGTTCGTCTAGGCTCCACGACAACTGACGCTTCTCTTGACGATTTAGTAGCAGCTCAAGGCCATATTAAGCTAAGTTCCACGGCGGCCGACCCCTCTCTTGATGATTTAGCGGCCTTGAGTGGTAATATTGTAAACGATTAGAGTAGTGTCGTCAAGTGCGTAGTAAATAGAGGAAGTACTTCGCGTGTAGACGAATTAGGTAATAGAAGTAAGAGAAAGAAGATAATAATTACTAGTTTAGTAATACTAATCTATTTACTTATAATTAAAACAGAAAAACTAAAACTCTTATAGTAGATATTTAGTCTTATTATAATATTCATTTGAATTTCACATTAATTAAAGTTTCTCTTAATCCTCTAGTAATCGATATTTCTTAAGTTTAGGTTTATTTAGACTTTATAATAAGCGAATCCTCTCTTAACAAATCTACGACTCGAGATTTTAGATAATAAAAATAGAGATAGAAGAAAAAGATACTCTTAGTACGCTTGAAACGTAAGGGAAGAGACTAGGAGTATATAATAAATGTTTTCTAAAGAATAGATAAAACAATTATAGAACAAAGTAAGTAAAGATTGATATAAGAGATATCTACATATAATATTAGTCTAGGTCTATATATCTATTGAAGTTGAAAAGAAGAGTTAATCTTTAAGTATTACAATAGATTAATGCTCTTGATAGAGCGACTCGCGCTAATCGAGAAAACGAGATCGATCGTCTAATAATTAGTATAAGGATACTTAATTAAAGAAGTTAAATTAAATAACGAGATTTCTAGAGTATTGCAATTTGTTAATAAGACTATATATAAAAATAATACTAGAATAAATAAAAAATAATTAAGAGAAACTTAAAAAGACGCTATTAAAAGAATATAAGAACGCGAATATATATTAGTAAATAAATACTTGATTTTTTTTAAAAGCTTTAAAAGTTAAAATACAAGCGAATAAAGGCAATATTTGTTATTATATTTAATAATTTATTATTATTTTAGCTACGTTAATAAAGCGGCGATAGTTAGAGGATTATATTAAAAAGATTTAAATTTTAAATAAATTGTCTATAGACTTAAGAAGTAAAATAATTAAAAGAAATAAAGTCGATATAAATAAATTTAATATAGTAAAATTTAATAAATTAACTTAGATATCGACGAAAAATGTATAATATAAATAACTATTATTTAACGAAAATTCTTTTGTAAGACTTAAAGATAAGTCTTTTCTTGAAAGAGAAATAATATAATAATTTAATTATAATATTATTACGAAACTAGATAGTATATAATTAAATATATAGTATAATATATTATGATTATAGATTAAGCGAAATCGTATAAATAGTATAAGCTCTAGCGTAATACGACTATATAATATAAATTTAGTTTTAAATTCTCTATAATCCTCTTTCTTTTATATCTATTCTTTTATATTATTATGTGTAATATACTATATTACGTCGTTATAATTTCAATATTATATTTTAATTAAATCTATGTCTTATATAACGATTTACGTAGAATTAAATAAGACTTGAATCGCAAGATTATTATAAAAGACTCTTACTTATATAAAACAATATTATTATTATAGTATAAGAAGACTAATAAAAGCTATATATTAATTAAAAAAAATCTTAAAAATAGAAATTAACTAAATATTTTAATACTAATACTTATTCTTTCTTAATCTTTATTTACTTTAATCTTTATTTAGATTTTAACATTATATTATATTAAGTTCACTTAACTTAGCTTATAAAGACGATAAAATATTAATCTAAATAAGAGACTAATTAATATAGTTAATCTTAGAGACTGTTTCTTGACTTTTTATTAAGAATTGACTCAATGAATTAATCTTGAATATTACTTTCTTAATTTATTCTTAATATATAACCTCTAGAGTACAACGATAAAATATTATATTTAATAGTTAATCTTAGAAGATAATCTCTTAACTATTCTTAAGAGACTTTATTATTATAGCTAATATAAATACCTTATTAATACTTACTTAAATACTAAATTTTATAAATGTAAAAGAGACTAGTACTATTAGTACTATATAGTAAACGATAAAAGTATAGTCTTTAACGCTTATATAGTAATATTCTTGTAAGAAAAAAGAGAATAGCTAAGAGAATAATAATAATAATAATAATAATATATCTCTTTATAATAAATAAAATTTAGATTAACGAAAAGCTTATTTATACTTAATATCTTATATAGAAATTACGTCTAAACTTAATGAATTTATATAAAAGACTAAGTAAGATAAGCTTAAGGTAAATAGATATTAATAAGATATTTTTACTAAAAATCTTCTTATTAACTTTTTATAACTTGATATTAATTTTTAAGTAAAGAATAAATAGAAGTTTTATAAAGTTATTAATTACTTAACTTATTAAAGCTTTAAAAAGAACTTAATTATTTTATAATTACGTTAGAATATTAATATATAAAAGATTAAGTGAATTAACTTATAAGCCTAAATAAATAATATAACTAATAATAGTAATTCTCAAGATCTTAGAGCTTTTATTAATTAACGAATTATAGTAAGTTATTAAGAAATCTCTCTTCTTAAAAGCTTATTTATATTAAGAACTCTACTTTCTTTACTAGAACTAATGATTTAAAGATTAATAACTAAGTATTTAATATATAAAATAAACTACCTTAGAACTTATTAGAATTTAATAATAAGTAAACTAAAATCACTTATACTATTAGACTTATTACTTTGAAAGCTTAAAATATTATTTAAAATCGTTTAAATTCTAAATTTATTAATCTTATTACTTTTACTAAGAAAATCTTTTAAATACTCTTAGTATTAGTTCGTAGATCTATATAAGATATATCTTAGCTAGAGTAAAGATAAGAGAACTACTTTTAAAGAAGATTTAGTAGTGTTTTAATATACTATATAATCTAGTACCTTATACTTTCTCTTGAAAATAAATAGATTTTTTATACTATTAAGCTTAATATATATATATATATATATATATATATATATAATCATATAATGTTTAATTCTTAGCTTATACTTAGTATTACATTAAATATATATAATAAAGCTTTATCTCTTAATTTCTACTAATAATACTACTTAATATAATAAAAATAAGTAGAATCAATAAAAAAAACATATTATCTTTATATAACTATTTTATAACTAGATATCTTTATATATTCCTAAGCTCTTAACTAAAAAAGTATTTTAATACTGTAATAAGGCGTATATTCAGAATCAAGGTATTATCCTTAGTAACCTTAGTTACGAGCCTTAGTAAGCTCCCTCTGCTTATAAGAGCTCTCTTCTACTCTTAGAATTAGAAGAATCGAAGACTTTTTCTACCTCGGATTATAGCCCTCGAGTAGCTTCCTATATTTTACTCTTAGGTTTAGTGACCTACTTAGTTTTGCGTTATCCCAGGTCTTTATAATACTTTTTATTCTAAAGTCTTTCGTTTTATTTCCATATAATTAAATAAGTATAAAAACTAAATAATATAAAACTCTTACAATTACTTACTAGAATAGATATAAGATAGTAGAAGAAATCATAAACGCTTAAATCAAAGAACTATAGAGTCTCTTAGAAAGAAAGAATAAAATTATCAAGAAGCTACAAATAAAACAAAAAGCTATATAAAATCTACTAGATACTATAAACAAAAGTACAAGAGATATAAATATAGAAATATCTTGTATTTGAAAATAAATTCTTAAGATTCACTTTAGACAAAAGTAGCTTTCTACTTGTGGCTAGAGAGTTATATTTGATTTGAAAATACGCTTATTAAAACCTCTTCACTCGCTAGCAATTTCAAACACTATTCTTTAAAGCTTTAAAACCTTCTAACTCTTTTACAATCTTTCGACGACTAGTCTATTAAGATGATTTATTTTGTTAAAGATATTACTTTTATAACACTAAATAAGCTATTAAATATAAATTTACCTACTCTCTACTTCTACTTATTACTAAGACTTATTAATATATCTTCTTAAATCGTTTGAGTAGCGCTAAAATCTTAACGTCTCTATATATATTAACTCATTTACTAGTTTCAAAAGATATACATATATGTATATATAGATAAAAATTTGAAAAAAAGACTTGAATGAGAGATCTATTATCTAATTAAAACCTACTAGTAGAATTTGATTCTTCTTACGTACTTATAGACATCTGTTACTGGGCGACTATAGCTTCGAGTATGAATGGAGTTCTACTAATAGAGCTCTATTAGTAGAAATCGACTGAAGCGGAGCAACTAGTAGAAATCTACTAACAAGTCTCTAGGAGGAAAAGGAAAGATGCTGTTCTGGTTCTTCAAACGCTAAAATGGGGGAAATCTCGTCATTGTCCATCTACATTTGATCAAGGGTGACATTTCCTGTCTCATGAGCATTTCAGTTCGACGGATAAATTCCATTTACTTGTCACTCTAATAAAAGAAATTTAGGATCGTACTTACACAACATTATCCACCTTTACTCATGGGTTAGGAACCTTTGTAGCTTTTTGTGGGCAGTGCTCAATGAAATCCATGGAGCAAGATACCACGTGGTCACCAAGCAAGGACATGATGATTCGCCGAAGAGGAAGCTGTGTTCATTTCCAGCGCAGACCGCCTTGATGTGACGGCATGGGTGGAATTGTTTTCCGTCTTTGACTGGACAGGAGATAAATTGCCGAGGCTGATTTTAAGCTTTGCATCTTCAGCTTTCCGACCGGTTAAGGCGATTCTTACCTTTTAGCTCTAGTCTCGGCCAAGTATTTCACCCGCGTCTTACATATTACCCAGTCAACCCCACAATTTTGACTGACAAAAGAACCTTATGTTCACGACCTGCCCCAAGAGGGAGTCGAAGGAATCGTGATTTCCGCATTTAGCCACCCCCCGGTCAAGATCTCTGAAAAGTCTGAATAGGTACTATTTGTGGTATCTTGGCATGCACAATGGAATTTTTCAAGCCACTGAGAACCAGCAGGTGTTGCAGATCAACATTTAATTTCATGACCGAGATGAATACCTCACGGCCGACGAGAAAAGATCTTACGTTTTGAAATGAAGGTCAGGAATCCTCCGGCCTTGGGTCGAGTTGAGACCGACAAATGGCATATAAAAAGCCGCGTCTTGCCCTCTGACCTCAACATCAAACAACAGCATCTTCTCAGCATTCTCATCATTCTCAGTTTCTACAATCTTCTAGACCTTCTCTGACTCTCATTACCGTCAACTCTATCAACTCCGTCAAAATGAAGTTCACAACCATCGCCATTGCCGCCATCCTCCCCTTTTTGGCCGTCGCTGCCCCAGCGCCAGCGGATGCTGAGCCAACTGTCGATCCTGTGAAATCCATGGAGCGAGATGTTGAGACCAGCAACATTGGGAAGAGATCTGTCTCTGCGACTGTCCGGGTTGATGGACTCCGATATCGAACATGCCCCAAAACCAGCTGCACCGCTGTTGGACAGTATGCAAAGGGAACCAAGATCACTCTTGTCTGCTACACCCGTGTCGGCACCACGACCGTGAACGGCGATAAGTAAGTACAGTTCTCGATCCTGATGCCTTACTTTATTCCTGCGGTGAGGAGTAGTGGCTGACGAAGGTTTTAACAGGGGATGGGCCAAGTTGCCGAGTGGCTATTGGGTTGCTATGGCGAACGGAGAATACGTTGGATGGTCGGGTTAGTGAACAAGCCCATTCATCTTGTCAACCCTTTGGATCTGGACTAATTGGAATAGGGTCAATTTACGCCTGCCCTTAAGGAACTCACACCGACTTGGAGCTTGGGATATTTGAGTGTCAGATGTGTTAGAAGATTGGCAATTTGCATGTGGAGGAATGGGGGTTTGTTGCATCACCTTCTCTGCCTGGTTTTTATTCCCTGTTGAGACTTCGGCCCCCTCAATAGGGATACAGGCCCTTTTTACCACTCTCATTATATTAGAAAAACTTCACTTTTTCCAAACTTTCACTTAGTCATCTTTAATTTCGGAACTGTGAATTAGGGGATTAGGTTTTGGATCTATGATTCTAGGGTCTGTGAAAAGAAAGTGCGAGGGATATGGGGCAATGAAGTTGTCAGCAGAAAAGGTAGAGATGAGCACAGAACAGCAACAGAAGAGTCTGTCCAGCACTGCTTCGGCAGAAGCGCAACTAGACGACCGAGAGCAGTCGCTCCTCACTCAAGATAGCCCAGCTATTCTGCCCCTATCCTCACCTGAAGAGACACCTATATTAGCCGAAATGATCGCCAAAGCAGTTCACCTCCTTTACGAGATGAGCAGGCGCTCAGAAATTTCAAAAAAATTCAATTCAAGCATCCTCTCCACGATTCGGCGTGGCCTTGAGAGAACACCCGTTACTCCTACTGTTGTGGGGCGGCCGGATTCGGCATGGATCACCGACAGCTCGACAACTTGGTCAGCCTCCATGTTGATCAGAATGCTCGAAGCAGGCCACGCTCGGTCCAAGGAGGCAACTATCCTTAACATGATCGAGTGGATGGGCGCTTCAGAATAGTATGACGCCGAACTTCAACAAGCTGAGAAGGCACCCCCTCGTGTGAAACGTGGGACGCTTAGGAAACGTGTGGCCACTATCGTGCTAAACAATTACCTGAAAGAGGCGTACAGCACTACGGCGACAGATAGCACTAATAATATCACCTCCATAGACAACGAAGATCGACCTTCATCACCGGACGCAGCAGGAATTCAGACAAAGATCTCGAATACGAGGAGGAAGAGGCTTGATAAGATTTTGCACAGGGGACGAACATTGCGTGAACTGGTTTAGTTGACGTATCTAGGAATTCTGTTTAATCTAAATATATAGTACGTCTTATAATACATACATTATAGCATTTGCTGATTTTGACCGCGTCACTAGGAGCTTTGCGAAGACGAGTAAAGAAGAGGTCGAGAAGACCGCCGCCCGCTTTCAGGCAGATCCGTAAAAGCTGGAGCTGCTCTCTATCCTCGATGAGCAAGTGAGACTCTTAGCTGAGCAAGGACGACCGGACCTCTCTCGCTTCATTGACTCGCTTGAATCACGATCCATCCCACTATCAAGGGAGATCTCAAGTCTGCGGGCGGAGTACGGTTTCGAGAAAGTAAGTTGATGTCTGGCTGGCTGTTTGGTGATTAATATTGATGTATTTCAGGAACCTGTACCTCAAAGCTACTTGGATGCTTGGATACTGCTCTCGATCGCGTTATCGAGGGGGTCAGCTACGTTCTCGGCAAGCACCCACTCGGCGCAAACACAAATGATTCCAATATACACCTCTAAAACACTAAAAGTGTTATTAGCGCCAAAACCTCGCTCGAGCTAAGGGAGAGATAAACTTACGACCATACATTAAGCTCGGCCCCTAACCATGTGAAATCTGGAGAACGAATGAGGTCCCAAACTAACTTTAGCCGGATGGCACTGACGATGCAAACACTTGTGAAAATTAGCATTTGTTTGATTTGTAGACACATCCAAGGAGGGGAAAGCATACAGTGTTCCGGTCTTGAAGAGGCCAACTAATGCCACTTTTTGTTTCATTTTCACTTTCAGCTTCCATACCAGTGCTATTGGCAGGACCGGCATTGCAAGATCAGTTACGACATTTATCGAACCACGTGCCAGGAGAATTTTCGACACGTTGATGAATTTCCCCTTTGTAATAGTGAGCCCCCAGTTTTTGGCAACAGGCTGGCAGTTGAATAGAAATTCGAATGAGCCGATAACTTAACGCACATAAAGGACATGCCATAGAATATTCCAAAGATGATACCTATTTAAAGTTAACGTTAGTAAATAGTAAAGATTGGCATGGAAAGTCTTATCTCGTTCCGGACTCTAGTAACCATTGACTTACTCGTAAGAGATCAGGACTGAACATTGTAAATGGAACGTCCCAGATATGGACACCGGGGCCGAGATGGGTCGCTTTAGAACTGAGAGTTAGCAAAAAACCAGTAGGATGCGCTATAAGTATCTACTCACAAATTATGAGCATAGCACTATAAGGAATGGAGAAAACCTATCGGATAAGAAACATCGGTATTCTTTCTGTGTGTATACTTTCGTAATAAATCGACAATTCATACCTATGCAAAGCCGATCGCGTCTAGACACAGTTAATCCAACGCACTCAGGAACTTTGATAGCAAATAAACTTACTATCGTGAACCCCAACTTTCCGAACGATTACAATCCTTGTATAAAGTCGTAGAAGTAGAACGATAGTCGCCAGCGGAAACATGATTGCAATGGCAAGAGTAACTCGGTATCCTTGAGAGTCGGGATTTTGAAAGTTCGGAATGACTCTAGGTAGGGGGGGGGGGGAAGGCGCCAACGATGCCATCTCTCTCAGTTTTGAGGACAGCACTCATCGCGCTAACGAGCCGGGGGATGCTGAGCAGGAAAACTTCGTCGGGGCAGACGACTGTTCTGGTATTGAATTATGATCTGCTGCGGAGTGAGAAAACGGAAGTGAAAAATGATGGGTTGGTCTGGTGGAGCTGACCTCTGAATATTAAGAAACGAACGCTCTTTGAATGAAGATCGAATCGAAGTCAGAAGCCAACATCTATATCTATATCCTCACACCAAATAACGCCACAGGGTCAACGCAAGTGCTAGCGCGGTTGTCAATAACAATGGGTGGTCAATCCAGGGACGGCACCCAGCCAATCAGAGATTTGAACTGAGGCCGTGCTTAGGACCCTACTTGATAGCCACAACAAGGACCGAAAAAACAAAGACCAAAAACGGAAGATGGCCACCAAGAATCACACCACATAACATACCGGCCGGTAGATGGACGAACGGTTAGGACGCTGGCGGCATTTGCTTCCGAATTCCAGTTATTTCATGTTACCGCCCAAGCCGACCTCACATGTCTCTGACGAACGCCATTGCCATCGCTGGATACTTCCCCGCGAACCTTGTTAAGCCACCTCTGCGCAAATAGAAGCAACTGCATCTTCCTCGTCTTGATCGAAAATGCGGAGACAATCGATGGTCCGCGGAAGCCGGCATCTCGCAAGGAGCACCCACAGCTCGCCCGATCCAGCATCGAGGGATCGGGGCCTGATTTCCCCGCTTCGCAGACAGGATTCTAAAACAAGGGAAGGCTTCCAGAAGACGCACGGATCGGTTTTGCATTGACTCTTTGTGTTGCTTTTGGCCCAGGTAGAAGTGATATATTTCAGCCACGTATTGTGCCGATTCCGGAATTCCGGCGTCTTTCGTCACATCATCTCAAGATGCAGCAATACGAGTCCATCTCGTCCTGCTTTTCTAATCTCTACTGTCTTCCTTCTTGCCCTCAGGTCCGTTCGAAAGGGGCTTCGAGAGAAACTAATGGTCTGTCTACCCATGCTCTCCTCTACCACTGCAAGAGGGAATAAAAAGGGTGGAAGACAGTAGTCTGGAATTTGGAATGGTTCACAAGCTCACTGTCTTGTTGTATTTATCGCTGTCCTAGCCGGGTTAGGTTAGTCCGTTTGCGCATGCATAGTTGCACAAAAACATACAAGTACAAGTGGAGGGTCCTTAGCCACGTTGAAATTTCTTTTCATTACGTCCTTTCTGGCTTGTATTGGCCAATCAACCAATCTATCAGCCAATCATGAACTGCCTTTTGCTCTCCTTTTTGGTCCCCTTGCGGCCGTTGGGACGGCGCTCGTTGACACCGTTGACAATAACAACATCAATGTCGGCCGACGAGTCGGGACGACAAGTGGTTTTGTGACTGGTCAGCCTCACAGGTGTTGGAGGATCTCGACATCCCATACGCAAAGCCGCCGGTAGGACAGCTGAGGGTTCGCGCCACCAGTGGCATTTGTGAATCCTTCAGGAAGAGCGGATGGGTCAAAATTCGTTAGCTGTAAAAAACAAAACACTAAATACTATCCCCATTTCAAGCATAGACCTCACCAGCTCCCCTAAAAATGCACGCAACGTGTTCTTGAGGCTCGATCAAGTTGGCCATAGTCAAAGCGAGGAACGTCTGTCGCTCAATGTCTGGACAAAGTCCAAACCTGGACAGAAAAAGCCTGTTCTCTTGTGGCTTCACGGTGGTTGTTAGTTTCCCCTGGACTTGGTGGTTTCGTTCATCAACATTCTGTTGATCGATACATAGCGCGTCAATCCAGAGCCGCCGTGGCGAATCCTCTCGAAGATCATATAGTGCGTTCCACAGGTTATCTCTGACAAAGAATCTCATCCCGTTGATGAAAATTTCCTTTGATGATTTAAAGTGCCCCCACTCGTAAGATAGTGCCTCGTAGGTGCACTCCGATATGGAGGAGGATATGATCATTTTGCATTTGATATGGATTTGACTCTCGAATTGGAAGCAAATCAATCAGGCGTATTGGTGCTTCAGATAGATCTAGCGGAAATGTGAAAAGTTCGATTCACCCCTTGGAGCAGATGGCTGCTCCAGAGTCTGTGACAATGCATTGTCCGTGCTCGACATTGATGGGGCCCCGACTGGTGTCACTTTATGGTCTCAAGGGCTCTTCGCCTTCTGAGCTGGCAAGATGTCTCCATGATGATCTATTATTTGGTTCCCTTTAATGCAGGTGAGGTGGATATTGCTCATACTGATCATAGTGCTCCTTCACCCGGTCAAGCTGAGCTTGCGTCTCAGGGCTGTATTGCTTTTGTCGAAGACGCTGCACGTCGAGGTTTGCAGCTTTGGCGCGGTAGTATTCTGGAGGATGACGTACTTCATCATCGTCACTATCCTCCTCAGCTAGGAGGCTCTCTAGGTCGGTATTGCTGAGAAGAGGGATGTTGAGAGAGGAAGGAGAGAATGTTGGTTCGGGAGTGGGCGATGAGAAAGGAGGGTACGAAAGGAGGTGCCAGCCCTTATACTTCAGGTCAGAGTCGATCGCAATGAACAGTTTCTGGTACCGTAGCACCGGCAAGAATCCGGGGCCGCCAGGTGGGAAGTGGGAAGAGAAGAAGAAGTGATGAGTGAGACTGGTGAGACTGGTGAGACGAGAAGACGTGATGACTCTCTGAGTGCACGGTCCACGGTACATGGATCGAGGTGCGTGGTGGAGAGAGATGCGGTATGGGATTAGCCGAGAACTGGTTATCAGACCCCCAAAAACAGCGACCAAACCCATCGGAAACATTAGTCTGCTAATCGTTTCACCATATAATAAGTACTATTTTAGCGATACTTTATAGTTGTAAGAAGCATTCCTTGATTCCTGCGATGTGTGGGCATTGACTGGAAGTTCGCAAGGATTGCGAAGCCTTTTTTGGTGAGGGGAGATTGAACTACCTCGCGATTCTATATTTAGAACTTTTTGAGAACCCCCCCGATATCCAAGTTTGGAGAGAGACCAGAGGAAATGAGACTCCTTCGCAGGTTGACGATCGCAAAAACCCTGAAAACGTGCTGACCAAAATAAAATACCCACTTTACTAGCGGGATCCACTCCTTTAAACCAATAAGCATAACATGTCAGCGCTCTGGTGTTGACCTCTCTTCCCGAGCAGCGCGATTACTGAACTGATTCACGATTCACTGTGCACGTCTGTCAGCCCTTGACCAGCCTAGTTAAATGGTCGGTAAGTGCGGGTGGGGAAAGAATATCCTCAGACACTTTTGCCAATTTCGACGATGGGCAGATAGCCCTGACAAAACGGCTGACGAAATTCTACCAGTAACTTCTGCGGAGCGCAGACTTTGAGAAGAATACCCACCGTCCCTCATATCCGTCAGCAATATACGCAATTGCGAACGCTGCTAGCCGCCGATCTCGAAGATGACCAACGGCGACGGCAATCAAATGAGGAATTGGCCAAGGACCTGACATCCGTCACCCCTGCACACAGTGACAAAGACGCGACGGTTGCTCGAAGCTCGATAGATAGTCAGCCATGGGAATACGGTATGGGTCATAGGGATCAGGCTTGACTGAAAGAAGAGACGGATTTGAGTCTTCATTGCGGTCTCGTGCTGTGAACTCAAGCAATCCCCTTTCCATATATTAAGCTTCTAAGACTCCTTTCTCGGACCTCTTGGTCTTCTTTTCCATGTCTCTTCAAGATAATTCGTATCCAAACTCCCCACATACCAAGCACAAGTCCAGTGAGAGGAATTGCAAACGCCCAGTACACCCAGAAGTGCGGCCCGATAATTTCTCCGCTAGAGTTGGCCTGCCAGTTGAAAAGTGGCATAGCGAAGAATGACTGGGAAATGATTAGCAAGACTCAACGCGAATTTCAAAAGTGCTTATCGAGGTGGTAGTACGAACTGCTACAAAAGTCCCGGGGAGAAACGCAATAGTGAGGATTGCAACAGTTTTCATAGCCGTGCTATCACGACTGCTTGCAAGTGCGATGACTTTCGAATCGCGAGCAACTTCGATATTCAATTTGTTATCCCTTTGTGCCAAGATGTTATACGTCTAAATACTCAAAGCGTTAGCCTCACAATATAAAATCTAGATATCTTTTCCCAAGGGAGCATACAAAGGCCAATTGGGTCTGGCTTCGCCGCTGCAGATTTTGAAGTCTCAAGAACAAATTCTTTCGTGAACTGATAAGGAAGTCGACATGTCTAGTTAACTGAATACTTGACTGTCTGAGATTTGGCGACATTAACTGCAAGTCTGAGATCATGTTGAGCGCTTGATCCAAGTGTAACAGCACTACTTCCGATTCCCGTTCGATCCAGGAGAGAAAAATACTACACCCATTTAATCGCTGCACAATGCCGGGGAGATCCAGAGCAAAGGGATCCAGGGTTTTAGCTGTACAGTCGGGCTGTTGGCCGGTCTCCGATTCGACGTTGCTAATTTCCGTCGTCCACCTTCCGTCGTCTACGAGAGTCAAGTTTGTCTCTATGTCCATGATCAGAACTGGGACGAGCAATGGATGCAGAGCCTGGGGTGCAGATTTGGCGAGAAAACGCTTGAGGCGAGGAATGGAGTCCCGATCGGGATCTGCAGTGCACTGCAAGTAGGCGTATGTAATGTTCTTCTCGGAATCCCAGCAAGCGGCCAGGCCCCAGAACGGACAATGGTGGAACAGGGTGCTAAAGACATATGCTGCGAGTGTTAATCGGGGACTTGCCACTAAACGCAAATTATGTGCCGTTATTATCAGGCTCTGACTTACAAAAATGCTCTGCCGCTGCGTCGATCTTCTCGGGAGGAGATTGTGCAAAGAAACAGTGGCACCTGGCTATCGCCTGCGTGAATCTTTTCGGCAACCTGAATGACTGCACGATTTTCATGAAATCTGATCGCGACCAAAAAACTGTGCTGTCGTTACAATCCAGCTGCGAGTCGATGCACGAGTATCTGATGAAGAAGTGAGTGACTGGCGCTCTGGATGATACTAAAAGTATGGGTTCGCGTACATCAATCGAAGACCACCAACTCGTCGGCGATTAAGAGTGATTTCCGGAACCTTCGTCCCTAATCAGCTTTCCGTCTTCTTGGTATACTTGGTATTTCCAACAAACTTACTCTTGAGAGATACTCATCTAGATTCTCGTTGTCAAGTTCACCTTCCTGAATATCTAGCTCGGCAGTACCCTGTTCCCGGTTAGCTGGGTAGCGGTTACTCGGAATGGCTCCCACCTCATATTGCCAAATGTCGAAGAAGTTGTTTCTCTGAGGCATGTAGTCAATCAAGTCTAAACACTCTTCGTAGTCCCAGGAATCCATTGTGCAGCCCGAGATACGCGTCTGTTCTTCGGATATCAAGCGATGTGTCAAGATTTATAACGGCCACGAATCTCTTGAGTTGAGGTGACAGTAGTGTGAAGTTTGTGGTTGGTTGAGATTTTACAAGGCTGGAGTAAGCCCAGGCCACAATGACTCTTCGCGGCATTTCCCGAAGCCAAGATTTACGAAATGCAATTGGGTCCTCTGTTTATTTCAGAGGTAGAGAAGAGCCCTTTTTATTCGCAGACAATATGCGAAGTGTGGTGACTAATGCTTATCTTCGGGTTTGGGCTTGCTTGTGTGGCGCACCACAAATAGGCAGCAAGTTACTGAGAAAGTATGGGATTGCCCTTCTATTCGCCGCTGTTGGGGAAATTTGGACCTATATCTTTGAGAGATTATGAATAAGCGTAAGAGATACATCAAAAGTTGTTAGATGAGACCTGCTTCATTAGTCACGGGATCGCGATAGGTTACGTTAGAGGTCTCTGCTCATGCCAAAACAGTAACGAAGTGTGCTCCTCCTGCAGCTGAGAATATTCTTCATTCTTGTAGTAGGCGGTGCAGATGTCCAGTAGTGAGCCGCGACGGCCGCCAGTACTGGTCCAGTGCTATGACTCTTCTGGATGAGCGGCAGACCGAAATACGTAGTCTCAAAGAAGCATTACCCTCAGCCGAATATCGAAAATGAGGATTATAATACTTAGTTGCGTAGGCCTTTAGCGCTGGTCCTAACCCTAAATATATTCTTAGAATTTTTTTAATATTTTAAGAATTATAAGTAAAGAGTTAATATTAAATTCTTTATTATTAATTATAATGATTACTTTTTTTAGTCTTAAAAATAGTATCTTTATTATTAGTATAGTTTTAGAGTCCTTTGTTATAAGATTAATTAAAATTAAGAACTTAGGCTTAAAATCTTTAAAATAGACTAGTAATTCTAGATTATTAGGTATTTTATAATTATCTAATATATAATTATCTAAGTTTTCTGGAAAAAAAGACTTAGTATTCTTAGTATTAGATAGTTTTGTAATAACTTTAACTAATAACTTCGACTTATTAATTATCTTTTAATTATCTCGTATTTTAGTATTCTAGTATATTTTTTTTAAAAAAAAGAATAAGATTAGCGTCTTTTTTTAAATTTGTTTTTAGCTTAGATAATTCTATAATACTTTTAACTTATAAGCCTAAATTACGAGTAAATCTAGATACTAGAGTATTCTACTAGTTTTAAATAATAAAAGCTTTAACTAAATTACTTATAGTTATAATTAAAATAGGATTATTAGTAAATATAAGAATATTAGCTTAGTTCGTAGTTATATACTTAATTATCTTAGTTTTTTTTCTAATATTAATTATATAATAAACTAAATTAGTTAAGTCTTAACTAAGAAATTTCTATTAGATCTAGTATTATTCTAAATAACTAAAATAAAAAGACTGTACTAAGATATCTTAAAACTAATTCTTTGTAATTTATATTTAGTTAATTAACAAATAATCTAAATTAAAAAGTTAGTATTATTTAAGTATTCTTAAAAAGTTTTTAAAATATAAGAAATAAGTCTAATATTATTACGATTTCTTAATATAGCTATTATAATTTATTAGGCCTAAGTATAATTAATAATATACTTATTTAAAGTTAATAAAGATTATTAAAAATAAGGATTTTAATAAATAATATACTAAAATAATCTATAAATTAATTTAGATTAATAAGTCCTAGATATTTTATAATAAATATTTTATTATAGTTACTAGTCTAGTTTTTTAAAACTTTCTTGAGATTTAAAGTCTTTTTATTATTAAATAACTTTATAATATATTTCTAAGATATAATAATATTTTATAAAAGTCTTAGTATTAAAGCTTTTTTTAATTAGATATATCTAAAAAGCTTTTTAATAATTTATAAAAACTTTATTTTTCTTTTTTAATTACTTTTCTAAATATATACTATTTTAAATATTAAATAAAATTTATATTTTTAGACTTATATTATTAAATTCTTTAATATTAGATATTTTTATAACAGCTTTTTTTTTATTATTCTAGTCTTAAACTAACTTTTAATTTAGACTTACTAGTTATTATAGTAAAAAAAAAATCTTTTTTTAGTCAGTATTTTAGAAAGTCTAATAATAATTATATTAAGCTTATTATTATTTAAGATAATAGTTATAGATTTCTTAACTTTTATATTTAGTATTAGATATTTTTTATTTTTTAATTTAGATTTATTAGTTAAACTCTTAATATCTTTTAAAAAATAAATCTAGGTATTATTTTTATTAATAAAGTTAATTTATAATCTAGCTTATAAGTAAAATTTAGATAAATTTTTAATTATTAACTTTTAAATTAAAAATTTTAATATAATCTTTTTAAAAAAATAAATACTTAATTAGAGTTAATTATATAACTTATTAGTTAAAGTATAAATATATATATATATATATTTTTCTAACTTTTTAAAATAAATAACTTAATTAAAGTACTAAAAACTTATAAACATAGTATTAATGTTTCTTAAGGTGTTAGGAAAATCGGATTTATTAATTTATTATTATTTTTTAGAAGTAAAGGGTTTATTAAAGGCTTTACTATAAAAATCGATTATAGACTTATAAATCTTTACTTAAACTTAATATTTAAAACTATAATATTTTCTTAATATATCTTTTAGTAGTATATAAGGAAATTCTACTTACTTATTAGAGTAGAATTAATTATTAAACTTAATTTTTAAAGCTTTTTTAGTAAATACACTTAAGAAAAGAAAAAAATATTAAATTGAAAGGTTAAAAATGTATAATATATATATAAGTAAAAAGAGGAGGTATATATTATACTTAAGATATTTTCAAAAGAATTTCGTAGTCTTGTAGTTCTTATAGTTATTTAAAATAAGGAATCTTACTAAATAATTATATAATTCTATTTAAGAAGTAAAGATTTTTTCTAGTTATTTTAAAGCTATCTAATTAATTATTTACTTATTATTTATAGCTATAAAATACTATAAATTAAATATATCTAATTAAGATAGAACCTATTATTATTAGACTTTTTTTCTCTTATAAATTATAGTTGAAAAAGTAAAGATACTCGAAATAGATATATATTTAATAATTATTATTTAAGTATATAAGCTTAATTATTTTCCTTAAATCTTTTCATAATACCTCTTTTATTTATATTTTATTATTAAGAGACTAGAATTATCTTAATATTTAGAATTTCTAATTTTTAAAATTATAGTTTAATAACTTTAAAATAAATATAATTAATATATATAAAATATATATATATTTATTTCTTAGCTTTTAAAACAAAATTTCAAGCTAAAAAGTATATTATTTAGTATTTTTTAAATAAGTAATAGTTTTTTTTTTATAAAGGGTAAAGGCCTTTTTCTAAAAACCTATATCTATATCTAAGTAATTCTATAACTAAGAACTTTTTAAATTAAAATCTAATTAATTAATTAATTCTTTACTATTATAAAAAGGTTTTATGAGTAATTAATACCTTTCTTATATAATTGTATTATTATATTACAATTTATAAGAGTAGACCTTAAAATATTCTATTTTAATAATATCTTTTATAAGAATTTATTATTTATTACTTTTTTAAAAGTATATATAATATTATATTTAATATATTAAGACTTTATAATATTATTAATTTATATTCTAATTTTCAAGAAAATCAATTAAAGATTAAAATATTAAATAATTATTAAAGTTAAGCAGTATAAGAAGTGGTAAGGTTAAGCGAGGTAGCCGGAAGGGGGGGGGGGGGGGTGGGGGGGTTGGACGTTACAACATCGCCAGTGGTGAAAATCACCCAAGTACCAGACAGCGAAGCTCGACGCTTGAACGTGTAAAGGTCTCTTCCTTCGAACCCGAGAGATTGAATGACCCATGCTCACATCGAGTTCTTTTTTTCAACGCTAAGGCGTCAACTTGCTCCAAGCTATTTGTAACGACATAATATCACTAAATGTAGTATTAAGTATAGAAGTAAGAGGGTAGGTAAATAGTAATATTATAGGTCTAGTACAAAGGATATAAGAAAGTAAGGAGCCTTTAGAGGAAAGGCGGTCCTATATATATACAAATCTGGTCCGGCTTCTGTCCGGTAATATTCCGGCTAAACCTAAGTACCCTTATTTCTAACACTTCTATTACTTCAACGTTATACTATTATAATATTGCAACAGCACTAACTCAGAAGTACTCATCGAGCTCCAGAACCAGAACTCTGTCGCCTGATTGTACTTCACAGCATAGGTTTCTCCTACGTAATGAGGGTATCTCTGCTAGACAGCTACTAAATCTTCTTCTCGGACAGTAGTTGAATCAGCAAAGATGAGCGGGTGATCCACAACCGGACCATTAAGAGGTTTCCATACGTTCACGATTCGAAAGCGCAGCTCGCCAGCTCCGACTTTCCTCGCATACTCGATCGATAGACTTTGGTTTGCTCTCAGATAAGCTCCTCGAGCAGATTGATCAATATGGATCTTGCGCACAGGTCGGTGGAAGAGCTCTGAATTGGCAGCTCTGCGTATCGTCGTGTCAAAAACCACAACTTTGAATGTACCTTCTAAGTGGTCCAGGAGGAGCTTTTCGACTTTCGGAGCATAGACTGCTTCGACTTCCTGCTTGTTCGAAAAATCGATAGTACTGACACTACTATCTGCCATCGCTCGGAAGCCGTGGGTATCTAGAGTGAAATCCTCTTCACGCCCGCGTATGTCTCGAATAATAATGTTTGCTTCATGATGTGGGTAGTTCCTCACACCATCCTTCTTCATGTCCAAGGTGATATATGTTGGCTTACTACCATCCGGAGGAGGAGTGTAGAAACACACGTTGCGTAACAATGCCGGCGGAAGCTTTGGCTCATCCTGGATAACCTGAAGAGTTTTCTGATCTTCCATTTGATCTTCGCCTTCGCCTCGGGACAAGGTTGCGTCTAGCTTTTATTGGTCTCAAGCCAAATTGAGAGTCTGCCAGGAGAGACTCACTTTCTGTGCCACGAGAGAGATACATCTTGATGACTTGTCCTTTGACGATTTCTGACGCGTTGGTAAGGAGAGACATGTATCTTGCGAGGTGAGTAGTGGGTATATATATGGGGAGAGAGAGAGAGAGAGAGAGAGAGAGAGAGAGAGAGAGAGAGAGAGAGAGAGAGAGAGAGAGAGAGAGAGAGAGAGAGACATGGGCCATTGTTCACGAGTCAATTCCGCCTTAAAAATGAGTCTTTCTGTGTTTGTGAGTAATGCTGGGCAGGTTTGGGCACAGCCTGGCATTTACCAAACTGCATGACCTTCCTGTTAAACGACGCTCGATCCTACTGGCTCTTCGCGAGGCTGTCCAGACACCTAGAGGAAACAAACAGCCCAGTTGCACCACCTTGGAATGTGGTGTGGTGGTTGCCAAAGGGAAGGTGCCATGTTTCCATTTGTGGCTGAATGGTCGTTCACCCAGCCGCAGAGGTCAGCAGGTGCAAGGGTATCAATATCGATGGCTTAAGAGCGGAGCACTCGTTGTCAGAAAGGGAACGGTTGCACACGCTCAGGCCAAGACGCCATACTTGAAAAGGTCGGCTCTGGGGCTCGACTGTCGTCGAGTATTGAGGCTATGTGAAGCACGCTCTTAGAGCACTTACCTAATATGATTGATTGTGTATAGTCGTACAACATGGAAGGGCCGACCTGGTTTCCTTCACACCATCTCACAATACTCATTTAGCCAATCCTTATCCCCTAAATTGCCCCAGTCCGTCAACCACATGGATACTTTGAACTGCGGCCGAAATGCACCTCAGACCGGTTCTGATCCTTGCCAACTCCTGCCAGGGTGCATCTCACCCTGTCATTTACAGACCCTAGCCAACTTCAGGGAGAACAAAACATGCTGCTTTAAGTGATTCGTTGGGTCGTGATGCAAGTAAGTAAGCCACCTTCATTTATTTCTGGAACTGATGGCACTGTGGTTAATTTTGAGGCGGGAGGGAAATGAGCTTGTTGTATCGTTGTCGTGCTTGTACACTACAAGCAGTGAGGCTCTTTGCACGCAGTATCAATTTCACAGAAGTCGAAGAAATACCTCCGGGGGTTCGAACATTGCTTGAAACCGATCAATCAGGCATCTGCAAAAGGAATCTGACATGCTTTCATGTAATCATTAGGCCATGTCACCAACGTGCGCCGTTCTCGTCTCGGAGCCCATCATAACACGAAGTCTATGATACATGGAGTGCGTGCCAGGGCCAGGCGAGCCTGGGGAGCCTGTAAGATTCGGCCTTTTGTCGAGTACCGTCTCGCTTTGAGGAAGTGTATATACCTCCACCGGTCTTCCAGAAAAAAAGCGCGCAATGCCGAGTGTAACGATAGTTAAACATGCCGCAACACCCAGAAAACTCCACAAACTCCAGAAAGTCGGTGTCGTGCCATTTTGCGCAACATTCATCCCGTATACACCCTACACTAGGTTTGAATCGAAATTATTTCAAGTGGTGAATGGCAATGCAACTCACAGCTATGAAGGAAGGAGGCAGATAAGCCATAGTCACAAATGTCAACCGCCTAACGGCATGGTTTTGCCGCACGGCAATTGCTGCGTCCTGGCGCTGGAGTGCCGTCATCTCACTTGCCAGCTGTGCTTGACGAGCTGCGTGCAAGCTTAGGACCTTTGATGGTTAGACCAGAATCTCTAAATGCAAACATACTTCAGCTTACAGTTTCTATAGTGGAAGTAGTACGATCTCGGATAGCCTTCAATCGTTGATCAGCCACAACCAAGGCATCTTTCTCCTGCAATAGATCCTGTTTATAAACTGTGGGAGCTATGCAGAGCCCTTTCTGCAATGGAGTGTTGGTCAAATAGGTCACAAACCGTTGATGGTATAGAAGTTGTCGAGAACAGTAGTCCAGATTCATTATGAATCTGCGGTGCAGCCAAGTTAACGACCCCATCAGTTCTTCATCCGAATAATCTTCGGTCTGGGATTTAGCACCGATATCAGCGTATACTTCCGATGAAGGGGACTTTCAACGCACCAATGTCTCCAGGAATACCTCCATCTCGTTCAACAGCAGCTTCCATGAAGTTTTCATGTCTCGAAGAACTTTCAGAACAAGACCAAATCCATCACGACCAAGATCATCTATCAGTTCTGATGGGGTGTCTTCTCGCACATACTCAGATAACCACATGTGAAATGGAGACAGAAGATTTCCAGGCGTATCTTGAACATAGTTTGAGTCAGAAATGTCGATATATGGATCAGTGAAGAAGAAGATGAAAGTCCATAAATTTCCGTCGTGCCTCAGATGTCCGGCTATTCTCCTTGTCATGAATACTCGGGATGAGGGTGGTCTTGAGTTGCATCTGAGACCATCTGTCAGTCTTAGAGAATGAGTTTAGACTGTGCTGATGAATAACCCTTTCCCGGTGGGTCGAGGAACTTCATGAGGCGAACTGTATGTCCTATCTTTTGATTCGCGAGGTACTCCTGCGGTGTCAACTTGGTGGCACGACAGAATTCGACACAAGACAGGTTGAAGTGTGAAAACTCCCGAGCTCCTATCCATAGTGAGCGTGTGAGATGTAAAGGCGGAAGACTCGTTGTACCGCGATGAAGAAAAGGGCCTGCAAACCATTCTCGGTCGCTTCTTTCAAATCGATTTGTCCAGAGCTCGTAGTCCATCTCATACTTGGTGCCTAGCAACCGCAAGACGGGGCCTGAAAGCTTTCGAACTGTGCTACATGGGTCATCAATTGAAGAGCCTTTAAAGAGGCATCGGGCCAGGCACAGCCAAGGCTTACAGAATCCGCAATGTCTGCTCCTTTGGTATCTAGGTCAAGTTATTTATTCTTCCCTTTCCAGATTCCTCAGGAACTAACCTCTGCAGACAACCAGGTGTGCAAGGAGTCGAGGTGTGAAAAGCTTTTGCGAAGTATTCGGTGTGTTGTGGGTGAAGTAGTGTTGGTTATGCCTCGCTCTTTCTCGAAGACTTCGAGAACGTCAACGGAAGGAACACTTTTGGCGATCCGTTCCACCAAAGCAGATACCGTAGGGTTGCCGACGCCATAGTTGACTATGGGCTGTCCAACGGGGAGCGACAATGCGACTGGTACAGTAGACATGCTCTATACTTCGCAGATCAAGGAGTATACAGGCAGAAGGCGTCTTAGACTCCTCGCAGAAGGAGCTTCCAACTTTGACTTAAATCACACAATGGGACTAAGCATAGCCTAGATAGGATTGATCTGCCCCCCCGAAGTGTAAGAGGGGCATTTCTGTGACTGCATAGTAAGGTCTGCGAGTGGTTGTGGTTGTCAGGCCGCGACGCTGGGATATTGTTCCACCGCATTTCAACATCACCCTGTACTACAGAAGTGATTCAGCTCATGTTTGCCCTTGATGTGGCCACGTGCATTGGTACGGACCACATGAGATGCAGGTGCTCAGGCTGCAGTGTGCCGAGACAGGCGTAGCTCGGAATTGGTTACTTCAATTTCTATCTCGGCAGGGCTCAACTTAATCATTCATCATTCACACAGCCTGACCTTCTGATATTCAGAAACATCATCTCATTCCGAGATGACCTCTCTATCTCACAAGACGTATGCTGAGCGTGCTTCCGTTCATCCAAATTTGGTCGCCCGTCGTTTCTTCGAAACCGCGGAGGCCAAGCAATCCAATCTCATCGTCACTGCCGATTTTACATCCACGGAGGCCCTTCTCCACTGTGCTGACAGTAAGTATCCAACCCAGCTGTCCCTCTGGCCTGGCCCGAAGTCTGATCTAGATCGCAGCGTTGGGCCTTTTCATGGCAGTGTTGAAGACTCATGTCGACCTGATCCATGATATCGGAGAAGCGACTGTGGAAGGCTTGAAGACATTGTCAAAGAAGCACAATTTCATGATATTCGAAGATCGAAAGTTCGTCGACATAGGCAACACAGTGCAGAAGCAGTACCACGGAGGTGCTCTTCGAAGTATGTACCTTTCCCCATACTAAATTAAAGTTTTCTCGTATACGTGCTTTACGAGCTCAAAGCTGTTGCAAAGCCGAGACATCTTGCAAATGGAGATTAGTTATTTGTATCGGCTCTGCTACGGCTTCTGGCTCTGAGAGCTTCTGTCCTTTTCTTTGATAATCCAAGATACTAATTTGTTGCAGTCTCCGAGTTCGCCGACATCGTCAATGTCAGCATCCTCGGAGGAGAAGGAATCGTCGAGGCTTTTGTCCCCGGTCCTTGCTGCACCGGACTTCCCATACCCGAAGGAACGAGCCTTTATCATCCTCGCGGACATGACTTCTAAAGGCAGCCTTGCCACTGGATACTACACGCAGAAGTCCGTTGAGCTCGCTCGGTCTCACAATGCCTCCTTCATCGGCTTCATCGCTATGAAGTCTCTCGCCAACGTGGAAGCCGCAGTCCCCACCTTTCCCGACGAAGACTTCATCATCTTCACCACGGGCACCAACCAAGCCACTAAGGGAGACAAGCTTGGCCAGCACTACACGACACCAACTCAAGCCGTGCAAGGAGGGGCTGATTTCATCATCGCCGGACGAGGCGTCTACGCTGCTGCAGACCCCATTGCAGCTGCCAAGTCCTACTCGGATGAGGGCTGGAAGGCATATTTGGAGAGAGTCGGAAAGTGAGTCTGGAAGTCAAGTCTCTTCTATCTTCTAGTTACGAAAAGGACTGCGCCATTGCACGTGGGCAGAGATAGCACAACGAATATCATGACCCGGACTCCCTAAATGTTCCCTCAGGATTGAACTCAGGTGTCTAAACGTATTTCCAAACTTGTCAGTCGTGAATTGTATTCCTCCAATCTATCTAGGACCTTGACCTCATTCCCCGTTTCCACAGGGTCTTGCACCTTAAGTTCGGGGAGGCCAATCTGTTCTAGGGCAAAACTCGCCGCGACATTACCATAAGCGGCAGCCTTTTCGAGGGTCAGGTTGTGTTGCAGTCCCATAGCGAAGCCGCCAATGTATGCATTGCCAGCACCGGTCGGATCAACGATGCGTGAGGTATCCAAGTCTGGGGGATAGAAAGCTGGTGACCATATGAAGCCTGCCGCCCGAGATGCACTTAGTGAACCATGTTCACTAGCTCTGATAACAATGCAACCGTCACCTTGGGGGCCGATGGAGTGGTCAAGAAATGTCTGGGCACACGATTCGAGGACTTCTGGTTGAAAGTCTACTGGGTCGACATCCGTAAAGAGGCGAGTAATTTCCAAGTCGATTCGGAGAGAACATGTCAACCAACCGACATGCCGCCAAAATTGAGTCCAGATTTTGGGCTTGGCAGGCAGGGGGAAAAGGCTCCCACACGAGAAGAGGTTTCAGCTCGACACCGTTTCCTATGCGCAGCTGAAGCTGCTCGGAGACTTGACGAGCGAGATCTTCAGGTGTGGCGAGGAAGTGGTATGTCCGGGATGTAAGCAGAGGGGTAGAGACCAAGTCGCTTGGAGAAGGTTTCAGAGGCTCTGTTGTGTACTTGAATTTTTTGGCTGCGCGATTTTAGCCATTGACTCAATGTTAAGACAGGGGCACCCGCGTCCAAATGTCGTGTCTTCATATTTTAACAAGCCACGCGTGGATAACCTACTAAGATCTTTTTTCAAGACCAAGGTCGTGTTCCATTCACGGAGGCGCCTCTACACCACCTCAGAAAAGTCTTTGCCCGCCAAAACAAGACAACCAATTGAAGTTGGCCTGTCTGGCCCGTCGTTGACAGCGAAGAGCCGCACTCCCAGTGTTCCTACGGGTGTCAGCATCCTGGTACAAGCTGATGGCCTTGGGCTTCTATCCGTACCGTACGACGCAGAACCTCCCATTACATCTAAAAGTGGCTTTTTGCCGGGAAAACGCAACTCGTCCAAAACCACCATGCCAAGTTACACGAAATTCATATCCAGGTTGGGGGGCTGCGGACGAGAGAACCACGTACCCATCGTCGTAAGCTTTTGCAAAGAGCGTACCAAGAGATACTTTCAACGGTCTATCCAGACGTCGACATGGAATGGAGATGATGTGATGTACTTGCGTATCGCGATTGTCTCGTTTGTTGAAGGTGAGTCCTCTCGTGAAAGTAAAAAGAAACGCAAGGCAGCTGGGCAGCAGATGCGGGGTTACAAGTACTTATACTCCCGACGAGAAAGTGAATGGGAAGCAGTGAGACATGAGGAGGCAGAGGCATCTTGCAGAAGGCTGCAATCGTAATGAAAAAAAAAGAACAGTCATGTTTCAGGTGCTGTGCAGTGGTGTGGTTGCACAGCAGAAGTGCTCACCGCCTACTTGTATTGTAGACTTCTGCCTCAGGGCTTCTGCGGCTCTGCCATCAGTCACTTCTCGAGCTCGCCCGCCCACCTACAGGACCTGAGCTCTGATGATGTATGTCCAAGGCATAGAAGGTCAGGCTTTGAAAGGTACAGTGTCTGTTTGAATAACACATTCTATTATATCCCGTTTTGTAGCAAGCCAAGCTCGGTGACACCACCCCCACGATGGCATTGCAAACGGGAGCTCTTGATGACTTTGACGGTCCCATCGATGACAAGATTAAGATCATTGGACTCATCGGCCCTCCTGGCGCTGGCAAGGGGACACAATGTTCATTACTCAGACGTGATCTCCACTTTCAGCACCTCAGTATAAGAGCATTGATGAGGGAAGAGTCGAATCGTCCGGATAACATACACGCCGCCATAATTCGAGCGAACCAGGTGTCAGGGAAACTGAATCCGAAGGAGCTCTCTATTCCCTTGCTTCTCAAAAATATCTATGCTGCCTCTCAATCGGGTACTTACCTTTATGTATTAGATGGTTTGTACTTCGATCCGAGGCTCTTCCCTGCAGACTTCTTACGTCCAGGTTTCCCCCGAGATCTGGATCAAATTGACTATTTTGCCAGAAAATTCAAACTATTGTCTTTGGTTATCCTATTGGAATGCTCAGAGCAAGTTTACATCGACCGTCTCTTGCGTCGTGGTCGATTCGACGATAATGCTGAGTCCATCAAAGGGCATCCCGTTATTAGAAAGACTTTCCCGCCTAATTCAGGGATGTCATTGATAGGATTGAAAGATGATTTCGCCATTCGAGGAATCACAGTTTATCGACACTCTCACCGAGGATAGCTGAATGATGGATGATGTGACCTGATCGTACTGCAGTAGACATTCTTATATTCGGGTGACGGACCGCCGCTGTAGGATTTCATCGACAGGCAAAGCAAGTCCGCTGCCGCAGGCTCAGATAATTCATCATACGGTATTGGCCACATGTGACATTCATTATCAAGCCTCAATCCTGATGTTGCTACGGCCGTAATATTGTGATGATTTAGCCTCTTCCCATCTCGCTAATTATTTGTAGTAATCATCCCGATTAAAAGTATGCATGCTCGGGCGAGTTACTAATTACAGCTAGAATGCATCTTACCTAGGTAAGGTTCGATTTGAGCGGAAGTTTTGGACAAATGTACGACGAACTGCGAACTACAGATTCCTCCAGGCTCCAAGACGGCAATGGAGATTCTGCATTCCCCGCCTTAGAAAGAATTCCCCGTTGAAGTGGCTGAGTGGACTGAAAATAGGGCTATCCACTCCGGGGGAAAGAAAGTTTACTGGCTCGTCAGGGAACCCTGTAGCGGGTAGGACCCATTTTCAGTCCACTGAACAAAGGTAGTAGCAAATGCAAAGCAGTCACCCCGAACCAACCACTGTACAGGAGACCCATTCTTATTGCCTTCCTGCGCAGAAGAAGGCGTCGCCAGCTTAAGACAAAGTCGTCACGCGAAGGCAACAATGAAGCACACATCAGTCGCAGTAAGAGGACCCAGTAATAAGAAGAACATCGTACGGTCTTACTTACGTCTGTGCGTTTTCCATGGCCAGGATGAGCCCCGGATGAAGACGCGTTCGGAACTGCGCTATGTTTTAAAGTTTCCTCCAGGCATGGCAACTGATTCTCGAGAATGTTTTCTCCACGCTCGGAAGACAAAAGTTTTCCAGAAATGGGTCCCAATATCTTCTCGACAAGGCTCCTTGGAGACTGACTCCGCCAACTTTATTTCGTTGCTACGCTTGCCCCGACAGTTGGCGGCCGCGTCGACTTATTGTCAGGTGCCTCCTAATGTAGTCAGTATTGCGTCGATTCAACACCGCTGGTTTTGGTGTTGATTTATGAAATCACTCTAAATACTAGCGAGCCTACTAGGTATTGGGCCAACCCTTCCAGGTTGATGCATAGGTATCTACTGTATCTGTAAATCACCCCGTAGCCAATTAGAAATCACCAGAATTAACGTTCATCAAGGGGGGAGACGGTAAAGGACAATGTGCGAAAGATTATTCCTGTAGGTACCTTCGCAAGCATATTAAAATGATTGATTAGTGAATGACCTCGGCAGCCAAATGCTTCACTTGCCCTATTCTTCCGCTCATCTCACCTACGAAGCTCCACAAACTCACAACAAATCAATTCCCTTCCACTAGCCGCATACTTATGTAAAGTGAGCTGGAATTAGGCGAACGGGCATTTTGATGCCTACGTTGGTTTTTTTTTGGGGGAGTTCACTTTTGATGGGGATTGCTGCTTTGACGGGAAATTGATTGCTTGTAGTCAAGGGCTGAGGAGTTGGAGGGGTTGCGGAGTCGGGTGAAGAAGAAGCAAGAGTGTTAGTCGTAGGAGGTAGATGTTTTTGTTCATCAGGGGAGGGGTCCGGCTTCATCAGCAAAGAAGGCGACGAAAGAGCTAGAGGTCCAAGTGAGCCAAGTTCAGGGGTAAATCTCCGGCCATTCTGTAGTATGGCAAGTATAATTAATTAGTGGAATCTGTGTGGGATCATCATCCTTGTGGGAACTAGAGACGTCTATGGTCTTCTGTTTGGGCATAATGAGCCAGGAATTTGGCATGTATTGCCCAGTATACGACTTTCATGTTGTTATCAGCTTCCAAGCAGCGAATTCAGGATGGCAAAGGTGGAAATAAAGGTAAGGACAAAACCCAAGTTCTTTTACGCGCATAACCTCAAATCCACATCCATTACAGGTTTGAACTTCAAGTCTCCTCGGTCCAGCTACTGTGTATCATTAGTGCCACTGACTTCACTGTCGCCAATTTAAAGATGGATAACCCTGCCGGAGATAATAACTCATTGAGCTATAACACCGCTTTCGCAATTGGCAGCTTCGCCGTGCTGATTACTATCCGCTCGTTAACCACCGTTCTCTAAGGGCATTTCGGTTTTCAAACGGTCTAATGTAAGGCCGTTAGCTAATATTACGCGGCTTAACGTGAAAGCTTATTATCCTCCAGAGAGTTGACTATTCGACTATTTGACTATATATGCGAGGCTTCTTCTCGTACCCAGTAGTTTTAAGTCACACGCAAAAAGACAATGAAGATTACCCAAAGAGCGATAGCTGCACTCGCCTGCTGTATCTCCACCGCAGCCGAAGCGCAAACCATCCTTTCAGATCCCGGAGTGACAGGTCCGCCCCTTGAGATCACTCATCTCTATTACGATCAATGGCCGACTGGAATCACAGTCTCCTCAACGGGACGAAAATTTTCAAACTACCCAGCCGGCTTGGATCCTGGTAACACGAATAATGGGACCAACAGTGCGTATGCTGTCGCCGAACTCACTGGGATGGACACAGAAATACCCTACCCTAGCGTTGAGATGAACAATCCCCCCGGAGGTGCCATTAATCGTACGACTGGATCTCCGTCAGGCGCAAACTACCAAGATCATTTCATTGGTGTCCAAAGCGTTGTTATCGACGCGCTTGACCGGCTCTGGGTTCTGGACACTGGCCGGGCTATTGACCCGCTCAGCGGTGTTCAGGTGCTTTCCACATATGGTGGGCCCAAGCTTGTTGGGATCGATCTTACAACAAATACTGTTTTCCAGACAATCCTCTTCCCGCAAGATATCGCTTTCCCGGACTCATTCTTGAACGACGTACGGTTCGACTTACGCGCAAGTGTTTCGAGCAGTGGGAAGGGCGTCGCCTATATTACCGATTCAAGTACAGAAGGCCGCAACGGGATCATCATTGTAGATCTTGGGACCGCGGCAAGTCATCGGCACTTGGATCTGGTGCAACAAGTGCGACCTGACACACAAATGGTGCCATTCATATGGGGAGAACCAATATACTTTATGGCGGGACCGGACCGACCATTCATGTACTCGCCGGTCGGCTCAGACGGTATAACCTTGTCGGCTGATGGTGAGGAGCTTTTTTTCGGGTCTTTGGGATCTAGATACTTATATTCTGTCCCGACTGCGCTACTACGATCGCGATCGACAACTTCAGAGTTGATGGCACAACAAGCAATCCGAAATCGAGGCCAGAAAGGTATGAGCGATGGGTTTGAAAGCGACTCCAATGGTTACCTATACATTGGCAACTCCGAGCAAAACGCAGTGAATCTATATAACGCGGCGAATGGGACCGTGAATGTGTTGGTAAGGGATCCGAGGATTAATTGGGTTGATACGAGTGAGTCGCACTTTTTCCAACAGCTGAAGTGGCAAAGGGTTAATTTATGACATAGTGTCGGTCACGGTGGATGGCTATCTTTACTTCTCTTGTAATCAGTTACACCTCACGCCTGCTATCTATCCTGGCACGGATCGAAGGACGAAACCATGGGTTCTCTTTAAAGTCAAGCTTCCAGATGGCGGTGGCAAGGTGATCTTAACGTAAATACCAGGTACTTCTTCCCGTAGAAGTTTTTTTTTGCAATTAGATAGCAAGCTTTCTCGTTCAGTAGAAATTCCTGGGCGCGTGGCACACAGGTGGTGGGTTTAGAGGTGATCTGAAAAAGTGGTAATTTTATAATCTGAATTTTTGCTTGGTTTCTTAAAACTTGCTCTTTTAGCTTAGATGGTTGTGAATCCTTTTCCCGTTCATCCTGGTCTCTTAATTCACGGTGTAAGTACTAGGCTGGCAATCGGTAGCTAATTCTAGTGTGTATGATGTGTTAATACCGACTTTGGTCCCTTTCAGTGCTGAGTCATAGGCTCATGTACCAGGTATAAGTGGGGTCTATCTGGGCCCGGGGCTTTGAAACTATTAAACGTTGTGCTAACAAATAAGAAGTCTTCATATAATGGATTCTTCTTAAGATATCGGGTTAATAATATGCTTGTGTATAGGTTCGTCGCATGCTAAATTTTCCACTTTTAAAAATCCGGATTCCTTAGAGAGGATCCTAAAATGCCACCTATACCACGACAAACTATAGATCCGACTATAACGGACGATACCCAGAGGGGCGAACGCGACGAAACGAATATCAGTAAGTTTTTGTACAGCTGGGGCTCTGAAATACATGCAATATAGGACAATGCTGCTACAGTGGCCCATGATATTTCAAACGACTGAGTTCATTCAGCCAACGAGGACTTTGGATACAAATGAAATGCCCGACCTCGATAGACGCTTAAGTGCCGCGGTATTAGTTAATTTTGCGTACTTTACCATATGCCCCGTCATGTTGACGATGTCCTCCTGTGGTGAGAGGCTGCTTTAGCGAGACGGCCAAGAATTAATGTTCCTCCAGCAATAATTATTCAGCGCATGTGCCCTGTGGTGAGGCGCTTCTGGCATCTCGGGGGATTCCAAAGATATGCAATCGGCTGGCAACAAAGTAATACCGTGACTACCCCCGCCCCCTTGGCGATTTCTTTATCCTGCAGATTACATTGCATAGTTGCATATTGTAGAGATCTCATGCGGCACAACACGAAGCGTCAGAGACAGGGTGTGAAAGAAGTCGTTTGCATCATATTCCTAGCTACCTAATATTTGTATTGAAATGACAGCCAACACACCACTTTGGATATTTGATAAACAACCGAGAAGAGTTCTCTCCAAATCGTACCACATAGGTAAAGGACAGACTTGATTCATGATCTGAATCACTAGGCCAAGCAGTTCCCTATATACCTAAGATAAAACTATCACTTCGCCGCCGAGGGGAACAGCCTGATGTGTACACCATTCTCGTGAGACATTGTTAAGTTTGAATTGATCAGTGGGTCCCTGGTCGTTGCGATCGCACTCTCAATTGCCTCGAAGCTTTGTAGTAGCTTTACAACAACGAAGCCGGCTTCGGTAAGAGCGTATTGCTCTACATCCACATTAGCTTCTCTCTCTGAATGTTAGATTATTGCTGAAGGGACAGGATACTCACGCCCTAAGCAGATCCTTGGACCTCCATTGAACGGCAGGTACTGCCAGCCTCTTAAGTTCCCCCCTTCCCACCTTTCCGGCCGGAACTTCGCCGCATCCTGACCCCAGAGGTCTGGGCGTCGATGCATGGCCCAGACAGAATAGATGACAGACGTTCCCTTGGTGATAAAGATGGGGGATAGTCCATTCGCACCACCGCCGACGGGTAGGGTTGTGTCTTTCAGGGCTGTTCGGACATTGAGCGGAACAGGTGGGTACATACGCAAGGCTGCCAGTTGAAGATTAGCAACACGGCAGGGCTAAGTGCATATGATGAGTATTGGGAACAGTTATGCATACCTTCGTCAAGAACATATCGAAGATATGGAATGTCCTTTAGAGCCGTGAAGGAGATCTCGGCCTTCGGCTTTTTGGCAGTACCAAATCTTTCCACAATCTCATTCCTAAGTATCGCCCATACTTTTGGATTTCGGGCTAATTCATAGAACACCGAGCTCAATAAACTTGCCGTCGTATCACGTCCCGCCAGGAGGATATTGAGCAGTTGGTCTCGCAGTAATTTGGGATCTCTCGTATCTTTGGCGAGTGCTTCGAGGAAAATGTAGCGTTCTCGGTCTTGTGGAGACTTGATATCCCTGTCTGCGGTCGGCTCGAGGGCCGTTTTCACATAGTAATCCACAAGCTGGTGGCAAATACGATTTGCTTCGCGAAATTCCTTCGAATTTATCAACCAGTAGAGTCCTTGAGCTCGTGATCGTGCTGCCAAGTAGTCTTGAGATAGATTGAATGCGGCCTCAAAGCCCTGCCGCCCCTTGACTGGCACACCGGACTGCGTGTCAATAGTCGACACAAGGGAGTTCACCGATTCGCCGAAGAGGAAGTCTGTCGATGAATCTAGAGTCAGGCGAAAGAACAGTTCTTGGATATCAAAGGAGCTGCCATCACTTGGGATGTGGGACATAAAATGACCCATATGTACATCCAGTTGCTGTATATCTGCAACCTGGTTAATAAAGTCAGTAGCTGCAAGTAACTCGGCTGAGAAGACCTTGCCTGCTCTCTGCTGAACTGTGGGCGCAGGAGTGCGCGCGAGTGGGACCAGCCATTGCCGTCTAGTGTAAAGATGCCATCTCCAAGCAGCGGGAGTAAATGCTGGTACCTAGTTCCTAGTCCAAAGTCTGCAAACTGTGTTGCAAGAAGAGCTTTAATGTTCTGCGGTTCGCAAGTCATGATTAGGTTACGACCCATGAGTGGTCGCCCGAAGGTGGTGCCATTCTTGCGGAATTCTGATTCGAACCAGGGCAACCAAGACTTTGACTTGACAGCTTGTGTCATATGATAGAAAGCAACGAGTCCAAACGGCCCAGACGGGGCATCTCGTACCGGTTTACACGATAGAGTTGAAGCTAAACGGCGACGGTTGTAGGAGTGTACAAGACGGATCCCTAGGTAGAGGGTAGCAAAAGCTAAGAAAAGGAGTTGATAAGTGCCCGCCATGGTGAAGGATTCTTAGTTGGTGACCGTGAGAGTCCATCGATCTGTTGTCATGGCTCAATGAAGACTCACTCATACATAAATACAATACCCTGGCCGCCGCTAATGCAGATCCCCTCTCCCCGCCCTATCTGACGTGCTGTTAAATGCGGGCCGAGGCACGGAAGTTCTCAGGCCTGGACCACCGACACAGAATCAACTATTAGCCCGTAGCCCGATTGTCGATTGTAGGAAAAGACGAACGGCGACAGTTACAGGAGTACACTGAGTACAGCTGAGACACGGAGGTTCGTAGGGCTGTGCCACCGATATGGAATTTGCTGTTGCCCCGCACCCCGATGTCGATTGCGGGGAAAGACAACGCGTCGACCTCGGCCAGGACGAGGGCTACAACTACCTACCTGGATCCCTGAACTAGCCGGGCTGGTCAGAGCCATGCATGTGATTGAATGAATGTTATTGAGCATTCAAATACCTGTGCTTTGTGCCGTTTTTAATTCATTCATCACGAAGATCACTCGCCAAGATGTCTCCAGTGTCTCCAGTTACCCCTTTCACTGTGGGCATTGAGGAGAGCAAACTTCACAGGCTCCATCAAAAGCTCGGCCTCACAGATTTTCCTCCTGAATTAGACCAGGCGGATTCGGCATATGGAGCTCCACTATCAGATGTCACGAGGCTGGCCAAATATTGGAAAGACGGGTTCGATTGGCGGACGCAAGAGGCGAAGTTAAACGAGCTCCCCCAGTTCACCACGAACATCACAGTCGACGGATTTGGAGAACTGAATGTACATTTTGTGCATCAAAAAAGTGATGTGGCTAATGCCATTCCTCTGCTGTTCATTCATGGATGTAAGAGAGACGCACTGCTTAATCCGTTGTACCGATAATGTTCAGGGCCGGGAAGTTTTATCGAAGTTACGAAGCTCTTACCTCTCCTCCAGGGAAGCAAAGACGAACCAGCTTTCCATGTCGTTGCTCCATCCCTGCCAAATTTTGGCTTCTCCTCCCGTGTCAGCAAAGTAGGTTATTGCCTTCAAGTTAACTCTACTGCTCCTGCTAACCCCCGAAGAAAGGATTCGGAATATGCCAGTACGCCGAGGCGTGTAATAAAGTCATGCTTGCACTTGGATACGATCAATACGGTACGCTAGTCCGTTTTACCTTTGAGCTTGACATCTACTGTCCTGTTCTAACTTCTTTGCTAAATATGCTGTCGCGGAAATTGATCCCAGTACTGAGTGTGAAGTCAGCATTGAACAAACTTCCAAGAGAAACGATGCCTCGGGAACTTAAGTCTCTAAAAAATCGCAAAGAATCTGCTGTAATTGTGTCCGTTCTGTGAGTTGGTGCTCGATAGCAGGCTCGACGTCCTCCTCCATAACCGCCTTGTTCTATTACCTGTTCAGTTGCCTCTTCATCATTTCATTATAAACTTAAATAAAAGTCATCTTTCCTGTATACATCCCCAATCTCGATCCTCTTTTTTTGCGAAGAATTTCCAGTATCACAAAGCTTCATATCCAAGTTAATTATGCTATTTGCCGCATCCACATTATGTCTTGGGAGCCGCTGAAAGGCCGCTGGGTCGCTGAAGCGAAGCCTGTAGAAAATCCCAATCCTGATCGCAGCGCCACGGATACTTTGGAAGAGAGATCCCGTATCGTGACCCACTGAGTGAACCTTCCCTAATGTCTCGTAATCCAAGATAGCGATAATGTCCGAGGCAAGTCTTATCCTTTGAGGAGTCTGGCTTTGAAGAGCCACCGAAACCGAGAAGATCAGGGGCGATGGAGCCATAGACTTTAGCTGAAAAAGACTCAATTTGGTGATGCCAATCCAAGGGTGTGCATGGAAATCCATAAAGGAAGAGAATAGTTAGTTTAGATACACAGCTAGGATATATACATAAGAGTAAACTGCCCTGACAGAACGACCAAGCTCTTAGCTACCTTTGGAAAGCCAGTGTTTGCCATTCTCATAATTCTCCAGTTGATAAGAAGCCTAGCTGATAGGAAATCCCATTGAAAAGAAGCAAAAGAATTGTAACTTGTGCTTTGCATAATTTGGCGGAATATTTTAGTGCTTTGAAGCATCCCAGGCACTCTGCCCGCGTTTCCTGAACTGAAGGACAGGCCCATCTTTCCCTACGGTCACAAAGTGGCCTATCACTTGGAACTCGTCCTCCCTCTCTCTCCCTGGTCCCATTGTCAGTCCACCCTGGCCAACGCGTCCAATCGGCCCATCCGCGATCTTGAGATCCATAGCCCAGACAACATGTGCGACTGTCAGAACGAGCTCCAGACGAGCCATCTTCTCAGCTGCACACATGCGAGAACCGATTGAAAACGGGGAGAATGCCTTCTTAGCTTCTTCGATCTTCTCCGCTGGGTTATGCTCGCTCTCGATCCAGCGTTCGGGGAGGTATCTGAAGGGCCGTGGGAAATACTCTGGATTGTGTTGGAGGGCGTACATTCCGGTCCCGACAGTGACTCCTTGGCCGATGAATTCTCCATCGACCTCAGCTCCGCCGACTAGGACCTCGCGCCACAGGGGTGAAGAGACAGGCGGGTTCAACCTCATGGCTTCGTCGACGCAGGCGCGAAGATAAGTGCAAGATCTGAGCTTAGGGCCGGAATGAATGTCACTAGCGTCCTGGAAGGTGCTGCGCACTTCTTCATTGAGCTTGATGAGAGCTTCTGGGTTTCGGGAGAGGTAGAAAAATGTTGCTGCAAAAGCAGATGCTGTGGTATCAGACCCTGATGAAACCAACCATATTCGCGTTAGCTTCTTGGTAAAAATCTTAATATCCGGTTGACAGAAATCTACGTACCAGCGACTATCAAAGCAACTGTTTCAGCAAGTAGCTCGGGGATCGGAAGGCCTTCACCAGTCTCGGAATCCTTTGCATCGATCAAGTTCTGGAAGGCATCTCGATGACCCTCCAGAGCAACCCCTTGCAGTCTTGCCATAGCGATTTGTGTGGCCTTTTCGACAAATCTGTTACCTGACGATTTTCCTCTTGCAATAATCCACTTAGACGCCCTCCACTTCAGCAGTTGCGGTATCTGTGATAGCACTCCGACACGGTACATCATATCGTCGATTGCATGAACGATGTATCGGTTATCCGGTCGGGACAGTAGATCCAAAGGATGGCTAAACACCACATTTGCCATGATGTCAAAGGAAAGGTAGTTGCCTGTTTGAACACTAGTAGTCAGACATCGTGATACCCTCCCGAATATCGTTTGGGATAGACACTCACACCACTCCGCCATGTTCCGAGGAGAAGACCATTCTTGAGATCCTCCCGAGGCACCGCTACTCCCATCATCCAGTAGCTTTTCACAAAATAGGAGAATCTTCGACTGAATGATGCTTTCGTAGCCTTGTAAAGCAGTCTCGTTAAATCCTTGGCCAATCACCCTGCGTTTCCGGCCATGTTCTTTTTTATCCGTTGAGCTGAGGATACTTCTGTGTGATATGGGGGCTTGTGCCAAAGTGTCATATTCCTGGCCCTTCCCTATGTTCTTGCCATAAGAGTAGATGTCTTCGAATTTTATGTTAGCTTCATCCGTTTCTGCTTAATCAGGGTGCACAGGCATTCCTACCACTATACCCAGTAGCAGAGTTGTTGATGAGTTTGTTGGGACCGTACCGGACAAAGGTACCTGGCCGGAAATATGACTTAGCAGTGGCATCGGAGGGCTCTCGCATTTTTCTTACCATATTGCTCATGACATCTTAAAGCGTCAATATGAATGTCGCCGATGTAGTTGTGGTATACGGAGTACAAGTCCGTGACTTTTGCGAGCAGTGGCCCGGGGTACTTGGACAATGGGTGGAAAAACAAGCGGTAGACGCAAGCAATAGAAATCTAAGAATATCGCAATTAGCCTTTAACGACCTATCAGACGGAATGGAAAGGAAAGGCTTAACACACATAGACAGGCCCCAGCACGACCAGGAGCGCGGCAGCGTGCTGCGGTTGGATTTGGGAAAAGATGCCCATGATGGAACACTAGCGGCAGAAGTGTTTTGAGTCTCGACACTCTATTCTGGTTATGTGCTGTGTATGAAAATCACCAGAGTTCAGACGAGAAGTTAAATTATTCGTTCACGTACTTGTGTGGCACCAAAATTCCAGCTTGGCAAGATACGCAGCAGTATTTAACGATCTGAACCTTCGGCAGCTATGATGATATCAAGCCTCGGGCATAGATCCACACACCATCTCGGCCAATCTTACTGATCCTACCGTGGCCCATAAGGGGGGGGGGTTGACGACAGAACGCTAGTTGGAAAATCTGAAACCTGAAATCTGAAATCCCCCACCTTAAAAAATCATATATAAGATAATTAATAAATCAATATTAATAGAATATACTTATAATATGTCTTATTAAAGCCTTAAGGAATGCGTTTTTATTAAAAGTTTACTTAGAAAAATTCAAGTTTTAAGGTTTTACCCCGGATTTTACCCCGGATATTGAAGTTTTGTTGCGTATCGTAGTTTAACAAGTATTATATTCCATTGAATTATTATTATTATTAAAATTTATAAATAGATTTTCATAACTGTTTTATAATAATCTATAAAGTTATTAATAAATATAATAAAATTCATAAAAGATCTTGTTATGCTCGATTGCTTCCCAACAACAGGCATTCAAGCTTTGCATGCATTCTCGTCCTCAAGCGTCATTTCGGCAAACTTAGTGCGGGCGGCACGCGTCGATCTTGGCCGTGGCCCTCCGAATGCGCGAATGAATCCCTTTGCTTTGGGCGGGGTTAAAGCCCACTTGACCAGCACGATTCGCATATATAGAATGTCCGCTCACCGTTACGGCCGTAAGCGCCCGCCGGGGTCGGTAGGGAGACGCATTCCATGCAATAGAGACGCTTTATGCTCAACAGGGATATAGGAGTGCGCCACCGGTGGCACTCCTTATTTACAACACTTGGGCTAAAGAAGCTTTGGAAAATTAAACTACATATGTCTTAAGTAGATTGTCTGGTTAACCACTTATTTATCGATTTGCAATTGACGTCAATTCATATGCAATGCGATCGATCTGAGTTTTTAAGCAAAGTACGACAGACAAGATTACTCATACATTTTCGGTAACCTGAAAGTGGCTTGGACTTCTCCACAACGGCTGCCATGGCATGTCTGTCCTTGCTGCGGGGTTTAAAGAATTGGCTTGATGCGGGTGTTCGGATTTGTACGTACGACTTTGTAATCTCTTCGCTAGAAACCTTTCGTAAAGTGCGCACTCAATCTTGCATTCGACTCTTCGATTATATTACGCTTGAATAACTAATCATTAGACACTACTTAGCGTGCTAAGAACATGAATGTTCACTGTCACTAATCGCTGAATCGCCGTAAATTAAGGATCCTCGGCCGAAACAGTTGTACCCCATAAACGCAAGCTAATCTGGTTTCAAAGTTTATACGCCTCAAACAAGATTATTAAGCACTGCTGCGGTGCTTGAAACTATCAATCGTGCACGATTCGAGAGGATTGGAGACAGATAGGAGAAGTACACTTCGTATATGATGATTAAACTTATCTGGAATTCTAATCCGTGCATGCATTTATATTCTGAAGATACGAGGTATATGCTGCATCGGGCCACTCCAACGGAGGGCGGGATAGTAGTTAATATTCTCTATAGTTAGTAACACACCTTACTTTGAAAGTCGTTGATCCTGATACATTTGTCTCTGCAACCGAACGTTACTACCTTCACGGAAGTTAGTAGCTGATAACGAGGAACATGACAGAATATAACTCAGTACGTCGCGCAATCCGTGGTCTTCAGGTTTCATCAGGCAAGAGTCAAAAAGGTTAAATTAAGGTTAAACTAAAAAGTACATGTAAACCACGTCGTTGCTAAAAAGCGTTGTCCGTGTAAAGAGAATTGAAATGTGGGGTTGAATAGGCGATGATATATGCAGGCTCGTGTCTCTTCAAGACGAATCCATCCGAAAGCTCGGATCGCTGTAGCTTTCCCTATGTCGACTCACCCATCGAGAAACTCCTTCAAAGCCTGGGCGTAGGATTTAGGGAACTGGAAGAGGTGGCCATGACCCGAATCCGGGTATAAGTGCAGATATGCGTAGGGCAACTGCTGTTGCAAGATGAAGCTGTTAACTGTAGGCGACATGATGTCGTTCTCTCCGTTGGTTACTAAGACGGGGGCCTTAATATCCTGCAGGCGCGCAAAGTTGTCCGGGTTGCTCGTGAAGGCGGAGAGGGCCATCAGTTGAGCCGTGGCGCCAGGCCCCAAGACAGACCCGCTGAGAGTTTCGCCCTTGACGCGGCGATCGGTTCTCCGTTTGAACCAGTCCTTAGCTGCGGCTAGGCTGGTCTCTGTCGTCGAGAAGAACAATAACGCCATTTGCTCTTCGTTAGGCTCACCGGGGGTGGAAGCGACCTCTCTGATCTTTGGGTCGCCTCTCGTAACACCGGGGCCGGGACCAGACTGCGTACCCGAGAAGACAGCCTTCTCGACGAGGTCGGGGTACTGCCAGGACACATACTGAGCAACATTGCCGCCTAAAGAGAAGCCTAAAATAACGGCCTTCTTGATGCCGAGGGCTTTGAGCAAGCCAACGCCGTTGTCACCCATGTTCTCGGCGGTGGTCGAGACGTTGCCTTCGCTATGGCCAACGCCGGAATTGTCGAACAGAATCACTTCACGGAACTGGGCGATGTAGTTGAACAGCAGAGGATCAGTGACGTCCATAGCGGCCCGAAAGTGGTTGAAGTAGATGATTGGGTTGCCGCCGCGCTTGCCAAACTGTCGGTAGGCCAGCTTGATACCGTTCACGTCGGCATATTTGGTCTTGACGTATTGGGCAAGCGGCGGCGGGGGATCGGTGAGGGAGGAAGATCCAGCCGAACCTATAATTTCGCGAGTCTCAAGCCTAGGAAGGCGTCAGTTAGGAAGATGATCTAACAAGCTTGGGGAACTTCTGGTTGATATTTACCTGCCCGTGGTTATAGTAGAAGCCGCGACGGCAGCAAAGAGGGTGTTGGCGATTTTCATTTTAAATTTCTGTTGTTTGAAGCGGACTGTTTTGGAAGGGGGCTGTTGATGGTGCCGTTTCTGGTCGATGGAATTCTCTCTTCTGTCGGATGTTTCAGAGGTACTTATAAGTCCACGAAGACATGTTCATAAGTAATCCGACAATGTGGTCTCGGACAACCAAGCAAGGTATAAGCGGACAGCAGTCTCCAAAATGCTCTATACGGAGCCCAGTTAGCCCGACCACCATCGCTCTCGGTATTAGGGAGCGGCCCGGAACGCATCATCATCACTGCACCTTCCAAGTAAGGTTTTTAGGTCCGCTCTTTAATGCGAGGGTTGTGAACAAAATCCACGTCGGACTTACGTTCATGTTACTGCCTTCTAGTGAGCAGCGAGTCAGCTCTAACTACCGTACTTACTGACTGAGCGTGTTCATCGTGAGAAACAGACTCTCGCTTAACTAGCACTGCCTCGAAAAGCAGCCGAAGGCTGTTGACTGGTTCGATTAATTTAGTGAAGCCTTTGAGAGATTTGCGCCCAGATATTCGGCGCAGGGCTTCGCCGACAACTTCATGATGACAAACAAGAGCCAAGGCGATTCCCTGGGAGGACGATGAAGAAAGGAGGGGTAGCTCATAAAGGAGATTCGTCAAAGCCACTCAAGCAATTGAAGACATCAAGAAGCAGAACAGCGACTCCACAACCAGCAATGATACTTATCAGTATATCCCAGTATTAATACATATCACTTTTTGTACAAAAAACCCAGCTAATAGCGGAATACTAGACCAAATACCTATAGAGTAAAACGCCAAAAACAACCTAACTTAATTCTTAAAGCAAATATATCTACAACTAATCCTTACCGAAATTAATAAATATAATAGCAGAAAGTACATATAAATAAAGAAATATGAGTTCTATATTATACATGATCTACAAGTACTACTATCTATAGATTAACAACGGATTACTTTTACTATAGTAAGTAGTATTAAATCCAAAAAAGGACACTAAGACTGTTGGTCCACAGGCCTATACAGGACATGTCTTAGCTAGAATAGGGGGTAGGACCACTTGCGGAGGCGATTCGGTGGCGTTTCGGAGGCAGTATATAGTCTGGTATCTCCCGCCCCCTCTTAGAAATATACAGATTTTCTATACTATTAAGCTTGATATGTATATATATGATATTTATGTTTGATTCTTAGCTTATATTCAGTATTAAACCGACACTGATTAGTGGTTAACACGTACTATAGAGCAGATAGGTCATAGCAAGAAAAGCGGCGACTTCAACGTTAAGTACTTAGCTGTACTTAACAGGTAACTCTTTGAAACTAAATTAATAAGTGGCGATTTAGGAGTAAGGGACAGGTATCACGTTTGGACTGTAAATCTTATATACCTATACATATAATAATAGTAGCGATTCCTCTTCGATAATCGTTAAGTCAATTACTTAACTCTAGCTAAAGAGCTTTTAAGTAAATAACACTATATCCGGAAGACTACTAATTCAGATACAAACTATAACTAAAGAAATACTAGCTATTTCGGACCGGGAAGAAAGAGTAGAGGAGGAAGAGGAAGCGGCGGAAGTAGTATAGATAGGGCTAAAGCTAGTGGAGGAACTACTAGAGGATCTAATAAAGCTTTCGCAGGAGTTTCGGAAGCTCTTCTGCGATAGTAGTAAGAAGGGCGAGTTCCTTTTCTAAGATTACTAAGAGTACTTCGGAAATTAGTCTCCTTTCTATTTTTCCCGGATAAGGAAATTAGAGCGGATTATACTATAGGACGTATTATAAGCTAACGGTGTTTACGTATAATAGGATAGAGTACTAGTATCTATTGCGTTAGCTCAGATAGCACGAGCTAAAGATAATATTTAGCTAAAGGATTAGTTAAGGTTATAGATTCAGAACGCTCCCGAGATAGTACTAGACTAGATTTAGAGTACTTACTAAGCGATAACCTTAACTACCTAAATACTTTACTAGAGAGTGCCTCTACTACATTAACGTAACAAACTAATAGTAGTAATTGATTCTATTAAGTTAACTCCTCTAGAGGAGGAAGAGGGGATGTGCTAATATATTCAGTTAAGAAGTAATTTCCTAAGGGCTGAAGTATCTTAGAGCTTAGATAATTTTACTACCCCTGCCTATGTAAAACTCACTATTCCAGACAACGATTTGTATAGCGTAATACCACTAGTTCATATAAAGAGGGAGTTCTTATTTACCTCTAGGAGAGGACCCCTAAATATAGCACTAATATGGAGACCGAACGAGAATCTGTTACTAAATCCAGTGTTAGCCCCGGATATATACCCGCGGGATAGGTCTTTACCTCTATTTACAGGACCTAGACCTAACGGACTATATACGGAGCAGATATAACTGTCCTAGTATATCCAGGATATATTAACGCAGGGCTAATCGAAGTCCTTAGTAAGCTTAGTAAGATATATATAAAAGAGCTTTAGTATAGTAGGTCTAAAGACTACTTAGATAAGAAACTATATATCTTTACTAACTTCTACTAGAAAGCCGGCGTTAATTATAATATTTAGTACTAGGTATTTCCGACGATACTCCGGGATAAAGTAAGTTCGTACTATTATTAGTACTTATAGAATAAGGGGTATAAATTTAATAATCTTATTAAAGTAATACGTACTAATTTCGAGATAGAGGAGAGAGCTAACTAATTCCTTAGCTGCTAGTTTAGCCTGACTTTCTTGTTATTTCAAGCCGAGTCTTACTAAAAAGGAAGGCTAATTTTGACTTAATTAAAGAGCTTCGCTAGAGAACTGTAAAGCATCTAACTTAGCCTTAAAGATAATAATATGCGAAACGATAAGACGTTGCGTAATAAGCTTATATAGGGAGTATCTGGAAACTCGCTCTTCAAGATGGCGTTGTTTCGAGTACTACTTATATTCCCTATATTAATAGACAGCCTTTACACAGCTTTAAGCGTGGAAATAACCTATAAGTCGGGACCACGAGTAGGAAAATACACCGGGTTAGGGCCGAATTACTATTGTTCTTATATAGCGGACAGAAGAGCCCTCTATTTAGATCGGAGGATGAAGTTTTCAGTAGGTAATAAACGTAGAACTAAATTCTAGCTTAAACTAGGTTACACGAGGTGTATTATCTGTAAGAAGATAGATTACTATAGTAGCTGTTATTCTGATAAGGAGCAGAGAGCGTTAAAGGTAAAGTACTTTACTAAGCGTAAAGTAGAAGGTATAAAAGTAACTAACGATTCTTTTAAGGCCTACTTAGTATATACTAAGAGAACCAGATTAGATTCAGATTAGAACCGGGGAAGTCCCGGAATTTAGGAAGATAATCTAGATTCCTAGGATTCTGATACTTTATTATATTCTAATAATTTATTAACTAGTTCCGATAGCAGGAATAAAGACGGAAAGGCTTTCTTCACGACTGTGTTTATAGTAAGTAAGGCAGAATATAATATACAAGATGTTATGAAAAGGCTTAATAAATAGAAGGCGTCATATATACTAGAGAGCAGAATTCAAAAGCCGCCCTAGGAAGAGAAGTACACGACGTAATAGATAGATTAATTCTTTTAAGGTCTTCTTATTAATATAGGAGTATCTAGTAAAAACGTGGGAGGTATTAATTAATTACATGTATTATAGCGAGTTCGGAATATTAAGTACGATACTAGTTAATCAGGCAGGAGTCAGATCTAATTCAGAGCCAGTTCTTATACCTCCCTAGGGGTTACTACGATAGATACCCTAGTTAGGGTTTTAGACTTCCATATTATAGATACGGACGTGCTATTCTTAGTGTATTTATAATAGCTAGATAAGATGAGTGCGTACTATAATAACCTATAGAATATGTTAGTTCAGGGAGATAAGAAGTACTTGATTATACGAAAGAAGGAGCACCTATAACTTCTTTTAGACCAGTATTATTAACTAATCGAACTTCAGTTAATATAATCAGCTAGTGCTATTTAATAGAGACAGAGATTCGTTAACTTCATAAACGATTCAGCTACTTATTAGTATAATATCTACAGCATTTACTAGACTAAGCTAGTTATAAGTCTGATTCTAATATCATATTACAAGTTAAAGAGATATATAAGTACTACTAGAAACATGCAGACGCTTCACACAGGTTCAGATTCAAACTGTAAGATAATATAGACTTTAACTATATAGTTTATATTAATATTATATAGTTTAGAGAACGATATACACTTCATATAGTAGATAAGGCTATAGGATTCGGGGCTATAAAGCTGCTCCGAAAGCGCCCCGGTTCAGCTATAGCTCGGGCTACTTTCAACGTATTTAAGTTAGTATAGATAAATATATATATTAGACCTCTTAACTTCGTTATCTATAACTATAGAACTAACTTCAACTCTGCGGAGTTTCAAGGTATACTCAGGGCCGTGGAGAGTACACTTAAACTTATCCTAGTAGAGGTACACTACTTAATTAGTAAAGTAGAATAATATTATTATCTACTCTAATGTACTTACGAAATCGTTACAGAAGAGCACCCTGATATAAGTAATAAAGATCACCTATAGATAGCTATTAAAGCTATTAATAATATAGCTAGACTAAATAGCTTAATCCCTACGCTTCTTGTTTTTAGTACCTACCTAAAAATAACAGAAATAGATCCTTTAAACCTATCTATCTAATAACGTGCGGAGACTATTAAGAGGGCTATAATAGAGGTGCGCTAAATACATACGAAACAGTAAGTTAACGTTGCGCTAGTAACCTGTAACAGCTCTAGTACAACGTATATTCATGATCTTAAGCTTCAAGATTAAGTATTAGTCTAATGTAAAAAGAAGAGATGAAAGGGATCGTACACTTTCTTAAGAATAGAGGGCGAAGTATATAAAATAGATATAGATAACAGCAGAACATATATATTTCATTTAACATTAGTATATCTATTTAAGATAGATATATTTAGCGTTAAATAAAAGAAAGAAAAATTGCCAGATATAACCTATAAGCTTAGCTTACTAGTCTAAAAAGCCCCTGAAACTACACTAAAAGCCCCTTAAATCGCTATTGAAGTCCTATTTATAAAGCTAATCCTAGGACTACTAATAATTAATAATAATTATAATACTAAAGTATTTCTAACTAAGAAGGAGATAAGAGATCAAGAGCTATTAATTAAGCTACGCGCAGAGGATAAGATCACTACACCTAGCTTACTATTTCAGTAATCCTAATAAACTAAGTATAAAGCTCTTATTAAGAGAGGTGTTTTTATACTGATTTCTAAAGGCGACCCTAGAGTAAAAAGCTACTATATCTTTAAATTAAGGATAATAGATAAAGTAAAGGGTAAGGAGTCTATAATACTATACAAGAAATTAAGGCTTATTATCTAATACTTTAATAATAAAGGTAAGAAGGAGATATTAACTTAGTCTCCTACTATCTAATAAGTAAGCTAGAGATTACTTATCTCCCTAGCTATAACTATAAGGTACCTGAACTAGGTCTAAAAGGGGTCCAGTATACGTCTAGTAATCTAAGATATTACCCAAGCTTACGTCTAGTTAATAACAAAACTCCTTCAGAATATCTTTATATAGCCGCCGGAAGAGATCACAGATAAATTCCCCTCTAGCACGATATTTATAGTAATACTCCCTCTCTATAGTATACTAGAATCCGGAAATCACTAGTTTAACACCTACTATAAGTACTATATAGAAAAGCTCTAGATAGAAACATTAACGTACAACTCTTACTTACTAATTAGTACTAAAGAAAGCTACGAGTTTAGAGTCATTAGAATATAAATAAATAATACTCTTATCCTCAGGGATAATAACTTCTTAGTAAAAGAGTAAGATAAGATTACAGAAGCTAATTTCCTAACAAAGCTAATTCAGGTCCTACTCCTCTCTGAATCTATTACGTTTAATAGATATACTATTACTTTAGATAGAGACGATATTTATATATCGCAGAAAGAGTAAGGAGTAAGGCTAGAATTAGTTAATATAAAAGCACTAGATTATAAGAAGGCCTATATAAAGCAACGCGCTCGCGGAGCTTATATTACAACGATTTACTAACCGGAAGCTAACTTTAATCTATTAGTAGTAGCGTAATATCAGGATCTAATAATTAATAACACTAAAGCTTTAAACTAACGCCTTTAATAATAGATAGATAACGCGGAGAGAGGTTTACAGTATATACTAATTGATCTACGCTATACTAAACTTTATATCTTTATTAATAGATTATTTACTAATAACAAGGATCTAAGTTCTTAGATCGGGTTTCTAGTAGTAATCAGAATAGAAACAGAGAGGGATACAGAATTTATCCTCTCTAGTAATATCATTTATATAAGCTCTATAAAGTGCAAGAGAGTAACGCGTGCTGTACTCGCTTCGGAGCTATATACTATAGTAGCAGGAATCAATATATTAATTACCTTAGGAACTACTATTAATATAGTAACAGATAAGCTTAGATTACTACAGCTTCCTACTATAGTATGTATAAATTCCCTATCTCTCTACAAGTATATTATTAAGCTTAGTACTACGAAGGAGAAATATTTAATAATTAATATAATAGTAATTCGTTAATTATATAAGCGTAAGGAGTTAATAGAGATTTAATAGATCGATAGCACTTATAATCCTGCTAATGCTATAATAAAAACAACGCTGAATAGAGCTCTTTAAGAGCTAATTAATACTAACACCTTAACTATGAAGATAGAGGGTTAAGTTCAGAGGCTACTTGATATTAATTTAGAAACTAGTTTAACTTATAATCTAGGCTCACGAATTAACGGTGCTAATTCAGTGGAGTAACAGAGAGGTTTTAGACGAGGAGTAATTTTTCCTTTGTTATAATTTCCTTATAACTTTTATTAATCACTTATAATTATTTTTAGTTATATTTAAGATATAGAAGGGAGAACGAGTTTAATTTACAAGTAATTACCCTCTGATTTAAAGTACTAATAGGTAGCCTTACGACGATACTCTAATAGGGACTAAGTACCGGTTTCACTATAGGGAGTTACTCCTATATACTGGTATAAAGAAAGTACTGCTACGAAGAACTAACTACGAAGCCTTTCCGAAATAGGGCTTATTCCCTTACTTATAAGTAGTACCTAGATTAACTAGTGTATTACTAGATTCCTCCTCCCCTGCGCTACCTAGGCGACTTCTACCTTAATTTCTCTTTACCCGAGGGCCTAAACCTTCTTTATCTCTATCTCTATTATCCCCTATAGGGGTCTTACGCTTAATACTACTACGACGAGATATAACAGAAGCTATAGCCTCCTTAACCCGCTTTTCTATACAGGAGAGGATCTGCCTGTAGTCCTATAGAAGTTTTAGTCAGATAGGAACCGGAGTATATTCAGTAAAGATTCAGAATAAAAGAAAAGGGGATTACCTACGAATTAACTTTAAGCGAGATCCGCTATCTTAGTATAAAGAGCACGAGTCTCCTCTAATAACACTAAACTTATCTTATCCTGAGTCTTTAGTAGCTTAGTAGCTATAACCCGGAGTTCTGCATCGATAGCTATAGCGGTAGCAGAGACAGCAGTAGTATCCTCACTAGCGAGGGCATAAGTGAGTTCTTAGTACTTAATATCTAAGAACTAGGGGATCTATAAACAAGTTAGTTACGGATTATATTTAAGGTAGTTCAGAATTTAGGATTAGAAAAAGGGAGAGGGGGTACTTACAGGATTATATAGGGATTTCTTTTCAGTATAGTACAAGTATTTCTTACTCTCTCACTTATTAAAGGAGCAGATATAGTTCGATTTCTTCGCTAGGAGTCGGACGTAATAGATATAGTAGTTTCAGTAGGTAGTAGCGAGAGCTCCGAATAGTATTAGTATAGGCACTATTTATATTAGTATCTATTTCACTACTAACTACCTACGATTCTTTTGAATTTCTATACTTACTTTTACTTATTTGATTTAGTACGAACTATAGTAAAATATTAGCGAATATCTCTCGAGATTAAAGGTTTATACACTTATAAGTAGTTCTTTAATATTTACTTAAGGAAAGAGAGCTTCAGAATAGAGAAAGATCTCGGTTTTATTAGCTAGCGATAGCCTCGCTTAGTATTTATTTACTTACTATTATCTTCTAACAAGCCGCATTAACTACTTCCGACGTATAGCTTTCAGGCCATAACCGGAGGTCTTTCAGACTATAGTACTTCCGTAGCTCCGTACTTAGTACACCTATTTTACCTTCTTTACCTATATAGTCACTCTTTGCAACTTTTTTTATAATTAGAATGGAGATTCGCTTCTATAATAGAGATTCGCTTGGAAACTATCTTTCCAAAAGAAGATTTACCGGTGTTAGTCTACAGGCTTATACAGGACATGTCTCAGCTAGAATAGGAGGTAGGACCACTTGCGGAGGCGATTCGGTGGCGTTTCGGAGGCAGTATATAGTCTAGTATTTCCCGCCCCCTCTTAGAAATACATAGATTTTCCACACTATTAAGCTTGATATACATATACATGATATTTACGTTTGATTCTTAGCTTATATTCGGTATTGAACCGACAAAGACTTTATTCATATCTAACTTCTAATTTTAGTTTTCTTTTTAAACTATTTTTAATTATTATTTGCAAATAATTTAGTCATTTCCCCCTTTACTCTTTCTTAGTAATCTATTTCTCTTATTTATTTAAGAAAGCGCTTCTTAATATCTTCTAATAACAAATTCTTTAAGAAAGAATAAGCAATTTACTAAATGATTATTAGTACTAATCGTGTATTTCAAGCAAGTAATCACTTACTTACTATCTCTACTATAAACAGTAGCTATAATACGTAACCCTTGGAGCTATGTGTAATGTATTAGCTATACTTACAAATGATTAAAACTATATTAATACCATCGAATTCCCCTAATTCGTAAGCTTTCTTAATCAAAATTTCCTTCTTCTTATTTATCCCCTCATTATTTCTCTTTCTCCTTTTTTTCTCATAATTTCGTTTGACGTTTATATTATCCATTAATGCCAAAAAGTAATCTAGTCAAGTTAGTATTAATGCAATTCAAGCATTAAGCCTAAGACATTAAAAAAATCATCTATTATTCTAAGCCGTAATTTATCAAAGACCTCCCTATTTTAATAATTGTTTATAAGGACTTTCGTATTAGTGGCCCGCAGGGGCATAGGAGCCGATTTTGAACCCATAGTTTGCTTCCACAATAAGAGGCGTAAATCGATCACCTCCAAACCAAAATAATTAAGAACCGCATTTAAACTATCACTCCTTAAATCTTAGCAAAAGGACTTAATTAAGCAATAAAGGACCTGAATCTACCCCCTTAAATCCAAGTAATAGTGTAGTATAATATAGATATCATTTACCCGGACCTATCCTTTCTCAAGATGCAAGTAGTGGGAACCAGATTTGGACCCCTTCAGTCCAAAAATAGTCTAAGATCTATAGGCCCCTTAATAGTGCCGCTTATCCTCACAATGATTCTGCTTAGCTCTTGTTTTTCACCTGGAATCATAAGCACCTGTGTACTCTTCGCTGCCCTCGCTTTAACTGAACTGGTCGGGACCCTAGTCGGAGGACTGATTTCTGCATGGCTTTTTGATGTTGGTGTCAATGTGACGCCGGGGTTACCATATTGGGGTAGCGGTGTGGGTTTGCTTGATCCCTGTGGTGCGACAATTTTACTAACATCTATCGTGCAACAGATGTTGTTTCTTATCACTACCTTCTGCACATACCTTATCGGAACTTGACTTTAAGAAACTTTAGGGCAGGCAGGAGATTGGCGTGATGGTTGCTTTCGATCTAATAACCACCAAGGGCAATCACTCGGTCGGGAAAGGGGTAGACATAGTCATCAGGCGTATCGTTATGGCTCTATTCCTCGTCACTTTTCCTTCCTTCTGGTTTCTGTTGTCAATTACATATTGGGGTAGCAAGAAATGCATGTTAGAAAATACCCTCCGTATAATCAATCTTTAGTCTTTAATTTGCCAAGTTCTCCCACTTTAAAATACTCTCATTCACATTACCATTTACCTGGTCGCGGGGTGGTTGGGAGAAAGGCAGGCGATAACCACTGAGATGGGCTTGCTATCAACAATTGCTCTTCAGACGCGTCTTTCATAACTGTGCTGCATACGTCTTTCGAATTGTGTTCCAAGCCGCGGGAAGAAACTTAGATGCTGGATCAAGTACAGTAAGGCGTGGTCAAATCCCAGGCCCGGGAAAGACTGGTCATCTTTCCCAGAAAATGGCGAGCCCTATCGTTCGAATTTTGAAAGCAGACCCCGAACGGCCATCGAACTGGTAGCCCAGCTATCAGCCCGCTTTGAGAGAATATCTATATCAACGATCTTCAAAAGAGTTTTGCTGCTTTCACTGCTGATCATGATCATTCGATTTCTACTGCGCAAAATAGTGAAACTCTGGTGCGGCAGCACTTGGACGAATCGACTGTATATGTCGCCGAGCTGTATCGCAATATATGCCGGGATCATGGCCACCCGCTAATAGCAGGTTATTTTCTCTGTCACTAGGCACTAATGTCACCTCGACTGTCGCTAACTAGTATTCTCTCGTATCTGGCTTGGAATAAATCAAAGATGCTGCCGGCCGCTTGGAAAGCAGCATTCCTTGAGCATAGGCCGGCTATCACTACACTTTACCGGGAGTAAAGATTGAACGCATGTTTGAGTAGCTCAGCAGAGTTCCTTGGAGAGTTGGCAAATCCTGGCTATGTCGGATGGGACCCCCTTGATCGGCCTGATTGGCTACTGCTGGAACTTGAAAATAATATTTTGATTCGGGAAGAGTAAGCTTAAATTGCCTATAATATGATCTCCCCTTCGTCGGGAACCAACTGTATCATGTAACTTAACATGCGCCTGGGGAAATCCTCGGTGGTCCTTCCTATTGTTGCAGTGACACTGGCTGATAGATCGAGATTGATCCGTGTAGTTGTTCTGAAGTCATTATCGACCCAAATGTTCCACCTTTTGCAGCACAAGCTCGGTGGCATGATCAACAGGAAGATATACTATCTTCCAATCTCTCGATCTCTTAAACTCAATCCCGAATTCGCCAATAAGATTCGGGACACCTACATCAGCTGCTTGAAATCCGGTGGCATCCTTCTTGTGCTGCCCTCTCATTCGAATTACTAGGTCTCGATTATGCACTTTCCAGAAGCAGGAATGCGATTGCCTAAAGTAGAACTCCGTCATTGACTGGCTCGGGTCTACAATGATCAACACGTAAAGTGAGTTGAATCCTACACTTTCCATAATACGTTGTAGCCTGTAGCGGCGACTTCTCCTATCTTAGCCTATATACTGACATTAGCTCTTTCTAGAATGGCTTCTTGAGAATTTGCGGGATATTCTGGATGAATGTGAAGTTTGAATTGGTATGTACGACAGAAACATCATCCCCTGAGCAGAGGCTGTGCTGGGAATGTGTTTTTATATCATGAACGCTGACTCGAATTTTTTAGATCTATACGATAGGCGAACAACGTAGGACTGAGTTCTCTCCTAGCTATTGGGAATTATTCAGGATATGCTTAACACATTAGCAAAGGTCGCCCAGAACTGCTTCTTTTCTCAGAAGTTCCCTAACGGTCTCGAAATCCTAGCTGCGAAGTCTGGCGGTAGGATTCCAAGACTCAGAATTCTGCAGCCGGATACCGGAGCGGAGCTACTTTCAGCTACTACTCGGCAAATCTGTGAGAATGGATTGCCACGTATCAACGTTTGGAACCTGTTAAAAAAGCCCGAAACGATTTGGTCAGATTCATCACTGATCCGCTCACTAGCGATGCTGAGTTACGACCACTCCGGGAATCGGTTCACGATGCCGAACCTATGAAATTATCGCTTCTCCCACTTCGGGAATTTTCGCTGGTGGCGTACTTAACTCTGCCTTTGCTCAGGAGAGATGGAGAGTCAATTATGGATTGCATTTAGTCCGCACTCGGCTGGCTGTCCCCTATCAGGCAAAGGACAGTCCCTCTGCGCGAGCCGAATTTGCTCACTCAGATACTACTATGCTATCTTGTCTATAATACTACTATGGACGTCTAAGTGACAAGAAGATTTATGCGGCTTTTCAAGAGGAATACTCTGCAGTTTCCACGAGTACATCCCTATTCTTCTAAAAGTTGTGAACTGTTTGAAATGAGGTTTGTATTTACTGACTTCTCTTGTATTGGTTGCTTCAATCAGATCACCCTCGAGAGTAGTATCAAGAGAGGATTAAGTATGTCCCTAACATGCCCACCGGCTTTATGCAACTCAACGGTGTTACTTTGAGCAACGCTACGCAATGTACTCGATTGCTCTTCCCACTGTTGAAGTTCTTAAAAGGTCTCATTGACTTCTACATGTCTTAACTAGTATTTCCCAAAGAGATGCAGGAGTTTGTTCACAAGCTATCTTCATCCGGCTAGGAGATTAGGAGAGACAAGAACTATCCTACCACGGGATTCAGTGGCACGAATGATAGCAAGTACGTCTTGCCGGTTCCAATGAAGCAGTCGGATCTTCCCTAGTAACTGCATACGAATGCGGCGGTTCTAGACTGCCTCTTGAGACCCGAGAACTCTGTCAACTCCACTCTTTCCAATGATGTAGATGTGTTCGATGCATCTGTTCTCCTTGACATGGCTTTGGCTTCCGAGCCTCCTGTTCTGGTAATACTTGACGTGGGTGCGCAAGTCTTGGAGCTTGGAAATGAAGGTAAGTTGCCATTCCTAGAGGAGTCATGTGTTACTAGTACTTTGAGCATGCCACAGAGGCTGTGCTGTAAGCTCAAAGTCACCTGCTAACTTGTGCGAAAAGAGGTTGCTCGGAAATGGCTGAGGATAGTGCCCCCTCCTGATGCCCAGGCTACTATTTACGTGGATGAGCGCGACGAAATCTGCGTTATCAGTCGTACCGGATTAACGGAGCCACTGCAGATATCTCCCTTTACTAAGTTTATCGATCGTTGTCTTGTTTACCTGTAAGTATCTCACTGTGTCCTATCTTTTACACTCCCCGTCGGTGTTCAGTGTATCGCTCGAAGCCGCTTTTTGACTTTTTGATTTAAAAGGGATGAAGCCCACACACGTGGTACAGATCTGAAGATGCTATCTAATTCCCGCGCTATAGTAACTCTGGGACCTGATCTTACCAAGGACCGACTTGCTCAAGGTAAGCTCTGAATCTTACTAATCTTACTAATCTTACTAAGGACGTATGTACGATACAAATAGGTAATATCGCAGCGTGCATGCGACTTCGGAAGTTGGGTAAGGGCCAATCAGTTGTATTCTGCGAATCTTTGGAGATTCAACTGAAGATTCTTCAGTGTTGTGGCAAGACGGCCGGAGATGTCATGGAAGTGTCAGACATCCTCCTCTACTGCACCTTAATCACGGGATTTATGCGCACTTTCAGTTGTCAATCCCGACCCCGACAACGATGTTGTTTCTTGAGGTTAGGACGCTTGGATAGTACTTTACTGACCTTATCAGTGGCAAAATACCAAGAAGTCTCTTCCACTTTTGATAACACAAGGTGTTCGCCACTACAAACAGCGAGAGGCATACGCCACCCTTTGTGGTCTTCCAACAGATCCTTTTTCGATCCTCGAAGCCGAAGCCCAACCACTCGTGCAACGTTCTGGGCCCGGAGGTGACAAATCTCATGAGCGAGCTATTATCTTCGAAAACGTCGGTCAAGCCCTCCTTTCGCTATTCCAAGGCGAACTTGATGCCATTCGCGACAAGTGTCAGCAATTCGGCCTCGACTCCTTCCTCGGCGTGAATCTGCAAGAGGAGGAGGAGCGTGAACTACAGCCTGAGAACGAGAGAGAGCAGCAGGTCGAGCGCCCAAACCGACTGCCCCCACAAGCTCATCAAATCCACAAAGATGTCCGGGACTTCGCTACCACGGGCGCATTTCTCATCTGCTTTCAGATTGGCATTCGCATCGCTTCTCAATACTAGCGCTGGAGATCTTTTCGTAGCCCTTGCCTGCAAGTCTCACATTCAATGTCCTACGATTCTTCTTATACTTATGCCGTGTGGATAAGAGGGCTCCAAGATATCCTTGTAACAGCAGACTTTGCCCAGACTGTGGATCGAGCCAAGAAATTGGGCCAGTAGCTTCGCCCAGGTGAGTTTTCAATTTCAGACATCTGGTGCAAAGTCACCAGAAATCCCATGATAACGGGGAAATACCTTGCCGATTGTGTGCATTTCATTGGATTCTCACCAAACGCCTCGCCTGCAAGGACCCACCATTTGTGATCATCAGTCAATACGAAGCCAACGCACTTATTGCGCGACCGATGTGATGACGGACCCGAAAAAGCTGCTGCCAATTATCATGGCAGCAATCAAGAAGTCCTTCAGAGATTTGTTCGCCGCCACGCGAGGTGCTGCATTTATTGTCTTCGACTGCTTCATCAGCATGATCAAGGCAATTGGTCCTATTCTTACAAAGGCATGGTCAATCCCTGGTATGACCAACATGTGGACAGATTGGACTGATCAAGAATTTTCTCTGCTGAACTTCGTGACTTATGGAGGGGATATAGTCATCAATCTGATAATGAATGGCATAGGTATGACGGATCAGAAAACCAGCGATGTGTTCCTCCCCCCCGCTTCCACAGGACTGGACCCAAATTGAGGTTACGCCACTCTACAAGAGCTTCCAACAAAAGGCCGATCAAGAGGCTCTGGAAAAGGTCTACCTTGGTCTATCACTCCCGGAGCACACGTGGCCTATTGTTATGATGGTGAATTCGGATGGCAAGAATGAAAAAGACGAAACCTCGCCAGAGAAAGATGCAGCCAAAGACGCTCAGATCGAAGCAGATCTGAAAGTAAGTTCTCTTAATTATAAAACGATATGTCTAACTGAAGAACAGGCCTAGCACAATCCTAGGGAGTAAGTTTTTGCCATTTTTGATCGTTTCTGAAGTACATACTCCCCATTCTACCCCTTTCAGCCTCCTCCTGTCACCTACGGCCAAGAGTAAAGCCTAGTCTAACAAGTACTACTTTCCCCCTCTGACCCTTATAAGAGACTTTGACTTCTAGCCCTCAAGATTCCAGGTGCTGCTGGCCTCTCTTGGGCTAGTCATCACAGAGAGTCTAGAGGCAGCACCCTCAAGAAACTCCGAAGTCCTCTCTTTTACCCTCCCTGTCTTCTTCCTAAGTCCTGCCCGCTCTGAATTTCCACCCCTCCAAATACCGCAAATCTATACCGTGAGCCTTCGGAGGATACTTCTCTCACAGCGTGCCCCTCCTCCTCCTCCTCCTCTTTCTTGTTCTTTATCTTTTCCTTCTACTTTCTTCCGACCCTGGAGGTACTGTCGAAATCGCGGGATTGAATATGTTGATGCTGTAGGTAGCTATCATAAAATTAGATGGTGTATAAGAAACAAAGTGTATCTAAATGATCTTACCGATTTTATGGATCATGAGTTGCCTTCAAGTGGTACCCGTGGACCAAAAGTCATCCTTCACCTGACTTCTATTCCCATGTTTGCCTAGGGTCCCGCTCATGGACTCAAGATGTCCGTCTCAGATCATACTTTGCTGCAGGATAATAATTTTTGCAATCCTAGTATCGAGTGGGAGTCGTGGGCCATGATGAAGGCAGTTCAGCAGGACGTCTTGCAGATCGTCTGGCGCTGATGTTGATGAGTAAGCGTGTTGCTCTGTCCAGCCACTGCAGTCGCCATCCAGTCCAAGAAATGATGCGCGACAATTCTCAAGATATTTGTATTATGTGCCACAGCGTGGTCTTCATCTCTAGCGATTGTGGTTTGGGAAGTTGGGTTTTTGCTGTTCGGAAGATTGAGCCTTGCATGTTCATGCTGCCACTGCACAGGTGGCAGTGGCGCGCCACGCATATTTGAACTGGATCTTTGCAGGTGTCTTGGGGTTTGCAGACTTCGAGGATCCGCAGGCTTGGAAGCTCAATGTAGGGATGTGATGATATTCTCTTGAGTCTAGAGGTTCAGAGCTCTGCTTTGAAAGATTAGAGAAATGATTTGAGATGCGATCGTGCTCTACCTATATTTAGCGATCTGGACGATCTAGAGGGTGTAAGCCTGTGGCCGTGATTCTTTTAGCTACAGATTTGAAACTGTAGTAGATAATGGGAATGATTGGTATTGTGCGATTTTAGATTTTTGAAAGAATAGATACAGGTGCGACACATGTCTGAGTCAGTTGATGTCTCAAGGAACGGTGGCTTTGATGTTCGGGTACAGTGGAAATCTCATTTTGGTGACGGATAACCCTAAGCCGCTTATGACCCTGCCGCGGGGATGGATAGAGCCAATTGGGATCGCAAAGATAATCAGAAAATAGATCATCGTCCTGTCACACACAAGACGATCGGGGGCGCGGCAAGAAGCTTGCACAGACAGACAAGGACAGTACAACCCGGTTTTTCCCTCAACAAGTGGCTCTCCTAACGATTGACAGCCTCACTTTCGTTTAGTCATCAAATCGACAAAACGAACACAGAGCTCCTCCCACTGCGTGATGCTATCATGCAAGGCCAAAGTTGCCTCTTCCATGGCATCTCGCTTTTCTTCCTCCTTCTGTCTGGAGCGAGTGCACTTATCTACCGCAATCTTGTATTCGTCCGCAGCTCTTTGGCGGTTTGCCTTGCCAACTTCAACTTCACCTCTGATCCGCGTCATGCTCTGTCGAATATCCTCGAGTAGCTTTGAATGGTCAGCCACCTTGGCCTTCGGGTCCGTTAGTACGTGGGCAAGTCCCTGGGTCGCGAAGTCGAGATGTTTTTTATAAAAGGCTACGTCGTCATAGAATGATCGCTCGCTCTCGTCCTGCGACTAGTCAGCTGATGGTCTTGATATCAATTTAGAAGGCGTGCAGGCTCACAGCCGCATGCGACATGGGTGGCGCAATAATGCCAGGGCGAGCCGACTGTGGGCTCTCGTGGTATTCAGGCTTCGGTTGAGTTAGAATACGGCGGACCTCCTCATAGTTGAGCTGTCTGGGTATACGATTCATCTCGCGAGTCTGATCAGCACTCGATCCTGCAGTTGAGCTACCGATACCCCGACCATGTTGAAGGCTGCTTTGACCTTCGGTGCCATTGGGGTGAGTTGGGCCGAGAGGGTTGCGTCCTGGAGCAGGTGCTGCAGCTGAGGTGCGGCCTTCTCCAGACGGTGAATCTTGATTCAGCGCATCAGCAGGGCTCTCCCAAAAGCTCATTGTACGGCGTGAGATGTACTTACTGCTGCCTCTACGATGCTCACTGCGACCTCGAGAATCGGCCGGCTGAAGATGATTTCCGACGGCAGCCGAAGCCGACTCGAGCGCCGATGCTGATCCTGTACCCGATATCAAGGTACCACTGCTACCACTGGCTACACCATCCCCCTCGGAGGCACGATTTTCTGGAACCCGAGCAGCCTGAGCGAGTTTCTTGCTATTGCTTTGACCGAACCTGCCGAAGGCACCCTCCAGGCCATTCCTCGGAGGCGAAGGGGCATCCACGGGACTCTGTGACTAGTTGCTGGCAGAGGAACTTGTCGATGCCGAGCCCTCGAATGGCCGATCCATGTCGACGTCATTATCTTCTTCCCCTTGAGCTACGGAACAAGGTAGAGTCAGCCGGTACAGCCGTCAGATGTTAACCAAAAAGAGAAAACTCACTGATCAGTGGATCAAAAGTCGTAGCTGGGGTCTCTCCTCTACGGGGCTCCTCCAGCTGTCCTTTGAGATTCTGGATAACCGCAAAAATGATGTCCGTTTTTGTTCCGGTCGTTGGACCTGGAATACCGAGACGGCCGCGATGAGATCAGACTTGTTAGCCGCATTCCAAAGTCTCTCAAGAATATTGAGAATCTTGTCCCTGGACTCTTCATTGTACAAGCCGGCCTCATAAGCAGACAACATCGCCAACATCTTAGCTTTCTTTGGCATCTGTTCTGCATCCGAGAGGAGGAGGCGTTCACGACAGTGGTTGAAAAGTTCGGGTTGGGTACAACTCGTCCAATTGATCTGGTTGGGAGCCATTATTAGGTCTGACGGAGACTTGATTGCGATTGAGAGGGGAATATCAAAGTGCTTCCGGAATTGATTTGAGAATGGGAACGATGAAAATCGGCGTAGTAAGTGAAGGCTCGCGTGTGAGAATAAATACCTAAGCCCCAATATGTCGTCCATTTATTCTTTCGTCCTCTGCTTGTCATACCGTTTGTACATCTGATGCTCCTTGGTAAGGTATGCAAGCTTCAAGTTTGCATCATGCAAAGGACTCTTACAATGCACTCTGATAGACAAGTCCTTCAGAACATACTGCATTCCATAACTGCATACGGATGAGTGCATGATTTTGTAAGCCTCCCTCTCTTCAAACATCAGATTGCTATGTCATAATTGTACCAGTCCCTGGACAGCCTTTGTCTGTTGTGGGATCATTTGACAATGTCGCAGTACAGGAGACATCAGCATTGCGGAAGTCTCGTGGTTCCTGTCAAGTCGAGCTCCCTGTTTCTGGTCAGCGGTCGTCTTCCGTGGCTATCATCGTTGTACTGAGACATTTTGGACGCGTTGTTTCGATCACATAAGCCACTGCATCGGCCAGATCTGCACTGGATCAAATGCTATCCTGTGGTATCTACTATTTTATCAATATTTTTGACTGTCAATATGTAGTCCAACTCGATCTCAACTAAGTCCTCTTGATTCGCGGCTCAGAGGACGTATAGCCATTGAATGAGTCGGCATGAGCGACGTCAGTGAGATTGCTTTGATAAATTTCGCAGGTACCCGACTCTTGGAGTCAGATGCTTTGAGAACGTTGGCAAGCGTTGACTCCGAAATGTCTCTCTTTGACATGGCACTTCCGTCGTTCTTGGCAAGGTCTTGCAGCCTCGTGCGTTTGCCTGGATGAAGCTTCCCGTTCATAAAGAAGCAGAGGTATTATCGTACTAGAAGATGCAAAGATACATTCAAGCTTTGGCCAAGTGCCGAGCTGCATTGCTTTATTCATGAGCCATATTTCGGATCTCTGCCCCAAAGCTTGAGGGTGCAGAATCCCAGTCTTAGGCTTGTATGCAAACAAAGGAGCGATCGGTATGCTGCATATGACGTGGCGATCAGCTTCGGCACTGAAAGGCTGTGAGACTTACAGGTTGGAGAAGAAGTGCAGAAACGTCCTGAGGCATTGGGGTAGGATGGCACCGGAGGTAAATTCCCCCACCGTCGTTGCACTCGTCCGTTACGTCCAACATGGAATTGGATCACCTGGGTCAAATCAATCTACAGTCAGGAGGGTTGATCAAGCCATGGATCGCAATACCGACCCGAATAAACCAGTATGCACGAATGGGATGTCGTTTGCTTTCCTGGGGCCAATCAATCGCCAGATACTTATGGGACGTGATCTCGCGACCCTGACGTCGAGGTCTCGTCTTCATTGGAGCGATGAACAACTCGAGATCATGAAGGACATCCTAATGAAAGAGACTCAGTGGCAAGACATCCATGACCACTTTGCCGAAGCCGCAGGGAAGTTCACACCGAGTATGGCTCGCGATTTGCTGTTCACTGATCAGTATATCACGAAACACATTCCGGGACGCAATTGGTTGTGGAGAACTCCGGCAGGTGCGATTTGAACCGGTCCGAGCGACTATCAATTTGAAGATCTTTCAGAGACTCTGGGTTACCACGGAGCATATCGTCAATGAATGAGATTCAGAGATCCCAAATCGTCAAAACAGCGGCATGGCTCTATCGCGCAATGATAGTCCTGGTCCTGATGTAAAGCAGTCTTTAGGTAACCCGCGAGCTGATTCGATCTCTAGGAAAGTTTCATGCGGCGCCTTTGAAGCTCAACGCTCCTCGCAGCCTCCTTTTCCCGACCCACATTCTCAAAATCAACCATCGAGATATGCGACAATCTCAAACCCGAACTCTGGCCACACTACAGGAGGATTGAATGATGGCACATACTCGTTCTATAGGGAGGAGGTCGGATCAGTCGATCCTACCACTATCAAGTCTGCGAGGTAAGCCTGATTCACGGAAACCGGCTTGTCGCGCCGCCTGCTGATACTTCGCGTTTTGGCGTAGGAAAGGACCGTCATCAGGTTCAGCGACCGATTCGAGATCAGATCGCGACCGAACAGTGAGGTAGGTCCTTCATCTAAGAGCAGGACCTCTTTGGTAGGAGACACAGATGAGGTCGGCATGAAGTTGAAGGAGTTCCATGAGCTGAAACCCGAGATGTTCAGTCCCAGCAATCACATCCATCAAAGATACCCTTCGCATCCCAAAGGTTCGGCGCTCTGGATTGGTCATCATCTTCTATAGCTGGGTCAAAGGCCATGCAAGGTATGTCTTGGCCCCGCCTATCGGGCTCTTTACCTGGCAGATGCCAAGGGTCTCCATGTTCTTTGCGTTACAGTGATAATAGAGCAGGACCAAGTTCTACAAATGACAAGGTCAAAGATAAAAAGGAGAAGGAAGAAGAGAAGGAAGAGGAGGAAGAGGAGCATGGCGATGACCATATTCTCACTCAGAGGCTGGCGAGCTTGGAGAGCTCGGCTGAAAGTCGGCAGGCTGAAATCGAACAACTGATGAAGGAACTGTTTGTTAATGAATGATGATGATGTTCTGTTTTTAGGTATTGTTGGAGGTTGTTTTCTTGATATTTAATCCCGAACATTTTAAAATAAGAAGTATGTCTACTTATCTTGGGATAATATGGAAGCAGATTGGATCAATATGTCTTTCAGCCCGTGCCTTTTTCGACCATCGGAGAAGTAGAGACAGTTCGAAAACACAGCCCGTCCAAAAAATCCAATGCCTGATATGATCAATCACAGAACACCAGGTTGTTTTGAAAGTGCTCACTGTGCGAACAAAACAAACTCCAAGTACTTCCCTTCAGGTAGTCAGCGAGTCTAGTCCCAGAGCCTGAACTGTCACAATCGCAGAGATCGAAGAGTGGCTTGACGACATGGTATCGTCGAGTCGTGTGTACAGGTCTCCCTTACCGGTGCTTCTCCCCGTCCCCTTCAGTCGGACCTTCGAGTGGGATCTTCGACATTGCCGCTGGTTCTCCAGTGTGGTCGATTGTCCCCAACTAAAAATTGGCCCAGGCTGAGGATCAGCGTCGGAGAAATCCATAGAACTTCCATCAGTTACATAGTAACTTCGACATACATTGAAGTTACCTTGTTGTGGCTGAGATTGCTCTCAAGTCGAGCGATCCGGTGTCGTGTTTCCAGCGAAGGTATTGATGAACATCCTCGTATACTGAGAACAACAGTCTCAAACGAAACAGTGTTTCCATTTCGTGCATCAGGCAAAGATTGCAGTGATCATCGGTACGATAGGGCAGACTTCAGAAAACCTAGCTTAAAGGAGCAGAGCTTGATGTCTGTCGACTCTGCAGTGGGTGGTCGTTGAGTCTGGGTAATGGAGCTGAGCGATGTGGATTCTGGGCAACCACTTTCTGTGTCTGGGGCTGCCTACCTTCACCGATGAACAGACCCCAGAGCACGAAATCATCTTTTCCAGATTTGAGAATAGCTATTAAGGTGTCCAGACCCTGCTTGGAGGATTGGCAACGGAACAACGAGTCATAACATTGACGGGACGTGATATTGGTACAGAATCTGGAAAGAAAACAAAACCCGCCCATGCATAATGTAGACACAAGTCGTATAAATAAAACAGCAGCCTCCTGCAGAATACACCACAAGTTACCTCTGTCTACAGATTTGCCTTTGAGTCCGCGAATCAGCTCTTTTTTTGCCAAAACCCCCTTGAGCCCAGCCACGATCTCGGCTTTCTCCTTTGTAACCGATTTTCCTCCTCTAGCAAAAAGTTCAATCTTGCTTCTCTCTCTCGCCTCATCACTCCTTTACTGAAATGGAGGCGGCTGTCAGCAACCCCAGCAGCATCAGCATTAGCACTTCTAACTTTATCAAGACATTTGACATATTGCGAAGCTTCGACAGGTCCTCCTACAGATGTCTCGTCCAGATTTACTTGTTCAACTGTCAAATACAAGTTCTGCAAGCGCCCCCTACTTCTGAACTCCTCGATACATCTCATATTGAAATCCTCCCAAAGGTATGATGAGCGCTCCCCCTTTATCTTCCAGTGACAGTCACGCAATCAGAATCTCCGAAGGACTCCCGTACAATTTTCGACTTGTCGGGGGTTGAAGCAGCACGTGTCCTTGGCCTAATCTCCGACTCAATTTCGATCATTGACGCTGCCAAGCAGCTTTAGGATGCCGCCAATGATACTAAAGACTTGCCGCAGGCATTTCGAGACGTGGCAGGGCGTATGCCACTTGTGCGTGTGATATTAGAGCAGGTGCATAGACAACTCGGGAAAGGGAAGTTAGACGAAGTCTCTCATAAGGCTGTTTTACCAGTCTTGAAGCAGTGTGACGAGAAGATAAGAAGCTTTTTGATCTTTTCCAAGCGGTGCTGCCAAGTGATGATGCCGGTAGACTTGAGAGATATTACAAGTTAAAGACACTTGGACAGGGCAGTCGGGTGGAAGATTTAATAACTGCCATATTGATAAACATCAATCTTCTGGCTAAGGGTCGATCTATGTACGCAGTAACTAATCAGCAATTCAAGGAGCTGTCAACTGCTATGAAGGGAGATCAAAGCCATCGAGCCTACGCTTGAAAATGGGCCAGGACCAATGTGCCAGAATCACAGTGGAAGTGGACACAACATTTCGACGTCCTAATCAGAGATTTCAACCTGTCAATACTGGATCTAGTTCAATCGATTGGAATTCTGGTTTGGGGGCCTTCCATCCAACAAGATATTACAGTACGGCCTATCAATATCAAGATCGCAAAGGTCAGACAATTAGGCAGAATAAAAGTTGATGAATGTGTAAATAGTAGCATATTCAATCAACCCGACATTGAACATCTTCATATACCCAGTAGTACGTTTTTCCACCGTGGCTTTCTTCACAAAGTGTCGACTAGCTTGTAAATAATCAGACCAATAATCACAAGAAATGGTATAATACGGCTCCTACAGCCAACCAGAATTTTACGACACTCTCGATAAAGACCTCCTCAAAGTATTTCCTTTAGAAGAGTCTGGTTCAGCAGCTACACTAGGACTAGGAGGATTCAGGTATGCAGACCCCGCTGTCTCAATCTTAAAAGCTCTACTATTAAAATGAGGATTGCGAAAACTCAGATTGCTCTCAATCATACATACCAACGTCCCTTAGGAACTAATTGCTAAATCTTTTGGATTCGTGGAGACTCAGAAGCTCCTTTCCAAGAGAGCTATATAAAAATCGCCAGGATAGTCGGGCCAGCACGAACCTCGACAGGAAATAATGAGCTTGCGAAAGTAAAAGAATGGACTGAGAGTCGTCAAATTTAGTTAGTAGTAATGGATAGTGTGGGTGATCTGAAAGTCGCACAGACTCGATATCCCAATTACGTTCCTTGGCCACAAGCGTGTTCTAACAATTCCACTGGTGCCGTAATTTAGACAATTCGAGATGGTATTGAGATCCTTGGATGGTAATAGTGTTGCACTACTACCTCTTTGGGTTCTTTGTTCTTCGCGTGCTGCGGCGGCGTTTCTTCGATGTTCGCGTGCACTACTGCCTCCTTGTCGAGGTGCTGTTGAAATGACAAATCTTCTTGTCTTTTGTTTAGATGCTTTCCTTGCTTACTCGCTGGAGGAGATGTATAAGGTAGCGGTGCGAAAGCTGATTGGGCAAGTCCAGGTTGAGCAGTAGCGTAGGTCCAAATCTTGAGATAGATGATGATTGGGTGGTGGATCGGGTTGGATATCTATGGCCTGGGTTTTGCTTCTTCTTCGATATCGCATCCGAGATTACAGATTTCTTGGTCTTGGATTGAGGTGCCGGGGTACTAGAGTTGCTGACGGCGTTTCGATCGATCTTCGGTCCGTGCGGAAAAAGTAGACGGTAGGGAGGTTCGTCGATTTGCTGCCTCATACGCCATGGGTGATATGGGTACGGACTCCCGGATAGGAGTGCGGGCCACGAAAGTGGTAGCAGCATAACGATCAGAGGTAGGAAGAGAAGATGATTCGACGTGAGTATCGCCGTCGTTGAAAGTATTTGCGCTGATGACGGGGATTACACTGGCTATATCGGACCGGGCTTCACTATGAGCCCTAGCTTTGCTAGGAGACCGCTCAGGGAGTAACAAATATTCATCCTCTCTATCATGATTGTCCTCATCAGTCTTGTGGATGACACCACGCGTAAGATCTGACGTAGCAGTGAAATTAATCAGCTGAGACTCTAATCCACTAGACATCGAAGCTTTTTGATGATGATAATGGTGATGCCACGTCTTTGCCTGTGATATAGCAGGATCAACGTCATAAACGTGATCAGTCTCCTCGTTAGAAGCTCGCTGAGGGATGCCATTTGAGAGAGTAACCGATACATGAGTAGTCGGTTCAGCCTTGGCCTTTGGCTGCTTAGCGTTGGGGAATCGGACAGAGACTCGAGATGAGCGATAGCTGTCCGAACTTCCTTGAGTACTTTGGTAGACGCACGAGTTATACTGGGAAGCATTTTAGTGTCTTGATCGGAGAGGGATACACAAATAAGCTTACATTTCCTTGACTTTGGCGTTATTTTTTTCAGAGGTAGAATACGTACAGCCTTGGATTGAAGTTTGTCGGAGATGATTTAGATAACAGAGACCCCGTGCTTGGTTGTCATACCGCAGTAGGGGTCGAATCCCATTTGACTAATGAGGTCTGGGAGACATTGACCTCGTTAAAGCGCAATTGGGTTCAGAGTAGCATATTCGCGGGAGATGTCGTTATGGGCGGTTTTCCAGTTGAAGCGGCAGGATGTTTCGAGGAGATACGGGTCGTATCCCATGACCGGGAGAGTGGTGGTGGTCATGGTTGTGGATGCGGCTGTGTAAGCCGGTGAGACGATCTGGGTAAGGTCGAAGCAAAAAGAAGGGATTGAAGGGAAAATAGGTCTAGGTACATGTACAGCTTGAAGTTCAAACTACATTGATAAGTCCGCAGATTGCGAAGAATTTGATGCCCGGACGGTACGTTGGCGCTGGCGGTCATGGCACGTCGAGGAGGTGATGACAGTCAGTAAGCCAGAGCCATAGCCATGGTCATGGCTAGTCCTATTGACGCTAAAGCTAGCCTGGGCGCAAGAGGCAGAGGCCCAGAATTGAGATGTCCTACTTGTCCTATCTCATCCTATCCTATCTGATGTAATCAGAATTGATTTGATCTCGCTCTTCTATCCGACGGGCTGCTGCCAGGATTACACCTGCCCCGGGGCGGAACAACAGTTATTCCGAAGGAACACCAAAAGCCCAGGGCATTGTTGATATGTAAATAACCCCCTATTTCCCACCTAAAATCGTCAGTTTTATCATCACTATAATGCCAGAGGATACAATAGCTGATCCTACGGATCCAGGTACCCGTAGACCGGATGCGCCGCCTCTAAAAAGTCACGGGGATAAGTTTTACCCTATGCATTTGCCTGATTACCCCCCTGAGATCCGGATCCCAGAGGGGGTCGATCCAGACGATCCACTCTCCCTTTTTACTATGTATTATACCCCAGAAATCATGGATTGGATAGTCCAGAAGACGAATGAGTACGTCCGGGATGCTCAGGACCATTCTAATCCATATGCACGACCACTCCTTTGGTACCCCACGTGCGCCGGCGAGCTCTACGTCTACTTTGCGATACGAATTTATATGACGTACAATATTCAGCATGAGATATCTGACTATTAGTCAGATAAGGATTATATGGCCTATCACGATATAACTAAGCATATGGCAAGGGATAGGTTCCAAGAGCTCCATATGCGTGTGAGATTAGCGAGGGATAAGGCTTCCGAGCCGTACCAACGAGTAGAGTTTACAATGCTTAATACCGGATATCATTTTTACTAACTTTTACTAGGTGGAAAAGCTCTCTCAGCATATCCAGGACGTGAATCTGTCTATCTATATTCCAGGACAAGATATTGCTGTAGATGAGTGTATCGTCCAGTACGAGGGGCATGCAAAAGAGGCTACTACAGTACCAAACAAGCCAACGCCCACCGGCTTTAAAGTATAGGCAATTGCGTGTATGGGATTCATTCTCTGCTGGAATTAGCATATCCCAGGGGCCGGAAATAGGCCTGTGGATACCCCTACGCCCGTAGCACTTGGAGGGACGAAGAAAGCCGGAAATAAAGGCAACAAGACGCAAGCCGTGTGCCTTAAGTTACTCCAGAGGCTACCGCCACCTCTTACTGGCTACAGTTACCACGTCTTTCTTAATAACCTCTTTGTTTCAGCTAAATTCGTTGCCTACGCACGTACACTTGGATTTGGTATCACGGGGACGTGTAGAACCAACTCCGGGGTTATCCAAGAACTCCTTAACTTGAAGAAATCGGACAAGAACGATGTTATTCCGTGGGGGACGCTCTATTCCTTCCCTACAGAAGACTGCAAAACACTGCAAATTAGGTGGAAGGATCAAGCTTTTATACTTTTCATGACATCGGTCTTATCCCCAGAGGAGACCGTAGAACGGTATAGGAAGCGCCCAAAGGAGACTAGCTCAAAGGCAAAGACATCAAGAGTAGTGTTTGCAGAAGGCGAAGTTGTCAAGAAGTTACCTATACCTATTATGGCCGACCTATATAACCATAAGATGGGAGCTATCGACGAGGGTGATCAGCTGATCGCCTAGAAGCCTGGTTTACATGAGGTACGCCGCGGAGGCCATCAAGCTCTCGAGCACTAGCTACTTCGGCTTATCCTTGTGAACTGTTATTTGCTTGCAAAGCGTGCAGAGGTGGAGGAACCACGCAATTTGACCTTCCGTAGCTAACAAGAATTCCGCCGGATATTGGTAAGTAGCCTGATTCGCAAGGCAGAAGAGAGCTCTCAACGTAGCCCGAAGAAGAGAGTCTCTATAGTAAGCCAAAAGGCCGATTCTAGGCCTCCATATACTCATCAACGCGTCAAGATAGCAAAGAGGGGGTAGTGCGTTGCATGTAAAGGAGGGAGGTTCTCAGACCAGCCACAGAAAAGAGTTGCATTGGGAGAAATTGCAGCAAACCGGGCTCGCCCTTCTAAGGGTAATCTCAGCTGGTTTAGCTGTAAAGAGTGCGCTGTACACCTGTGTAAAATAAGGCCCTGTTTTGCAGAATTTCATAGATGTTAAGTAATATCTGTACCTTTCCTTAGAAATGCGGCTCTCTCATTGGTCAGAATTAGCCGAGGCGTCCTGGCGCACGGACCAGTGTAATTCTGGCAGCAGCCCGTCGGATAGGATCCAGTTGAATATGTAAACAGATTAATTTATAAAGCTAAAGATATATACTAGAGCATATATTCAAGTTTAACTACTTGGTTGTTTTGCTCCAAATACAATTAAAATCTTGATTCTGATTTCTGACACTCTTTTCTCGTTGCCAGATAACCTTCGCGGAGGTTATCAGGCAGGGCCAGTCGATGGGCGGCCATGTCACACTGGCCAACCCCGCTCCGCTCCGCTCCGCTCCGCCCCGCGCCAATTGTTGACGTTCTCGCTTGATTCCGACCGACCCAGTCAGTCAGTCAGTCAGTCAGCCATATTATTGACCCAAGCTGCGGGCCTGGCACGAATCATACGATCGGAAACATTCGCTCTCACACGCAGTCCTGTAAGTATAAGTGCTTACTTTGTTTTTCTTCCTTCGCAATTTCCTCGCCTTCATATCATACTTCAATCCAACCGACCACCTTCTTCCCATATCCCATGATCTCTACATACAATATTATACATCTACCCACTCTTCCTTGCACATGTCTCTCTGTTGAACCAGACGAATAATCAAACTTACTCCGCTGTCCTATGCCAACCAACTGATCAATAACCTGCATAAACATAGAGACATACTAACTGTCGTAATTCCACGATCACTACAGAAAGAAAAATTCTCGACCCCAACTTGTCCTCCTCTTCGTCCTCGCTTTCGCCCTCGACCATGTCCTGCCTACTGTCGTCCACGTTATCCGACGAATACCACTGCTGCTACAGCCCCAGATTCCGAGATCCTATATCCTGTAATTCAATTGACTACGTTTCCACCAAACGCGCTTTCTTCTGCCTCACCACAGAGCCTCGATACAATCCTCTCCGCCCCGCGGTTGCTTCTCACCAATGCAGCTGCCGAGAGTTCATTCCTTAAGGTTGGCTTGGGCAATGGCTTCCAGTATAAACACCATAGTCATATTCACCTTCCAAATGGACATATTCCTGATCCTAGAATACCCGTCGCATCGGATACTTCACTGCCAGAGATGAGCCTGGTGATATCTCTTACAGCGTAACGCCGTGTTCAAAAGACAGGACATAGAGTAGGAAACCACAGACTTGGAGAGATTTTAGTTCAGCATCGGATCGACAGAAATATTCTTCTTGTATCTCTACGCCGCATGGCTCGTCACTTCCTACCACAACAATGACAAGACGGAAACTAGACTCTTCTCGGATCTCTGCATCATGTGAATGTCCTATTACCTCTGCAACAGCTTCAACCGCAAACCCGATGGCGACAATCAATTCTCCAAGTCACGCTCCCACGCTCCAACAATCACTACCCCATATCCCAATCTAGTTCGCGCGAGAATTGATATCCCAGACAGCGGTCCAACTCCGACATTCTCTACGCTACTACACACTATTTTCAAAATCATAACCTCGATCACCCTGATATATTTTACGGAATCGGGATATTCATTACCATCATCTACACCAACCTAATCTTCTCAACTGCATTAAAACTGCCCATCGGCCTGGCCCTTGTCGCGCTTCCATTTATATGCACGCTTCCACGCCTACATCATCTAAGATCGACGCTTCAGATGAAGTTGAGAGAGCTTGGACTTGGCTTTTGGGTCAAAGGGTGGGTGCTGATTGTGGGTGTTGTTCTGACCTGGGGTTTTGTCGAATCGCTTCTTCACTCTCTACTGTCACTTCCTTCTCGTTCGACACGGTCACCTGCCCCCGAAGCTCCCCAACATACGTCAAACTCCTCTTCCGCTTTCGAGGGTGATGAAGAAGGACGGGCCTTGACAGACAATACACGCCAATACTATACGATTACGAGGTGGTTTAATCATTTTCTAGACATCGTCTGCTTCCCTGTTCTCGCGGTGATTTTCATGCTGATCCACCGAGGCATGGTCGGATTATAGAAAGGGGTATCTCTAGCGAGAGACTGTGTTGTAGAGTGGAGTGTATACATATTGAAAGCTTTTCAAACGCGTCAAGATAAGCGGGAAGCGCCGAATTCCGAGCACAGGCACGTTTTTCCCTTTCACTTTATACTCACGTATCAACTGACAAGCACCACAGCACCACCAACACACCCCCATCCAAAAAATCCGGCACCCCGTTCCCTTTCCACCACGACAGCCCACTCCATCTTCAAATAACCCTCAGCGCCATCCCACAGTCCCCAGACACATACCTCGAGTCTACCAACCAACTGATCAATAAGCGGAATGAGAATCCAGGAGAAGGAAGATGCCGAAGGAGCGAGCAGAGCAGATCCATGCTCCAAGTAATGAGATCGCGGGAGTAATTCGAAGTCTGCGCTGTTAGGAGACGGAGAGGACTGACCCGTCTGCCCCAGATACTGCAGCTCCTGAAGATGAGAGTCAATTCTGTCCCCAAGCGAAGGAGCGGAAACTTCTCAAAGCACAGCTTGATGCCCATAACTTCAATCTTCTGGCGCTAGAGCGTGATTTCAAAGAGATGCTGACGGCAGGGGAGCCTGCAGCACTAAGTAATCTAGCACGATTCCATGGGCTGCAGCAGAAGGCATAGATGCTATGATTTTCATAACATTTCTTCATTTCTTCATTTCTTCATTTGTTTGTAAACCACCCACCCCCCTACGCCTCAACTCCAAACCTATCACCCTCTACAAAAGTACGTACATAAAAACTAATGTTACAAAGCTCAACTAATACACTTAATCCATCCATCCATCCATCCATTAGTACCCTAACCTCCCCCAAATATCAGTTTTCGCATCCATACGCCACCACTCCAGTCCAGTCCAGTCCCAAACATCTACACAAACCCCCCTTGCATCTCTACCCCATCCAAGCACCACCTCTCTATTTCTCCATCTACTCAAAATCGCAGCTGTCCTCTAACTTTATCCCTAGCATCAGCTCTTCTAGCGCGATGAGATTTCCTTGCTGTTGTTGTTGCGGCTGGCAATGGTGATGGCGATTGTTCTCCTACTAGTCCTTGTCCGCTTGCTTTTCGTCCTGCTACGGAATTCATCCCTTTGACTTTGATTCCTTGTGTAGGTACTTTATTCTTTAGGTGTACTGCTGAAGAGGGCGTGTACGGTCGTGTTTGTGCTTGTTGGAGGTTTGGTTTGGAGGTGGACGTGGAGGTGGAGGTGGAAGTGTGGCGTGTGGTAGGCTGGGTGAGGCGCTGAGTGCTTGGGTCGGCGAGACGCTATAGGATATCAGATCAGGGGAAGGAAAGGCTAAGCAATTTTGTTGAAGGAAAGGAAAGGGGAAACAAGGGAAAGCAGGGGGCGGGGGCGGGGACGAGGGCGGAAAGAGCAGACGAACCTTTGTAAGTGAAGACGATATTCCCTGACGTGAGGAAACTTTGATTGGAAGCTGGGTTTTATTCATATCCATCTCTACAAGGGGCTCTCCGGCCTTTGGCTCCCTGGTCGAAGATCGTGCCTTCACTAAGGGCTTTGCTGCAGCTCTTTTTGGATTTGCTGTGGGTTTGGGCTTTGCTGCTACTTGTTTGGGGTTCGAGGTGGGGTTCGGCTTTGGCGACGGCTTTGTTGGAGTTGGATTTGGCTTGTGTGATGAGGGTATCGTCTTAGGTGCAGGACCTGACTTCGCAGAATTTCTTGTCCGAGGCTTCGGTTTTTCTAATGGCTTGATCTCGGGTGTAGCATCTGGAATCTCTGTCTGTAGCTGCTGTTAGTAAGATTAAATGACTGTGATGGAAAGATATACTACCTCTCCTGCTTTGAGAGTTGATATTGATGTATGAAGTGGGCTTGGGCTGTAAGTCTAGTTTCATTGTGAGCAAAGCGATGCGGGGAAAAGCAAGCAATCTTACCGTGGAACCAAGCGCAGAAAGTGGCGGACGGCCCCCATCCGAAAGCGTGTGGAAGCCGAGTGTTGTTGGAGATGTGTAGAAGAATGCTATCTTTGGTAAACGCTCCAGATAACCCTCTATGGTCTTGGCTGGGCCACGAAGTGCGTCCTCAGCCTTTACAGCCACTGCGTTCTTGTGAACTGTCAAGCCCCACCAATGGATGTAGTTCATACATGTCTTCAATCGTTCGCATTTCTCTTCGTTTTTAAGATTGAAAGCTCCCAGGCGCGTGAGATCGTAACGAGCATATCGCTTTGTATTGCCAAGCCTGTTCAACTCCTCTTGGCTGCTGGGACGAATAGCCATCCTGAAGAGTTTGACATTCTCGCCCCAATTTGTCATCCCAAATATCTGTAAACCAGCATCGTCCAAGGAAATCTCGTTTTTGGCGTGAGCTTCTTTTCCCATACTCCAGAGAAGAAGCTGCTCGTGCAAGAGACTAGCCGTGACCAAGGCGAGGTACTGGAGAGCTTCCTTTTCGCCTCCTTTCCGAGCAGGTCTCTTATCTTCGGTAACAAGATATGGTGGGCCAGTCTCAACCCCTGTCATGGTGTGAGCTGTTGTGCGAATCGATGGCAGTACCTCCTCATCTTCGTGAAGTTGTCGGCGGACGTAATAACAACGGTCGGGCAAGCAACTGGTTTGGACACCTGGAAGCCAGAGCATTTTGGAGACAGGGAGGAAAAACCCTCTTCGGTCAAGACAAACAAGAGGAGGAAGGCAGATATTAGTAAAAGGTCCAGTCCATCTGAGACGAGGTTGAAGCTCCCGCTCGATACCAACACTTTCCGATAGCTGGTCCTCCTTGAGGAAGAAGCGGTGGTAGACATTCGCTGTCCATTGCGCTTCGCAGAAGTTCTGATAGCGTTCGCAAGCAGCTTTGGCTTCCTTGGGGTCGAATTCGACATAAATATCACCAAGTAGGGATTTGAGCTCGGGTGGGGGGATCTCTCCAATCAATTTTGCCGCAATGTTGAAAAAGTGCTCATCCGAGAATGGACTGTTGGCAGAAATTCCTCGTGGGCGTAGAGCCTCGCTCTCAAACTCAGTTGAACTCTTGCTGGCCAGCTTACTGGTGGTAGCGATTGTAGTAGGCTCAAACTTTTCTGCCATTTCGTCGTCGTGGTTGCAATTAAGTATGAGTTTTTCAAGTTTCGAAAGGCCGTGACAATTGTGCTGATCGTGATGGTGGTGGTGGTGGTGGTAGTGGTGGGGATAGAAAAGATTCTGATAGGCTGAACCCGAGGTGTGGCTGCGATTGTCGCTGATGTCGCATCGACCGGGATGTGGATGTTGATGTTGACCTGAAAGCGACCGTAGCTCACGGTACAATCCGTCATTCACTGGAAATCGTCAGCCGAGTTCGATCTGCTTCCAATCTTGCCTCCGCTTGCTGTTCTTATCGCTGTTGTCCTCGCTGTTCTTCTCGCCGTGTATATTCTTTTTTCTCTCATCTCCTTATGCTCCATTTTCTTCCCTTCGGTCTTCTTCTTTTTCTTTTTTTCTTCCTCCTCTCCCTCCTTTTCTTGGTGTTCTTCCTCCTCCTTCGTCGATGCTTCCTTTCACCTTTGAAGGACATCACGATACCAGTCCATTTCTTGAACGCGAGCTCTTCAGCAAAGACAGGTTGACACGCCTGGGGTCGTGCCTGCGTGAGTGCATGCGTGCACCCACCCACTCACGCACACAAAAGAATCATTGTCAACATACCTTCAGCGGTAGCCTCATACTGTGCGCGTGACACACAAGGCTCATTGAAGCACGATGCTCCCTCCGAACAGCCGTCATCATGATCACAGTGGGAGTCGCGATCGCAGTGGTGGTCGGGGTGGTTGTGGTGATGTTTTGACATCTTTCTCGAGGAAGTCTTGTGTTGTTTACTTCGAGAGAGTTTGGCGACATTTTCAGTTCTCGAGGTATCTTTTGTGCCTCGAGCTAAAGCCTTTTGGGGTTGGTGGCTGGGGCGGCGGGCGAATCGTGGGTGCAGGGGCGGATAGGCCGAAGAAAGCCCGGGCTTGTTAGTATAGTACCAAGCAAACAAACACCTTGACTTCAACACTTCAACTTGAGCGTCAAAGAACGTGGCGGCAGATTTCTCTTCAGCACGCCATTCATCGCAGCCGTGAGAGAGAGAGAGAGAGAGAGAGAGAACCCGTCACATAAGTTACTCAGTCTAAGATTCGGGACAGTCCTCGTATCCATGCAGAGCACCACACCGCACGCGAAGACCAGAGTCAGAAGGCGCCGGCATGATCAATGAGCTAAATAGTGGTTCCGTTGGTGTGAAGATGGGTGTGGAAGGAAGAACACCGGACAGCAGCAGCGACTAGGGAATTTTTCCAGCAGTGCGGCGTTGCGGTAGTCCGAACTGGAGACGGACTGGAAGTAAGGATAGAGATAGAGGAGGGGGAGGAATCTGGGCAGAGAATTAATTTACAGAAGTGCATTCTAGGCTACGCGCGTGAGATTTAAGTTATCGCTAGAGGGAGACGACCGCGCTGTAGAGTGGGAAGTCGTTTGGCCGGGAAGAAGGATAAATAGCCTAATGCTCTTGCTCTTGTCTTGACATAAAGAACTAAAGTCCTAAATCGTTAAAACGGGTTTCCGTATTATATTTCATACGATTCACAGCTGCATGGTAGAAAGTGGATGGGCTTGTGATGACAAGAGTTTGACGCTCACAGCACCGTAGCCGGCGACTTGGCTGAGAAGACGGATGAGAATGGCGAGGCTTGTTCCAGGTACGGAGACACATTGAGTGCATTTATTTACAATGTCAATAGTTAGAAGATCATGTGAATAATAGGAAAAGAGATGTAACAGCAAAGTAGGCAAAACTTAGGGCAAGTAGTAATACCACATCAAATCTATAAAATTTCTACTTCTACAGACCACTCGTCTTGCCGAGGTCTATCTATCTATTCACGCCCACCTCGACCGCTCTAGAATCTCCAGACATTTTTCAAGGACGTCACTCTTTCGCTTCAGCTCATCTTTCCTTCGCTCGAGATCTCTATCTTCTTCGACCAGTCTTTGGAAGTCTTTCGCTTCGATGTTCCGAACATCGGGAACCAGTGCGCTAAGGCGTCGCATGAAATGCCTTTCCACGACCTGAGTCAGAACATTTGCGATGTAGCAGTCTCTCATGAACTATTCATGCTGTTAGCTAGCTGGGCCGTTTAGCAAGAAATGGAGTTCTCATACCCGGTAGTGAATCCAAGCAGCTCGCAGGAAATCATCAGCCTCCTCCCCCGTCCGATCGTCCTGAGTGTGCCGGTTCTGCAGTTCTGCTAGCGTGTTGGGGTTCAGCTCAGGTGGCGGCCGTTTGGCATCCTTATTTTGCAAGACCGAATCCTTCACGACTGCATTGATGGCTCTGGCAGCGTTCCTCGCATTTCTCTGCTGTCTGTATTCTGCCAAGTACTTGGGGTTGAAATTCAGCTGGGTCTGTGTTCGATCGACTTCGATTTTCTTCAGCTCTGCTTTAGCCTCCGTCTTCATGGTCTCCAATCCCTTGCAGATCAGCTTGAAAACTCGGCCCGCGACAACCTTGTGGTTCCCAAACGTGTGCTTGCTGTCGTTGAGTGCTTCCGGAGCAAACGCCACGGCAGTAGCATGCTTGAAGTAGAGCTCACAATGCTCGTAAGTCTTCCCGATGTGCTCTTCGGCGATCTGGTTCCAGGACTTGGATTGCTCCCAGAAGAAATCATTAATGCGTCGCGGGTCGTATGTTCCCGGCAGCTCCATTCCACGCTTCTCATTGAGGTACTTCTTGGCCTCTTGTATCTCAACTTCGGATGCTTTGGATCTGGGCTCCAGTTTCTCCATAGCGGATACTCGACACTTGATGGCGATCGAGCGAAGATCTGCGTCTGGATTGACTCCGGAGAGTTCCAGTTGACTGGTATACGAATGTCCTTCGTTGACCATACGATCGCGGAACAGCTCACTCTGCTCGACGATCCTGGCTCGCAGATGAATAGCATGATCGGGTCCCAGGTGGATTGTATCTTGTCGGGTGATGCCCTCGACATAGAATTCGGTCCGTGTGGTGAGCGATCTTGTGGCAGCGTCGAAGACGTCCTGCTTTTCCTTCTCCGACCTGTTGTCTCCTCCGAGTCGCTTTCGTTCTACAGCCAGTTGCTCCAACTGAACTCTTGTCTTTTCCGCCAGGATGGGGAATTCCCGGCCCGCTGCTCCGAATAGGATTGTGCGAAGACGAGTTCGTAAGGTGTCAATCCCCAAATTCTCGGGCCCAAGCTGAGCCCACGGTTCTCTGCTAAGAAGTTCTCTTTCCCTGGCATCCCTTTCTTCAATTGTTGTGCCATCCCTCAGCTCCTCTGAACTTCGATTGCGGAGTACATGCCAATCGTGATCGACACTCACTTCGTCCTTCCGCCGTCCCTGAGCAATTGCAACGCAAGTTTCGGCCTGCGTCCTCTGGACCAGATCAGGTCGTGTGATGATACCCACTGTTCTCTCTCCTTTGCTATCGTGCTCCTCACAAAGGGCGAGGACTCCCTGGTTCTTGAAGTCTATGGTTGCTGGGACAACAGCTAGGATCGTGGAGTTGGACTTCTTCATCTCGAACTCAACAATATCATGCACCAGTTGGATATTCTTCTTGTCCGAGGCATCGTGGAGGATCAACCCAGGAAGATCCAGGATCTGCAGAATCGGTCGATCGGGGCCAGATATGGTGATGCTTAGGACATCACGAGAGAACTTGGTCTGTTTTTGGGCGCCAAGGATGGCAACTGATGCCTTCTCGAACTGATCCTGGAGCTCTCTCGACAGATTCTCAGGTTTCGTGATGGGAGGGAAGCGAGGGACGGGCGTTTGAGAGCCTGGTGCCTGTTCGATTCTGACCTCAACTATATCCTCCGGATGCGTTCGCAGAGTGACCTTTGTCACAAAGCGTGTGCAGGTGTTCTCGCTTCGTGGAAAAGGGATTTCGGTGATGGCCTCAAGAACAGAGCTCTTTCCCGATGACTGCGACCCACACACGATGAGCTGGGGAAGGTCGAAATGGCTCTCAATGTCGAGTGCCTGGAGTTCGAGCAGCGTGTTCAGCAGCTCAAGGTGTTTCGGGTCGTCGGCATGCAAAAATGCATTCTTGGGTCGTATCGGAGCTGGGTACGTCCCATTTCGATTTTGATACGATTGATACGATCGCCTTGGGGAAACTGGATCGTCGACAATCAATCCGGATGCCATGTTGCTGGTTTCTGGTTACTGAGTGCGGAAGTGGAATATTCTTCAAGAATCTGATTTTGACGACCCGGGAAAGAGAGTTGAAATCCAGCAAATGCTAAGTTACGCGTATGTGTAAAGATTTTTGATATCTTAAGCTCTTGTGTGGTGGGAAAGGAAACTTTGGAGCAACAAGGCATGATGCGAAGGGCAGTGCGGCTGAGCGACGACCTCATTTTGCAGTCCGACACCGATTAGAAGTGTCTCGCTCAATAATAGAGTTCATGTAAGCCAAATCAGCCACATATTGAGGGCCGTTCAAGGACGTGGAGCTGACTGCTGGTCACCGAGTGCCGTGATGGTAACGTGGACAGCACGCCCGCGGTTCACGTTACACAGGCGAGGTGCCACGTACCACAGATGACTGACAAAACATCTCAGCCTCAGCCTGATAACATTCTTCACCGGGTCAAACCTTCTTTTCTGCAAGCCATGAAAAGTGTGTCTCTGCTGGCAAAAGCAAAAGGCGCTCGGGCACCATGTTCGGACCCTGTTGGACGAATTGCAAGTCTAAACTTCGCGCCTCATTCTCGAAAATTGTTCAGCTTTCAGCCCATGTCTCAGCCAAAACCGCCATTCCCAATTTTTCATAATGCATCGCTGACGCTATCACAGCCTGATGCTTTCAATTCACGGATAACGGAAATATAGTCTTTCATGTCGGTATCAACGATTTATTCATTTTAATCCTTCCTATCTTTCAATCCAAGGTGCTGAGAATATGGATCCCGCAAGTATTCTAGCAATCGTTGGAGGTGTGTGCATGGTTGTCAAAGGCTGCATTGAGACCTATGAGACATGGTCTGCTTACCGCGAACACAAAGCATCTCTGGTTGTTGGAAATGACACCAAGCGTCAAGAGGAGAAATTATCGCAAGAGCTTGAATCTAGTCCATCAAAAGTGCAAGCTCAGTACAATCAGCTCTTGGATTCAGTTGGAGGACGGTTCACAGGGACCGGCGACAGTAAGTGCAGTTCCATTATTTCCTTCGAAACTTGGAATGCTCACCCGCTGTCCTCAGAAACTATTCAACAGGACTTCAAGAAGATTTTGGGCAAGCAACAGTACCTCATAAGCTATCTTCACGATCTCCGAAATAAGTCTTCAAAGTTCCAGAGCAGTGTGGAGGTCTTTCATTCAATCCGAGTGTATGCAGATGGAATCCAGACGGACTTGGCAAAGGCCATGAATGACTTTGCACAACGCAATACGGCAAATCCATTACTCGGTCGTTTCTTCGACAAGGGAAGCGATCCGTATGCTGAACTAGATGCTGCAGGATGGCCTCGAAAGTTCTGCTACGGAGCACTCTTGCTTCAATCAGATGATTATCTTGATGGCGCGGCTTTGGCTTGTGATCCGACATTGTTTGTACTTGGCTTCACTTGCAAGTACTGCAGCTTGGAAGTCGGTGATTACAGAATGCGAAGCTCTGGAAAGACAGCGGTCTCTACACGCCTTCTGGCAGCCTCTCACGTCGTCTCTTGTCCATCATTCGCGGATCGCCGAGCAGCTTACAAGTGCCTACCATGTCATGCAAAACACTTCGATATCGACTTCCCATCTGCGACGGCTTTGGAAAGGCATCTGAAGAAACACCCTAACAGCATGAAACTGAGAGATGTTGAAGAGAAAGATATCATGCAGGAACTTCATATTGATCCAGAGGAGCTGGGACTACAGCCGGACACAGCTGATGTTGAAAAGGGGACTTCTCTTTTACACCCACCCGAAAGTGCCAAACCATCGGTGTATGACCAAGATATTGCATCTGCTAAAGTAGTGAAAAATTCCTTCTCGGCCGATGCAGCCTCAAATGATTCCGACGAGAGCACACTTGAACCAGTTTCGGCTTCAAACGCACCATGGAATGCTGGACCAACAGACTTCGAGTATTACCCAGATAAGATCCAAGAGCTTGAATCTACTGATCGCCACCCCCATCCTCCATCCCCGGCACAAGCCCAAATTCCTACAAGATCAGACTCAGGTCGCCGCCCGCAAACACCATCTCAGCCCACCCACTACCAAGCACCTAATCTTCAACCTACCATGAACAATCCGTCACGAAATCAGACGCCAAATCCACACCAACAGGTTCAACTTGGGCACCGCTATGCCGAAAACGCACCCTATCAGCAACACTCACTATCGCAATCCCAGCAATTCCAACAGGTACCGCCCGGGCCAAGCAGGCCACCACCTCAGCAGCAAATCTACCAAGAAAGCCAACCCACAAGCAGGGCATCCTTCGACAGTGACCAATACAATCGGACTATGAGTATGGGCCAAAGACCAGTGGCAACCATGAATGATATCTCCCAAGGGTATCATTCTAAGCAACATCAGCCGAGGAGGCACAATCCCGAGCCAGAGGACAAGAAGGAAGGTGGATTCTTTTCGCGAAAAAACAAAAAGAAGCAAGGGATATGATTGGGCTGTCTTTGTTACATTAACGATATACTCGTTGCGGGCAAAGTTGTCGTGATACAGGTTTGAAATTGATACGAAGCTCGGGAAGATAGAAGGAATGGATTTTGATTTGCAATCAGTGTTCTTGATGTCTTCTGGAATTTTTGCTTATCTTCGCTTTATTAGTGCTATTAGTAGTTGCAGCTCTTCCTCGCTGCACCATGGCAACTGATATTTGTGCTCAAACAGCGGTTAGCTCAGCCAGGCGGTGCTTACTGGTCTCCATTATGGCGGCGCCGTTCTTCCTCCTCTCGCCTCCTCCGGGCTTCTTCTCTCCTTCTCGCTTCTTTCGCCTTCTTGATCCGTAACTGTTCCAACTACTTGGCCTCGAGATCTGCCTCTTCTTGGAGAAGTTTACCTTCAGTCTTTTCTTCTTTTCATCAGACCATCTCGTTAGCATAGAAAGGGAGCTTTCCGTCTAGGAGGCAAGAAGAGAGAGGAACGCACCAGCTGTCTCCTTTTTGAAGCTAAAATGCCAGCAACCATTTTCTTCGCATTAGAAAACAAAGCCGCAAATTGTTCGACCATGACCTTTGCACCAAGACATACACATCCCGCCTGTACGTAATAGTCGATCCTCTGAGGTTGGAAACGACGTTGCGTGGAATTCCATCGATTTGTATCTTGTGCCCGCTCACGCTCTGCATGCCAGGATCTTTGAAATCTTTTGAGATCTGAGATAGTTTGTCGTTGTCCTTGACCTGGTTCGCGGACATAAGAAAGGGAATATAGCATTGAGAGTCAAGTCGACAGCGCGGGAGATGGGGAGAGTCGCCCTGCGATCGGATTACGATATCTTGGTTGAAACAGTCCTAGACCAGCATAGTCAGAAGTGAAGGGAGACAAATTGGAGGATGGAGTACGGGATCTTGTGGATCATCACTCCCATTGAAAAGTATTATGGGACGCGGTCCGAGGCCTCGACGATATCGACGAGGAGAGGTCGTTTGATACAATTCGCTGGACAGAGTATCTTGTATTTCTCGTATTGTCTGAAGAACCGCGGGTGAGTCCATATTTTCCAGCTCACTCTTAAATATCGATTGGTTCGTAAGATATTCATGAACTTGAACTCGTATTGTATTCCAAAATTCGATTGCTTTTTGTGTTTTCCCCCGCCCCTTATCTCTATCAAGATTAGGTCTGAAGCATAGCTCAGGGTCGAAATTGGTGTCGTCCCGTGGCTTTGGATCATTGACGATCTTGGTAACATTCAGCTCGGAGAGCGTGCCTCTAGTAATAGGAGATTCCATCGCGATAGACCTGAGGACGATACCTGCGCAAACGGTTAGACATTCCTTTCTAGAATGATATATGTGGGCGTGTCCAATCGCATACCTGCTACCACACCAGGCTCTCGAAGCCTGCTCTGAGGGCTGATTCTTTCCCCCTCACCAGCTCTTCACTCTCTGAACACGAGCTCACTTCTGATGCTATGTCCCATGTCCCTCCCTGTCTTGGCTTTGGTATTACCCACTCTTTGATAATTGGGATTCGTGGTTTAGATCTCGTCTCGACGGTCTCCGTTAGTGTTGTTGAAAGCAGGATCTTCAAGTTGAACTGTTGGCAGTCGAGGCTGTGTTACATTCAGGTAGCATGCTATTTACCGTGCTACATGTGCAACCTATTTGATATACAACGAGCTTCAGCCTCACGAGCACGACAACACAACATCGCGAATCTATGGTTACTTCTTGACACATAATCCTGCTTGCAAGCACAAAGACCGGACTAAGGAGTACACTTCAATCAAGTCTTTGGCTTCCAACTTGCTTCTAAGACTTGTCCTATTTGCTAAACCTCGGATTGTGCCTAACAATTCCAGTACAGTTCGACAGCCTCGTCATCGCGTCAAGGCCTTAAAAGTTGAACCGTCTTTTCTCGAAAGAGATAAAACACAACATAATCCAGGAAACTAGGCAACTCGGAAGCGTAGGACCAATGTAGAATGAAAAGGTATGCCAAAATTGTAGGTTTAATGGGCAAGTACCCAAATGTGGGAATGGTCTCACAATTTCCGCTCTTAACATCCAGAACCTTCTTTACATGCAAGCCGAGCTCGCCGAGTTGTAACAAGAACTTCATGAACTCGAGATCAGAAACGATAGATCTGAGAATTCCGAGAAATCGAGATTCTCGAGAAGCTGGGCCTTATAAAGCCCTGCCACAGCAGCGTAAGTTGTGAAGCAGTGACGGGATTCGATTGGTTACTAGCATTGCTCTCCTTAGATTTGCGGCAGTACAAGTACTGTTTATCAGCACGGATATAACGTCTTCTGGATAAAATCTCGATGCTTAATGTCGAAGGACATAGAAACATACTCTAAGGAGAAGGGGTGGGATATTTCAAGGTTAAAACAGAAGAATAAGACATGAGGTAATAGAAGAACCTATACTAAGCACTATAGCCTGTAAAGTTAAACTCATATCTCCTCGTGGTATAGGCTATAAACGTTTAATCAATTAAGATAGCTAACGAGAGTCATGGAGAGAGTCGATTAAGTAGAAGAAAATGTAGCATTGATTTTCAAGTGCAAGTGGAACGATGAAAAGAGCTTTGTGTTTATGTATAGTTTGAGGAAGATCACAAGAACGAGAAGCTTGTTGAAGATGTGGAGTATAACAGGAGGGCATTCCTGGAGATCTGAAGTCAAGTCCAGGTCCGAGGAGGGCTTCTGGGCTCACAAGGAAAGATCTCATTTGATTTGTGGCCTATTTCAACCATACAAACTACCCTCCCTGATAATTCCTCCGCCTCGACTTTTCTCCGTTTCCAATATCAAGGTTCCTCACTCACATACCTCGCAGTTTTGCGGTAATTGAGATTGCGGTCGGATAAATCTGTACATGCGTACCAATCAGGTTGAATGATATTGATTGTTTGTCTTGGCCTCTCGCCGTTATTACCCTCCCACTCTATCAATAGGATTTCCTTCGACACCACTTGGTTTTCTACGAAATGACTTGGAGACTGCACCGGAAAACAAAATCAAAAATCTTCCTTTATAGGACGGAGAAATCTATCAAGACCATTCTGTATGGGATGATAACATATTACATTTTCTTGTGCCAAGATGTGGGGAAATGCCAAGTTCTAAGGAGCGTCACCCCTGGAATCTAATGATTATCCTAATGATTCCTACCAAGATCTTAGTTGCCTCAAGCAATCTGAGTGGATTGATCATGCCCCCTGCTGCCACAACGCGCGCATCCGCATCCCTCAAAACCCCTGGATTACGAATACTTTTCAACTACGACAAAATTACCCTAAGAATAATCTGAATGGATTCTAGATAAAAGAGCCTGGAAAAAATTGGGTAATTAGCTTCTTATGACTTTAACACAGTCAGTTACAACGTAAATGTTCAAGAACAATGGAGTATTTTATGCTCGCTTATATTCAGCAAGGGGATCTAGATCTAGTAGTAGGGGGACATATTCCCACGGGAACAACTTGATTTACTACTCCACCAATTGAAGATTGAAGCTTCTTTGGGTGAGCGAGAATTATTTTTTCCTCCAATTCCCCAAGCTTTGATTCCTAAAAACAAGATTATTTGCTTTGTAGTCACAGATCTCGACGCAATGGCCTAGATCTATATATATACGTCGTGTTGCAATCCTAGATGACTGATCGCCCTTTCGCTTCGTTCAGGAATAACGTTGACGACTAGATAACTTTCCGTTCTTCTCGACTTACCAATCACTATCCTACGTCCTTTCAATCTCAATACGCTATGCCTTCTCCATCTACACTCCTCAGCCTTGTGGCCTTGATCCCCTCAGCCCTGGCCTGTTTGGGGTACACTGGTGGTGTCCCCGTACCCACCTCCACCAAGACGAACAGCAAAGTCATCACCGTAGCTGCTGGTGCCACTTTCGACGGCGGTTGGGCTAGATATGACCGTGGAAGTGGGGCTTGTAATGATCAAGCTGAAGGAGGTGAGATTTTTTGAGCGAATACTAAACTTATTTTTACTCGCTCAACCCCAACTTTCTCCTTTTCTCTCCCAATTTCTCCTGGATTCGAGCAGAGAACAAACCTTGACTTCAAATTAGGGGATGCCGATGCTGTCTTCCTTCTCAAATCCGGAGCAACCCTGAAGAACGTCATCATCGGCAAGAACCAAGCTGAGGGCGTCCACTGCGATGGTCCTTGCACCCTCCAATTTGTCTGGTTCGAAGATGTGTGCGAAGATGCTATAACGGTCAAGAACGACAAGGCTGGCCAGGAGACTTGGATTATCGGTGGTGGTGCATACCACGCCGGCGACAAAGTCGTCCAACACAATGGATGTGGTACCGTTAATATCATCAACTTCTATGTCAATGACTACGGCAAACTGTACCGCTCCTGCGGCAACGTGAGTCTACCTTCCAGCTACACGTAATATTTGTCATTATACTTATTGATTGTAATCTTTGCTAACTTTGTATTTCACTGTTTTTCTGCAACAGTGCTCCAGTCAATGCAAGCGAAATGTATACATTGAAGGTACCACCGCTGTGAATGGTGGTGAGCTGGCCGGCATCAACTCAAACTATGGTGATACCGCTACCCTCAAGAATGTCTGCTATGACACTGCACATCCTTGCCAGATGTATACCGGCAATTCCAGTGGGAAGGAGCCTACCAAGGCTGGTTACTGCTCTGGCTAAGTAACCCCCGACTGGGGGCTCGAAGCAAAGAGTCCTGGGTCTCGAATCTCTAGCGGTCATCTTGCATAAGGCAGGAGAATTTCTGGATTGTGTCAAAGCTGTGTACCCGCTTGAACTGAGTTTAGTCTTACGTGTTTTCTCCTTGCAAACCCTGGCACCTACTAGTTGGCATCTGAGCTCCTTAGCTCCATCACTGTGGATCCTTCTGTGTGTACATACTCTCAGTCCAATCTAGTTCAAATCAAAAGTCGGTGCTATTAAAACCTGTTCGATCGTTGCTACTTGATTGATACAACTTCTCCTGCTGAGCACTTAGGATGCCCGAATCAAAGATGTCATCGCAAATCCTTCTCCCAAGGCAGGACATATCTCTCTCAGCAATTTTACCACACCAGCGCTTCACCCTAGTCCTATAGCTAGACAAGTCCTTACTCCGAATTTATCAAATAGTTATATGTCCTCTAGTTACATAACTCACTCTGTTTTCTTGTGCCTTCAAGGCTAACTTCAAGAAACTCGCTCGCGGCAGCTCTGTTTTCAATCGAATCGAAGAACCGCTTCACGTCCGCCCCGCCTCGCGAGTGTTGATATACGAAAAATCAGGCCTGCGGAAGATCTCCACAATCTCATGGCGGGGAGTTTGCAGAGACCCGAGATATATTCTGATAGCATCCAGACGCTGGAAGTACGGCAAAGGTCTAATGGGACAGGTTGCATACTTGAGAATGTAGTACGTAGTATAGTTTGTGTGCTGTGGGGTTGAGAGCAGTACATTGGAATCCAGACGCAGATAAAAGAATGGCATGAGCGGTGTGTCAAGACGCACAGATCCTATCAAGACAAAGCAAATATCTTACCTACTAGACTGATCGATGTTGGCGACGTAGATCAGGAACCATTTCTTTTCATCTCAGATGGCCGCCTTGGAAAATGGTTGGCCTTGAGCTGTTGCTGGGGACAATCAGTACCAGTCAAAACAGAACACGCAAACCTTCATAAGCGACAAAAACAAATTTGGAGGTCTGAATTACCGCCACTCTTCAAGGATGCCATCGGCTTTACTCAGAGCCTTGGATATCAATATCTCTGGATAGATTCCTTGTGTATCGTGCAAGACTCGATTGATGATTAGTAAAACGAGTCAGCGAATATGGGGAATATCTTCAAGAATTCATCACTTACTCTGGCTGCTGGAGCATCAGACAATACCCATGTTGGCCTGTACGAGAGTACCTCCAACAATCGGCGCCGATTATTCGAAGTTTCTTCTCAAAGCAAAAAACACAACTCCAAAGGCATCCTACTCGTCGGCCGAAATAATTTTGGTGGCCCTTCGTTCCGTGGGCCATTGAGCACTCGAGCATGGACTTTACAGGAGACAGCTTTGGCCTGCCGAGTTGTTCGTTTCGCGAAAGGGCAAATATGGTGGCGTTGTCATGAACAAGAATGTAACGAACAGGACCCAGATGCATTTTGCTCTCAAAGAAGGCCCAAAAATACAATGTGGCAAGTTGGCCAATCACGATATCTCCTTACTAAGGAACAATCATACTTCGATACACCCCAGCTTCGAAGTTTACTTCGCAATTCATGGTATTTTGTGGTTATGGACTTTACTTCCCGAAGGATCAACTTTGCCACTGACGTACTTCCGGCGATTTCAGGCCTGGCTAAAGAAATTCAACGACACTTCCCACAACAATATATATCAGGGTTATGGCTCAATGACATCCATAGTGATATATTGTGGCGTAGCCCAAAGAGGGGGGCTATCATGCGCAATGTCTATGTGGCACCATCTTGGAGTTGGACCAATATGGACTTCTCTGCTTCGTGGAAGCGGACTAGCTTTCCTGACTACCCCATGTTTGACTTTGAGTTGCTTGATCGCAGGTCCTGCCTACGTATAGCAGAAGTGCTCGACGTGACTGTCGTGAACATCAAGGATGATCCTTTTGGGCAAGTTGAGAGTGGATATCTCCGAATTCGTGGTCCATGCCAAGAGATTTGCTCATGTCACATTCCGGAGTATTTGATTGACTGCCAGGCAATATCTGATCCAAAAAATGGTCATGATTACGAAAGAGTCGAACTCTGTAAGACAACATGTGAACCATATGGATGCAGTGTCGAAACACTTCATAAGCGGCCTTGTTGCAAGGTACCCGCTGTCTGCCACAATGCTCTCCTTTTTTTTTACATCACGTCCTTAATACGCGTGGTACTGAACAGACCTAGGGTGGAAGTACATGGCCTGATTCTTCGGCGCAGATTTGAGCAGGAGAACGAGTTCCAAAGAGTCGGCAGAGGGGTATATCTAGAGACAGTAAAGACCTCAGACATATGGCTGTTTCGGACACTGAAGATTGTTTAGCCCTGGGGTTTCTTATTTACAGGCTGAAAAGATGGCCATGATGCGGGTCAATGCTGGCATGATGAGAGGCCTCAAAGTCAAGTGTAGGCTGTGGGAAGAAAGTGCAAGCACAACGCTAGCTATATGCTGAAACGTAGCTGTTGCAAAAGATGATGCAATCTTCTTCCCCCTTCGAATAAATAGAAAGCAGTATTGGAGACGGCGAGACGCCTCATATACGTAAAAGAAAGTAGTATTGGAAACAGTGACACGTAGCCACTAGCTTGCGAAAATATTACTAAGCAAAGCAGATTAATCTTTAGAACAACAAAAGGTCGAAATACCTCTTGATGGGAATGGGGGTTGGAATGACTAGGTAGAAACAAGGAACGGCGCTGCCAGTGGAAACTTCCCAAAGCAGGCATGCCCGCTGCGCCACACGTTCAAGTGACTGTGCAATCGAGGATTATGTGAGGCACTAAATCTTGCCCTCGCTTGTTATGATGCGGCATTATGTGTACCACTAACTTATTCAGATAAATCTGGCAGGCAGGTTTCTCCGTATTCAATGTCTTCAAACTTTAGCATTAGATTTGAACTCAATGACGTCTATCCCTATGTAGCGAGACGCACCCCGTAACGAGACACATCTCCAATTTTTAAACTCAACCTTTTTCTCTAGCCAGTCTATTAAGTCTTTATTGATATTTTACAATCTCTGACTATTTCTCTCTTAGGAATTCCATTACAACGACGAAGAGAGTGGATTTGATTATACAGTTGCTCGTTTCAATCACGCCACTAATCGCCGCTTCAGCTGTCAACCCCTGTTTAGTCATGAGTATTACAGACTTATTAGAAATTTTGCTATCTAAGGATAAGTACTATCACGAAATAATATGACTCCAAACTTTAAAGACATTCGGAGCAAAAAAGCATGCAGTCTCGGAATTATATCGACATGATCGGAGGTTTACATGTTTCAGGGCAAGAAATCTTTTATACTCACACCCAGACTGGCTAAACCTACTCTCCGCCACAGTTCAAGAGTGCCACACGTTATGTTGCCTGGCCGAACAGTCACATCCGCCTTCGCATCTCCGCCCTCACACTTTCTGAGTATGTGGTAATCAAATCAATAGAACAAAGCAGATACTTCAGTACTATATTACTCCTTTTGCCAACTGTACCCATCTCTGCGCTTGCTTCTTGTACGAAGCTATCGAGTGTCCTCTTGCGGCCATCCATAAAGCTTGCTGAATTGCTAGCACTACGACAGGATGGAGGTATGTAGGATTAACTCATAAGTAATGGCACTGACAACTGATCATAAACGCAGTGCGAGATCTGTGAGAAGATAGTATCCGTTTTGAGGGAACCGCTCAGTTCAATCAGTGGCATGATTACCCTCGGATCTGGAAGAGAAGTTATCCAGCCTTCTCAGTGCAAAGATCACCAACAACTGGTTACATGCGCCCTGGGTCCCGATTTCAGTCGTTTTCTGGCCGAAACACCTACAATTGCCGAGAAGATTGACCTGATTGAAATCCACAAGAGTCCAGCGAACGCAGGAGCAATCATTACTGCAAAGATTCCCGGCCACCCTCAGATCCCTAAATCTCTTTCCGCATTATACATAGTGGAAAATGCGGATAGCAATGAATCTTATATTAAAGGACAAATTCTTCATCCTCAGTGGATCGATTCGAACCTTCCCCGGTTGTGGAAGACTACTTGTGACAGTCTTCATAACGGAATATGCAAGAATTTCTCAAATGAGATTCAATGTGGAATAAATCCGGTTTGGCTAGTGGACGTCTGGCAACAATGTGTCGTCAAACCTCCTAAGCATTGCTCTTACGTTGCTCTAAGCTACGTCTGGGGTGACTATACCACTCTGAAGGCTACGTGTAACAACATATGCCAACTTCAGAAACAAGGCTCGCTTTCCACCAGTCAAGCCGCAACACCGATTGCAAGAACAATTCGCCATTCCATGGGAATTGTGCAGCTACTAGAAGAGAGGTACCTATGGGTCGACACTCTGTGTATAGTACAAGATGATGAATTGCACAAGTATGTCGAGCTGGCGAAAATGGCAGCCATTTTCGCCAACGCTTCCGTCACTATTTTGGCAGTTCAAGGCGAGAATGCCAATAGTGGCTTGAGAGGATTCCGAGAGGTCTCTCAACCACGACACATAGAACAAATCATCCACTGGCTCGGCAACGACGTGCAAATTACTCAGTATCCATTACAAGTGGATGGAGGTAAAATCGAGCTTGCAACCTGTAAATCAGTGTGGAAAACTAGAGGTTGGACCTATCAAGAACATCTGTTTGCAAGAAGGAAACTTATTTTTGATGGAGACTCCTTACGGTGGGAATGTGCTGCAAGTACTTGGCGGGAACATACCGAGTTTTCTCATGAACTCAAACCGTGGTGGGGCGATGAAGACATCTACGACTTGTTTGAGTCTTCAATACCCAGCCTTGGAGTGTTCACAACCATTTTGCACAAATACAACATTAGATCATTCGCATACCCAGAGGATGCACTTAATGCATTTTCAGGAATTGCATCTGCATTAAGTGCATCGTTCGATGGAGGCTTCGTGTCTGGCCTTCCGACGGCGTTTTTCGACCTCGCCCTACTGTGGCTTCCATACGAGGAACTAGAACGTAGGACTGCGAGGTATGCTCAGAGACAACACTGTCTTCCAAGCTGGAGCTGGGCTGGATGGTCAGGGCGTATAAATATGGAACTCGCCACAGATTTCATTAGAAACTCGCCAAAACATTTCGGGTCCAAGATGCAACGTGTGGTCAGATTGACATCATGGAAATATCATGAGACTTTGGAGGCGCCTGGAAAACGCATTCACGCTAGCGTCTTTGATCACAGGCAGTCTTACCTGGGAAATCAAAAACAATGTCCCTCAGGTTGGACTCGACATCCTATATCGGAATCCCCGAAAGCTTTTAATGACGCCCCGGATCCCCGGTCACCCCCTTCATGGTTCTACCGCAATACAAGGCATCCGGAATTCGATTTTTGGTATCCGATTCCACTTCCAAATGTTGGAGACTCGTTTCCCAGCGTGCAGGCACCTTATATTTCGTGTAAGACGCAGCGAGCTTGGCTTTCCGCAGCGGAGGAAATTCTCCCTAATAACGGATATCTATCCACCATATCACTTCGAGACCATGCGGGCATATGGGCTGGAGTTCTTCTACCACATGAGAAACTTTCTATGTTCAGCAAGCCACATGAAATGCCGGCAGGTTCAGTTGAATTAGTTGAAGTTGCTTTAGGACTTTGTAGAGATACCACTTCGCCATGGACGGGACTAATCGAGATCAATCATCACGATAGGATCAAGAAAGGGCAGTGGTATGAATATTATTGGGTAATGTGGGTAGAATGGTTAGAAGGAGTGGCATATCGCAAGGGACTAGGCAGAGTTTGTAAAGACGTTTGGGGGAGTCAAGAAAGAGAGTCGGTTGACTTGATGCTCGCCTAGTCGAATGGAGGGTCAAAACGCACTGGGGTTTGCGTTCTCTTGTGCAACCCGTAGGAGAGCTCTGAGGCACAGCTACGGACTGAACGCTCTAGCAAAATTTAATGATATGCTATCAACACATGAGACATGTAAGCCTTTTGGATCTAACTAGAAGCAGCGGTTTTCTGATTGGAGCTACCCAACTAGGACTTACAGTAATGCCTGAATTGGCAGAGTACAGAAATAACCCCAGTGTGGATGATTTGATAAGAAAATGTATGGAAATTTGGGTGTTTTTGTAAAGATAGAGTGAATTGAATTCAAAGTACCCGAAAATCGTCTCGGCACGCAAGAGAGAACCCGGTCGGAAGAGCAAGAGTAGCCCCTCTTAAGCCAGAGGAAGACATTGTAGGGACGGTGAGGGGTTTCCCCTCAAACGCTTTGGCTAACAGCTGAAGTTCTTTCATGGTAAGGCCCAACGAGAAAGGAGACTTACAGGCACTGAGGCGGAAGTACTTGGCGTAGGCAAGACGAAAGAATTGAGGTTAGTTGCGGTACTCGTTGGAGGAGTTGCCACTGAAGGATCAATGGGGTCCGGCAGTGTCTTTGCTGCTCCAGCAGCTGGGTTGCCATTACACTGAGCTTTGAAAATCTCCGTACCTCCAGGAAGCGAATTCTCGACATCCGATCCCGGTTCAGGAACTTGAATGACAAGTTGCTGCGGCTGTACTTTGCAACACTCGGTGGCTTCTCCAAGGTTTGCTAGCCAGACGGGCGGAAGGTCGTTTAAGGTTCGCTTGTCAACCTTCAGCTTTTGGTGCTCGGCTCGATAGCGCTGTCTGGGTTTGCCAACCACGACTCTGATAGGTGCGCACATTATGTACAATCGGTTCCGGAAGGTGTTCGCCACTTTTGGTTTAGCGCCTATTCCACTTGCAATGTATATATCTCTACAACGAAAGCAGATATAATTAAGGCAAATATATTAAATTGAAGCTATTCTAGTACTTAGTCGATTTTCTCTTGTTTTTTAAGTATAAAGTTAAGTGCTTTAGTATAGAGGTATTTAATTTTAGAAGCGATTTTTTAGAAATTATAAGCTAGATTTCTTCTAATACTCTTTCTATTATATCTTAATTCTTAATTCTATATCTTCTCTTTCTAATTAGAATCTTAATTTATTTTTATAAATTCTTAATTAGCGAAAGATTAGGAGATTACGTAGGCTAGTGAAGTCTCTTAATTCCTTACTTATTAAACTAACTTATTATAAGTTTTATCTTATACCACGAAGTATTATCTTCTTATATAATTACTTCCGAGCTATACTTTTATCTTATTTATTAATAGAAAAGTATAAGATACTTTTTTATAGTCTCTAAGTATTAAGCTACTATTATAGTCCTACCCTTTGGAATAATCACTAATAGGCCTATTTCGTTTCCGTAATAATAAGACTAAATACTAATAGTTATTCTCCCTAACTTAAAGCTAGGCTTTATATTCTTTTCAAGGTATTCTTCGCTAGTGCTACAAGTTACATAAAACACTGATCTATTAGTACTAACATAAAAAGTAATTTTATTAGACTAGTACACCTTATTTTAGTCTTGTTTAAGTATATTTTCCTCCTTATACTATATATAATATTAATATTTATACTCTTCCTTTAAGAAAGGCTTCTTCTAAGGTTAACGCTTCGATTTACTAGCGTTTTTAAGGATTTTATATATAAGGTTTTATCTAAGTTACTTCATCGATTTTAATAGAGTTACGAGTACGTGAAGAATCGCTCTTCTATCTTATATTGAGCGATCGTCCGTAGAATCTGTTAAAAATACGGTCACGTGAATGGTCCGTGCGGGAACGTCAAAATCTACGGAACCGCAGGCATAGCGCTTTACTTACGGAAGTACAAATTACCACGCAAAATGGCTGACGAACGACGTTGCCTACAGTGCCGGCGAGTGCGCCTTACTTCGGAAATGGACCCTTCGACGTGGTCTTGCTTTACCTGTCCAATTCGCTGCTCGACGTGCAAACAATACCGATCCGCGGACGCTTTTTCAGGTCGTAAGACGTGTACTTCTTGCCGGAACCGGCTTCGCGACACGTATCGAGCTGAGAAGGGTAAGACTCTTGAAGATCGTGCCCGATGGCTTAAACAAGCTCGAAAAGTAGTCGACGAAGCGTTACGAAATCGATTGAAGCTTGAGAAGGAAAAGGCACGTTGGCACGAGGATCGAGAGAGGTGGTTACAAGGGGATACGACGTTTTGGGCTCAACAAACAGTTGCTTTTAAGAGAGGGGTATTTTTGAAGGGCCCGTATCGACAGTGGGAGGGGTATACCGAGCCTCGAGAGCTACCTGCGAGAGCTTACGAGTCTTGGGATACACCCGAGGAAGGCTGGAGAGCGTGGAAACCGCGATTCTTGCTACCAGAAGAGCCGCGAGAAGTTAACGGTCCGCAAAAGGAGCCGCAAAAAGAGAAGGAGCTACGAGGAAAGTTACAAGAGGTTGACGACAAATATGAGGTATATATACGAGAAGGAGGCTGGAAAGTATATTGGCCGAAGCTGCAGAAGAGGCCGCAAGAGGAGCCGCATGAAAGGCCGCAAGAGGAGTCGCAGGAGAGGCCGCAAGAGGCTAACGGTCCGCCAGGAAAGCCGCAGGAGGCTAATAGCTCGCAGGAAGAGCCGCAAGAGCTTGAGGACGAATATGAGGTATTTGTACGAGGAATAACGCCTCCGGAAGAATACTGGGAAGACCCAGACGGCGCGCAGGTACTTTCTCGACCGAGGTTACCTTCGCCGGTAGTAGACGAAGAGGCGTTACGGAAGAATCGAGAGGCTTGGTGGCTTGCGGCGATGCGAGAGAGAGCTCTAGATAGTTGGAAAGAAGGTGAGGATGAGAGCGAAGGCGAAGGCGAGAGTGAGGAAGATTTGGATCGACAGCCGATATATAAGAAAAGAAAGAGATTTTAATATATATTCTTTCTTACGTGAAGTCCGGAAATTCTACCCCGTAGCTTGCGGAGGGCCGTAGAATTTAGCGCAGCGACGGGCTGATCGTTTTTCATTTTATATTCATTACGGTACAGTACAATTTCTATGTAGAACTAATGCTAAAGCTATGCGCTTAACCGTGGCGAAGCGAGGTCCCTTGGCCCCGGAGCTTGCGGAGGGACGCCGAGGATAAGACCTCGTATATCTTTATTTACGTATCGTATAAGAGCACGATTATCCCGCGGAGTAGTTTTCGGTACAGGGCTATATTAAGGGAAGTTTTTATAAGTAGCGCGACCTCGTGCTTCGTAATAATCAATAATTAAGCGTACAGTAAAGCGGAGTAGGTCTTTAAGCTCCATAATTTAAGAAATCGAGTAGCTATCTTTCCAGTAAGTCCAAACTTCAGCTCTTCGAGTCGAAGAAGTCTCTCGACAGCTTGTTTTCAGCGCGCGACCTATGGTACAGGTTTTAGTGAAGAATAAGAGTGGTTTCGTTGCGTAGGATATATGGAGAGTGGGGTATATGCCCTGCGAGTTACTACTCCAAAAGCGGTAAAATTGGCGAACACCTACCGGAACCGATTTGTACAGCTCATTCGTGGTCTTGGACGCCCACGTCCAACTCTGAGTATATTCTCCAGTCTCAATACCAGCTGGGATGGTTGCCATCATCGTGTTAGGAGCCCCACTGTCGAGATTCCCGCTTGTAGTCGTAAGGCATTCGTAGTGGGTTTTAATGACTCGAAAGTCCGCATTGGATTTGGACGGGTTGAAGCCAGGGAGGATACTGATCTGACACATCCCACCGCCATGTGTAGCTAGCCCAGCAAACGTGATGTTGAAAGGTTCCCCGATTGCGACTTCTGTGGTGCCCGACGACGGCAGGCCGCCGACCCCGAGTTGGCAAGGAAAGTTGGACCCCGAGAGTCCAAGAGGGTTGGAGGCGCCGTATGTTCCGGTGTTGTAGGTAGTGGGAAACTCTTGAGTAACATGTGAGTGCACAAAAATGGCACTCAATGAGAGAGTAAGAAGGAGGGATCTGGTAGTCATGTTGAAGACGCGCCAGTATCTTGATCCTAACGTTTATTGTTATTGTAGTGCATTCTCAGATGAGAATGGAGAGTGGTTCCAGATGAGAATGGAGAGTGGTCCTTAGGAGATATTTATATCTTACTATCCGTCGCTAAGAACAGATTACCACAAAGAAATACCGAAGGAACAGAAAAACATTAGTATCAAGGTATTTTCCTTCACGAGAAATGGCATTCCAAGAACAACTCAATATTCATATAACAAAGAAATCATGTTTTTTTATTATAAAAGGAACAATGAGGCAGAATTGCATCAGATGAATACCAAAGAAGAAAGCATTCTCCCATACAAACAAGCTTCTTTTCAAAGAAAAGTTGGCGTCTATCTGTTATTGTTGCGATACGATGGAAGATAGAGAGGCTAAGATTTTGTGGTAGTGTTACAAGCCTTCGTACAAGACTGGTATTTGCTGTATTATAGGCAGCTCCTTTGGGATTGTAACTACAATCATCTTGTCCTATCGCTGGCTAGATCGACCGACCACTGGACCGCCGCGTCCGTCACGTAGAAATACAACAGTTGTACGAATAGAAAGTCCGTTCTTCTGAAATCTGAGTCGCCTGACTTTCACGAAAAGGAATGCAATTGTCGTCTCTCCTAATGGATCAATACAAGCAATCAGGCATATTAAGTTTGCAAGCGTCATTTCTAATTCATGTAATCGCAGGTTACAGCTGATGTTTTGTTCTGCAGTACAGGTACCCAATTTGATTTACTCTCGGGCGTGTGCTGCTTGGCTCCGTGAGGATTGCATAAGACAATTTGAACGCCCTAGACACCCTGACCGATGTAGGATCGACTTTCTTCGCTGCTATTTGTCATTTGTAGAACGAGAATTTGACGTTCGCAATCCCTCCAGCTGTTCACAGATTGGGCTGGGTTTTTTGCGGGTGGATGGATAATCTGGGACAATAAGATCGGACTAAGGGGGTGAAAATACGACGAACGGACGGGTATAAGTAGATGATGACGAGGAAGATGGGAAGAATAGTATTATAAAGAAAAGAAGAGAACAGGATCTTGCATCCTGGGCTGTGTCTTCCATCCCTCTGCAGCCAACCGTGAGCAAGCAGACAAAGGCACCCGTTTTTTCTCTCGTGATACTCTGGTTTCATGAAACGCCGATGAAAAGACTATAAAATATGGAACTATCAAAGTAAGTTTAACAATGATTGAAAATTGTCCGTAAATATTGATAGATCTTATATCCCTTAAGAGATTTCAACGCCACATACCCAACCTACAGTACTACCGACCTATCTTATCTTATCCTATCTTATCTTATCTTACCCCGCAGTTCAGTTCACTTACAGTACAGTAGCCACGAAAGCCACAGCCACACGCATTGAGCGCGACATGGTAGGCAAGTCGAAATGTCGCTATCGAACTTCGGATCCTAAATCTTTCGCAAGCATCGCTTCAAGCTGCAACCTTCTGCCTAACTTCGAGTCGAATATTGCATACACTTGCGTCTTGATGGGCTTTCAAGGACCACGCCAAAGTCAGCAGCAGCTGGAACCAGAGCTACAGAACCGCCAACAATCACCATCGCAGCAGCTGCAAAGACAACGAACTTCATTCTCCTCCCCCTTAGCCCTCATCTCGATCCACATCTGAATCACCCTCTCCTCCTTCTGTGCACCAATGTACCTCGATCTCACCTGCGCTTCCGCCCTCCCCCTCACGCTCCCCCCATCCGCGAAGACACGGACAGATCATCCACCAAATTCTCCAACAGACAAAAGGCAGAAACAACAACAACAACTAGAATGCCCAGAAGAGGATGATAATCATCATGAGAGCACACAATGTCGGAAACGCTTGCGACCAGGAGCCTTAGAATGTCGACCAGAGGACAAGTAGTAGCAGCAGATTTCAGAGTTGGAAGAGGACAACAGCTATCGACTGGGCAAAAACAAGAGATTAAGGAGAGAACAAGAGGGGAGAACAGCAGCAGCAGCAGCAGATCTGAGAACAGCCGGCGCAGAGGGAAAGACCACGACGAGAAACAAGATGAAGAAGAGCAACAACAACCATCTTTCACTCTCTCCACCAACTTGGTGTCTCCCACTCTGACATTAGGCATAACAATATCATGTTCCGGACTAACGATACCTTGCCTGAAAATTGCTGCATCATCAACTTCGGGCACGCGAACTTCCAATCAAAGCTCTCTGCCCGGTCCTGGCGAGAGGAATGTTATCTCGACACAGTCTCACTGAAGGACCTATTCAGTGACGCCGAAGCTCGCCTCGCTATTACCTTAGGCCTTGAATTCCTCGGACCTGACCTGCCGCCTCAGCCTTCCTCTTATCTACCGAGGATCCAGCAGATTTGTTGGATAAGTACGATCATCCCTGCAAAGGAGGCGACTTCGTCGAATCCCTGGTATCTCGTTCAAATCCCTCAGCCCTCCAAACCCGCCTTGCCGTCCTTCTCAAATTCGCGTCTCACCAAGCCTCCACCGCAAATCCCCTCATCGACAAAGTACTCTCCCTCTTCCCATCGCCTGGCCCGCTCCTGGCATTCTCCCTTAATAATATCCTCCTCAAAGCCGGCTGTGACAGGAAAGCCTCATCCCTCCTCGACGCTCAGCTCTCGAACCCTTCTCTGCCCGTTGAATTCTCCGCGCGCTTCCACGAGACGAAAATCAAGATGCTCATCGATTGGGGATTCACCCCGTCCGCTCCCATTGCGGCCATCGAGACTGCGATGCCGGTCTTCATAGACGTGTATGGGGAGAGCAGTTTGGAGATTTTAAGGATGAGGTGTAAGCTCGCGAAGGCGTGGACGATAATGGGGGATATGGAGAAGGCAAAGGGGTTGTATAAGAATATTGAGGCGGGGATCTAACCCTAACCCTAGCTCAGGGAGTGCTGTGTCCAGTCCTCTCTACCTCTCGTCTACTTCTAGTTTCGCTCGAGGCTCTTCAGGAATCGATCAGCGCCTTGATTTATTCTAGTGCTCTCTCATCTGTTCGCCGGGCTCCAACGAGTTCGATGGCCGTTGAGTACCTTTTTTTGCTTGATTTAGCAGACATAGCACTCATAGAGGGGAAGGCGGGCTGAGTCTCTCTGGCAGAGGGTGTGCGATCATAGTGCTCATTAACTATATCGTGGAGGAGAGTTGACAACAGTCCGCGGTTTGCGGCATCCTTGTGAGAGTCTGGGATAAATGGGAAGATGTTTCCGCTGTCATCATCGCTTCCCAGAGGATTCCAATTGCCGTCTAGAATGTCGCCAGATGGCGATAATAGCCCGTCTGTTAACACTTTGTGATAATCGCCAGCATCTGTCCTCTCAATTTTTTTATTACCAAGTCTCATCTCCTCTTTTAAGGCGCTGGATGATCGTGGAACTCGTTAGGTACCTTGAGAGTAGAAGTGACGGCTCTGACTGAAAGCAACCTAGGGTAATTCATGGCTTTTTCCCGAGGGAGATTCATACATTTCTCAATTTCTAAACCCTTGTTTGTCAATAAAAACGACTCAAAGTCCGAGCCCGAGTCCCTAATCCCCAACTCCCCGCAAACTACCCGTAATTGATTCCTTTAGGTAGAAGTACCCTCGGCTGGGTAGAGGTGTATCCCTCGGGCGGTGATCAAAGAAGGCCGTTCTCCTGCCCCTTAAGAGAGATTCTAATGGAAGTACTTCGTTGACTCAAGGGACATAGGTTTCTCGTAGGACATATTGATATCCTGGTGGGTGCCTCGGATAATACTAAGAATGATGGCATCTTAGGCTCGAGTTATAGCCCTTGATGTATTGGAGGAGGCATCGCGGTTTGCCTCCTTGAAAGAAGTCGTACCGGGGTGGGGCGCGAGCAACCTATCTCCGTTGGCGCTACTACAAGAGTCTGGGCCTTCCCATCGGAAGGTATTGGGAAGGAGCGTAATGAGCCAAGTCTTCTCGTAGCGATTGAAGGGGAAGGTCTTCGATGGTGTAACGTACTTGTAAAACATAAACTGCTCGCCCATCCTGGAGCATTCAAAAGTCTTCTGGGGCGCATTGACATCGGAGCAACACAAATTCGAAATGTGCTCGAATATCATCGCCTGGTACTTCAGTTGCCGGGCATCTTAAGCGATTCTTAATCTACTACTCTCAGACGATCCTAATTAATTCCTTACTACGTCGACGCCGATATCTATTCTCGATTTAAGTCAGAACAGGAGCACAGAAAGATCAAGAAATGCGACGACTAAAGTAGTGAGCTTATAAATATCTCTATTTGAAAGCTTGAACTGAACTCTCCCCTAGATTGCTGATAGAGCGGGTCTACTTCGACCTCCTCTCCTTATTGATAATAAAACTATACATACGAGTACTTTTGTCAAAGAGATACCGAACGGGTTCAATTTTAACGACTTTTATTTAACTATAGTAGATAATTAAATAAAGTAGCAACGTATTCATATAAGTTGGTAGAGAAGGACACAGTAGTTTTAATACAAAAGTCGAGCTAAATAAAATTAAGTATTAGACAATTAAGACTAGACATGACGAGTTCTATGATATGCCCTGGTCTTATGCTATATTTTGTATCATCGAGCTTAACTTCAACAATCGCGCGTGTTTATAGCATTTCTCAACAACATATCTCTCAAGTCACACCCCAGTTCTATACCGATGCTCCATGACCCGGCTCCATTGTTGTCTGGTTATGAGGAGAGATCGACCGTCCCGTGATTGTGGTCTATTGTGATCTCCACAGATTCCAGCCTCAAGAGAATGTGAGTCAGGAATGCAGCAAATATCCTACTGTTCACGGAGATAGATTGTGGTCGAGTAGGTGTGCTACTCTTATTCAACCAGTTTCTGGGTAGTAGCTCTAATTGAGTCATTAGTACTGAATTCAACTTTTTATTGTGCAAAGTATTATACCTTTGCCTGGGATAAGAACTTGTCCTAGTTGTGGGTAGATGCCTGGAATTGAACGGGCTAGGAAAAAGATGCCAGGTTGCCGAAAGAGCCGCATGGGCGAGATGCTCAAAGTAGGTGCAGATGATGCAATAGTGGTCTCTAGATTGAGGGCAAGTTCGAGCTCCTGATCGAAAATATTGTAGCCGGCCAAGTGCTGTAGCTTCTTGAGATGACGCCCATTGATCGCTTGATCGTGTATATAGCGCGCAAGGTCGTCTAGGTGTTCTTCGATGCTGACCAGCTCAGCGTACGATGTCTTGAAGATCACGCTGATGAATGCACCAATGGGTAGCTGCTTGAGGAAACGTTGCAAGAATGGAGGCTCGGTTGATGCCATTTGATATCGAGCCAGGAACAAGCGTTCGTGGTCTTGGGTGTTCCGCACACTGCTTTTAATATGATTGCATAGTCGACGATATCGGTTTGCGTCCTCACGTTTCTTGCTCAGCTGCTTTCGCATCAAATCCATTCGTTCCAAGATTGTTTGAACGTCTTCATCCTCGATTCGTGCAAAATTTAGCGAACACACGTCAATTAAGAACCCCCCAGTATTCGCGTGCGCGGGATGGATCTCTGAGGACATGGTTTAAGGTTGCTCCTTCAGCAATAGAACAAGGACGTTGAGTTTAAACTCACCAGCCACATTGGCCCGTGCAGAGCCGCAAGTAGACAGGGGTACCGCTGCCCTTAAAACTGTATAGTAGCCCCCCAGAGATTTCGGGGAAAGAGTTCATTCAGGTCATAGTTTAATTGAAATAACACGTCGCTACAGCTCCGACTATGTCGTTTCAAGGACTAGTATAGGACCTGGAGTGGACTAGGTGCCAAGGTCTGGCCTAATGATAACAATGATAGGAATAGTTATATAACGTCTAACCCCCCCCCCCCCCTTCCGGCCACCTCGCTAACCTTACCGCTTTTTATATCACCTAACTTCAATAATTATTTAATATTCTAATTTTTAATTGATTTTTTTTAAAAATTTAGAATATAAATTAATAATATTATAAAGTCTTAGTATACTAAGTATAACGTTATATATGTCTTTAAAAAAAATAGTAAGTTCCTATAAAAGATATTATTTAAGTAGGGTATTTTAAAGTCTACTTTTATAGATTATAATATAATAATATAATAATATAAGAAAGGTACTAGTTATTTACAAAAGCTTCTTATAGTAGTAAAGAATTAATTAATTAATTAGATTTTGACTTAAGAGGTTTTCAGTTATAGAATTACTTATATTGTGAAGGAGTAGAGTAGTGCCGTCAAGTGCATAGTAAATAGGGGAATAACTCGCGCGTGGACTAATCAGGCAATGGAAGTGAGAGGAAGAAGATGATGATTACTAGTCTAGCGGCGCTGACCTATCTATCTACAGCCGGAACGGAAAAACAAAAACCCTTGTAGTGGGCCTTCGACCCCACTACAATATATAAATACAGGATTTTGAAAAAAGACTTCTAGTTCTCTAAAACGATTATTACTTATTTAAAAAACACTAGATAATATAGTTTTTAGCTTAGAATCCTATTCTTAAGACTAAGAAATAAATATATATTAATTTTATATATATTAATTATACTTATTTTAAAGTTATTAGACTATAGTTCTAAAAATTAAAGATTCTAGATATTAAAGTAATTCTAGTCTCTTAATAATAGAATATAGATAAAATAAGTACTGTATTATAAAAGATTATAGTCTTAATAGATATATTATAAAAAGTATAAAAAGCTAAAAGGTTTAAGAAAAACAACTAGGCTTATATACTTAAATAATAATTATTAAGTATATATCTATTACGAGTACCTCTACTTTTCTAGTTATAATCTGTAAAAAAAAAAATCTAATAATAATAGTTTCTATTTTAATTAAATATATTTGATTTATAGTACTTTAAAGCTATAGATAATAGATAAATAATTAACTAGATAACTGTAGAATAGCTAGAAAAGGTCTTTATTTCTTAAATAGAACTACGTAATTATTTAGTAAGATTCTTTATTCTAGATAGCTATAAAAGCTATAAGACTATATATTTTTTTAGAAGTACTTTAAATATAATATATACCTTCTTTTCGTACTTATATATATATTATATATCTAATAATCTCTTAATTTAACAGTTTTTATAACACCTTACTCTAGAAAGACAGCTATTACGTGTAATAACAGCCTTATATATTGATATAGAGATATATAAAGATAATAAGAGTTTCTTAGAATCTATAACTATATAGTAAAGAAGGTATAAAGAGGTAGAAGTAATATATAGAAAGATTCGCTTTATCTCGCTTAGGCTCGCTTAGGCGAGCATGCGGAAATTGCCCGGAAATCTAGTATTCACTCTAAGGCTCTACCGTTATAAATATTACGTTTTATTCTCTAAAATACGAAAGTCCTTGTTTTAATAAGAAATTAGAAGTTTGATATAACTATTACTTCTAATTCTTAGTTTCTCGTATTATATCTCGATAAATAGCCCTAATTAAATCAAGTAATCTAAAACGTAGTAAATAAAGAAGCAAGTATCGGGAAAAATTATTAAAACACATTTATAAGTCTTTCTTTAACGTATCTTCTTTAGTCCTATTAAATAATACCTTAAAGAAGAAAGTAGAAATCTTAATCGAACTATTATAAGTTTATCTTATAACTAGTGCTAATAGTCTCTATATCTAGAAGGTATTACTATAAAAAAGCGCCTTTTCTTAAAAAATATAAGCGATTACTTTATTAATACTTATAAGAAATTATATAAAGGAATTAACTTATTGTTTAAGGCTATACTAGTAACGATTATAATCCAGATAAGATTAGCGAAGTATATACAAGAAACTCTTATATTAATAAAGGTATATAAATACCTTAAGTTTCTAATTCTAACTAATAAATTTATTGAAGCCTTTATAAGTAAGCTTTAATACGAAGATTAATAAATTACAAGAAGAAAATAAAAACCTCGAATAAGAGCTAAAGTAGTAGAAGGATTAAGCTACAGCTAAATCTAAACTATAATAGAAGTTCAAGTAAGAATAGAATAGCTTAGAAATACTAATCAGATACTATAATACGAGTTACAGAAGAATATAATAGTAGTAGATTATTTCAAAAGTAATATATCGTAATATTCTTAAATAGTAGTAAGAATTATACTACTATAATAAGGTGTATATTCAGAATCAGGGTATTACCTTAGATAATCTTAGTTTCGAGCTTTAACGAGCTCCCTTTACTTATAAGAGCTCTCTTCTATTCCTAGAATTAGAAGAATTAAAGACTTTTTTTACCTTGAATTTTAGCTATAAGTAGCTTCTTATATTTTATTCCTAGGATTAGTGACCTACTTAGTTTTATGTTATCCCAGGTCTTTATACTACTTATAAGAAGATTAAGAAACAAATTAAATCTTAATAAGATTTCTAATAATTTTAGAACTTAATATATCTATCCTAAAGTAACTAATAATATTAAGTAAAAAAAAAGTAATAAAGCAAAATAATAAATAAATCTAAGAATTGAAAAGGTAGTGAGAAGATTTTGAGCAGCGTATATAAGCGTAAGTCGTAAGCGCAAGCTGTTAGGTGTATATTACTAAGTTGCATTTTCCGCTTAGGTTTTATAAGTACTCTTATACTTCCGCGAGAAGAGCTTAATTAAGTCCTACAGGTGCTTTACTTAGTCTTTCAAGTACTAATATTAGTTGCTTAGAGCGCTATAAGTGGCTTATGTTATTATATAGTCCTTAGTCTATATTCAATTATTCTCGCTTCTATTTAACGCCGCCCTTCTTAAAATACTCTTTAAATAATATCTAGATTATCTCTATAATTATAAAAGTCTCGCTTATTAAGCGCCTTAGCTTAATACAGCTCGAATAGGCTTCAGCTTACGGCTCGAGTTATTACAACGAATCCTCTTCTTAGAAGTCAAAACTAGGAAAGTGTTACGAACATTTCTAGACGACCCTGAAGTCCTAAGAGGGGATGTCCTTAGAGCAGGCGTACACTTAGGAGCCTAGTAGCTCCCGGGAGTAGAGCTTATAGAAGCTAATAAGAGTCTAGAAAATATATATTATATAATATTTTATTATAGTAGTATTATATAATATAGTAAATTAGCTGTAAGTCTCTGTAGTTAAGTTATATAATAGATCTAAGGATCTTACTAGATCCTTAGGATCTAAAGATTTCGAAAGATCTAAAAAGAGTAAAAGTTCTATAAAAGACTAGTATATCTACTATTAGATAGAAGCTTCATACTTAACTTAAATAGTATTCTTAATTATACTAGTAATTATCTTAATTATCTACGTAATATATTTACTTCTTAATTATTAGAGATTAACCCAGCCTCTGTATTTATAATAAGTAAATACCAGACTATTACAGAAAGTATCTACAAGGCAAAAGCATTACATAATATATATATAATATTATACATAGTCCTAATATATATAATCGAAATATACTTTGTATTAAATGAATTCTGAGTAAAACTTTCTAATATATATATAACTTAGAAAGAATAATTGAATACCTTATAAACCATAATAAAATTATCTCTACGTATAAAAATAAGATCTTCGAATATATATAAAAGCTTCAAGTACATAATCTTTTTTCTAATTCTTACTCCTTTACTTATCTGTACTAATAAAATTAACTATCCTAAAATAAGATACTTCCTAATCCTAATTATATAGCTATTAAATAAAGGAATATATATCTTAATTGGGAAACACACTCGCGATTAGTTCTTTAGGTAATTAAAGTTTATTCCCGATTTTATTTATATAAGAAAATACTTTTTCTTATAATTAATTATATTAATAGATTTCTTTCTCTTAAAAAAGTCTCTAGTAATAGGCTATAGCTTATTAGTACTATAGCACTCTCTATTACTATTAAATACGAAGACAGGGAAGTAGATATAATAAAAAGTCTTTAGAAGCTATACGAAGATAGTTACGCTATAGAAGACTTTCTTAAAATCGAGATTTATATACTTAATAAACTATAGGATAGATTAAACTAATTAGGTCTACTGATATTCTTAAGAAGAATTAATAAAAAGATAGATAAGATAGAATCTAAAGCTGAAATTCTAGTTAAGTACCTTCTTAAAGCTATTCTTTCGAATAAGAACTTTATTAATAAGCGTTCTAATATAATAGTAGTAGTAGTATATTATCTAGTATATTACATATTAGGAATAAGTGAATAAGTAAGATTCTTAACTCCTAGCTATCTAAATTAGATATACTAATACTATATTACAACTGTCAGCTACAACATATGACATAGCCCTAAGGCTCGGCACGGTTAGGCTACTTAAAACCTAACCTAGCACAGAGAAGCTATAAATCACGTGATAGGAAGTCATGGAATAAATCATCTAAACTCCTTAAGACTAGATAATAATTTAAGTGATTTAACTAATTCACTAGTATAAGGATTCTATATAACTTCCTAGCTTTTCCTATATTAAATAAAAGCCTTATACTTAACTTAAATACAGTATTATTATATATACTTAGTAACTTACTACAATTATTAGTCTTAATTAGTAATAGCGTCCCTACCTACCCCTTACTAACCTTCGCACTCTTAAGTAACACTAGCCCAACTATATGTTACACTTTAAGCACTACACTAATAAGTACTAGCGCATATATCAGATTAAGAATATCTTCTATCTCTAGAAGCACTCAGGGCGCTACTATAGTAATACCCGCGCTATTAACTACTACCTCAGCTAAACTATAAGCTCTTATAAGAGAAATTAATAAAAATCTTAAGTATAAGAGTATTAAGCCTTTTAATAGCGAAAGAAACTATCTCTATAAATTCCTCTTATAACTTCAGCTATATATTAAGTTTAATAGGGAACAATTCCAATCTAAGACTAAGTAGGTCCTATAAGCTATAACCTTACTCGAGGGAAAAGCTATGAACTAGATCAAAGGGTTCTTAAAAGACTACCTCTCCTAGAGTAATAAGAATAGTATTATTAATAAGCAAAAGGCTAAGAACACTACTATTAAGATTTTCAGTACTTAGGAAGGCTTCACTATAGAAATTAAGGTAAACTTTAGGGTTATAGATAAGAGGAGAGAGGTAGAAAGGACTATCGAATCCCTTAGATAGAAGGGATTAGCTACCGCGTATACTTAGGACTTCTAACGCTATTCTACCCGTATAAAGTAGAATAATAAAGCACTTAGCTACGCCTATTAAAAAGGACTTAAGAACTTTGTTAAAAACGAACTCCTTTAGTATAGCAGTACTATTAATAACCTGGAGTAACTTATAGAAGCTATATATAAGATAGATAACAATTAGTACAAGCGTAGTAGAAAAAAGAAAGGAAGATATAACCTAAACTACTGAAGAATAGGAGAAGGTAAATCGAGGGGGAATAATAACTTGCGCAGGTAGGACTATAGAGACCTTATAGAACTTAACGCTACTTATAGAAAGGAACTATTATTATAGCAGCGAAATAAATACTTATAAGATCGAACTTATTTTAATTATAGAAAACCCAGCTATATAGTACGGAACTATAAAAGCAAGGGAAAGTGATCCTAAGGATATCTACTAAGGAAATAATTAAACGCTACTATATAAGGTAAAGGGAGTTATAATAGACTAATAATACTTAATATTACCTAGGCGTAAAAAAACATAGTAAAAGCACTAGCTAAAGTAATATAAAACCTTAACCTTAATAAGGAAAAAGGTAAGGATAATAATAGGAATAAGTCTTTAGGCAATATCTCCCTATTAAACGCCTTGGAAATATTACTAGAAAAACACCTTATCTGTAATATAGCTAGTAGAAGAAAACTAGTCTGGACTACAGCTTAGGAAGTACGAGCCCTCTACAACTATAACTATAAGGAAGCTATAGACTAATACCCCGCTATATAAGGAGTAGGTAAGGCTATATAACACTAGAAGACTAAGAAAAATATATATATAGAGTATATAATACGAATTCATACTATTATCAGTGGATATAAGATAGAACGCGGTAAGGATAATACCGCGACCTGCTAAAGCTAATAATACTAAGAGGTATTTACATAAAACATGGAATATATACCTAAGCTTAGAGCAAAGCTTAAGATCTATAGAGAAGAATAAAACGGATATAAAGAGAAGATATATAAGCTTTAAGGAGCTAAAGATATAACAGAGATTAATTACTTCTAACACGCAGAACTCATATAATTGTTTTATTAAAACTATATATATATAGTTCACTACTCTAGTAAGATTAATAGGGATTACTAGCCGCGTCGTAAAGTACTTATATTCTTCAATAACGAACTACCTCTCTTCACTAAGGAACTACTAATAGCACCTAAACCTTTAAAAAACTAAGAAACTTCGCTAATAATAAGCTACTAACGAGTATTTATAAAGAGCTTAGGATCTTATATAATAAAGAACTATATATAATAGGAAAGGGATAGTAACTCTTCCTAACTATTTATATTAATAAATAAACACTTAGAGCTATAGTAGATTCTGAAGTAATAAGCAATTTTATAGATTAATAGATAGTTCTAAATTACAGGTTCCAGCTAGTCAGAAAGAAACACTTATATTATTTATTCGCACTAAATAGAGATACTATCGGATTATTAAATAAATAAGTAACCCTTTAAACTAATTAGCTAACTATAAAGATATTACAAGGATATACCAAAGATATTAAATTCAACGTTACTAACTTAAGGACTTATAAGCTAGTACTTAATATACTATAGTTATCGCTCTATAACCTTACTATAGACTAGTAGAAGAAGCAGATTACTTTAAACTATTACTAGTACAGAAGTAATTATATAACACTTAACTAAGGAATAGATACCCTAAAGTAAGAAGAGCTATATACTACTCTCTTAACTACTGAGGACCTCGCTTAAGCCTCTGCGCTAAAGCAAATACTAGTAGCGTATAAGGAATATAAGTCGCTATTCCTTAAAGGACCTAAGAATAAGGCCCTTCTAAAGCACTAACTATAAGACTATAAGATATTCTTAGAACTAGGAAAGACACTTAGCTTCAGACTAATATACTAATAATCCGCAGTAGAGCTATAGCACCTAAAAGAATATATTAATAAGAACTTAGTAAAAAGTTTTATATAATTATTTACCTTATTAGCTGCTAGCTTAATACTATTTATTCTAAAAAAGGATGGAAAGCTCCGCTTATATATTAACTATTGTATACTTAATAGCATTACTATTAAGGATAGGTACTTATTGCCCTTAATTAACGAGCTATATAACTAATTATAGGGAGCTACGATATTTACTACTTTAGACCTAAGGGGCGTGTATAACTTTATACAGATAAAGAAAAGCGAGGAATAGAAAATAGCGTTTAGAATACGCTATAGTCTATATAAATACTAAGTTATACTATTCGGGCTTATAAACGTACTCGTGTTCTACTAATAGATAATTAATAACTAGTTACACGAATACTTTAATATCTTTATAGTTACTTACTTAGATAATATACTTATCTACTTTAAGAATAAAACTAAGTATATTTAGTATATAAAAAAAGTATTAGTTAAGCTTAAAACTACTAAACTCCTTCTTAAACTAGAGAAGTGCGAATTTCACTAAGAAGAAACCTACTTCTTAGGATTTATTATTAAGAAATGCAGAATCTATATAAACCTAGTTAAAGTTAAGGCTATATTATTATAACTTATCCTAATAATAGTTACATAAGTACAGTCCTTCTTAGGGTTCACGAACTTTTATAGGAGATTTATATATAATTACTTCCTAATTACTAAGCTACTTACGGATTTAATAAAAAAGGACTAAGAATTTAAATAGATAAGGGAAGCTAAACAGGCTTTCCTACTCTTAAAGGAGCGCTTCATAAAAGCCCTAATCTTAGCTACCTATAATCTAGAGCTTAAAATTATCATAGAAACTAATGCCTCAGACTTCGCTCTTAGGGCTTATTTAAGTTAGAAGCATAATAAATAATTATAACTTATCGCGTACTACTTACGAATATTCTCGCCCGCCGAGCTTAACTATAATATATATAATAAGAAATTATTAGCTATAATAACTGCGTGTAAATAATAGCGCTACTACCTAAAAAAAGTAAAACATATCGTTTAAGTATAAATTGTAACGTTGAAGTGACGGAAGTGTTGGAAATAGGGGTACTCAGGTTTAGCCGGAATATTACCGGACGAAAGCCGGACCAGATTCGTGTATATATAGGACCGCTCCCCCTGTAAGGGCTCCTTACCTTCTTGTTTCCTTTATACCAGACCTATAATATTACTATTTGCCTACCCTCTTACTCCTATACTTAATACTGCACTTAGTAATATTGCGTCGTTACATTAAACAAGAAGGTCACTCCCGCCGGGGACAGCCTATATAATATCCTACTACCTAAAAGATACAGTTAATCGATTCTTATCCGAATTGCCCCTAATTGCTATCCTCGAAGAGTCAGGATTCCAGAGATCTCCTAAACGAACTAATAAACCAGGGTTTAGTTTTGCTCGTTATAAATTAGTATAATTAAAGTAGAATAGTCTTCATTAACAGAAACTCCAAATAACCCCCTCCGTATAAAGGCTGCTGTAGACAAATTTAAGGTATCGTAACTACTACTACCAGAACCCTTAAATTTACGAAACTCTCTTAAACTACCTTTATTTCTCTTCGGAACGTAACTGCGTAACTCCTACTGCTTATGGAGTTACGGCGTATAAAAACTACCCTAATACTAATATCCCTTACTAGAAAACTGTAAAGTGTTCCCTTAATACTCCTAGAACCCCTATTTCGAGCTGCACTTGAATCACGCCTAAATCTTCTCCTATTCCTGTTATAGATATTACTAATATAGTAGGTCCGTTTAGTAGAGCTATTGATAATA
>JAGMVK010000023.1:600000-785212 GCA_020747065.1 Cadophora sp. MPI-SDFR-AT-0126 | reverse complement strand
ATATATATTATATTATATTATTATTATATTATTATTATTATTATTAGTATTATTATTATTATTATTATTATATTATTATTTATTATTATTATTATTATTATGATTATATTATTATTATTATTATTATTATTCTTATATTATTATTATTATTATTATTATTATTATTATTATTATTATTATTATTAGTATTGAGATGTTAGTGATTTCATCCCCGTTTCTAGGGTAGTGTGGGTCGCTGTTTTACCAACCCTTTCCACCTCGCTTAGGCGCTCGAACATTAAGCTACGAGCTCTAGCGCATTAGCTCACACGCCGCCTTAAACAACTTCCAACTAACAAATTCTCCCTCACCTATTCCAAGTCAATAACCATAACCATCAGAACAGTAAGGGTTAACTACAACGGAAGGTTATCTACATAAGAGGCCCTAACACCCTATTAAGGATGTATTTAAATCATCAGTCTCGCCGTCGTTTTTCTCCTATTACCCTCCTTACTTATTACCTCCTTACCATCGAATTCTTCTTCCTCTATTCCAGTTCCCGTACCTTTTTACATTCCTAAACTACCAATCAAGGATTTATGAACTCGCACGATCAACATATCGCTAGACTAGTTGCACACCGTAATAGGTGCCTCCAATTCCTCAAACACCACTACCCCACACTCAAAGCTACCAAGGAGTCGAAGTAGTATAGGCAGTATTACGCAACATAACTTAGGATCAACTCCTTACGACGTAGTGAACAATCCTCTTCCCAGGACAATATCGTCCTTAATCGTCTGAGAAGTCTGACGTTGCAATAATCAACAATCCTCGTTGTATCCTTGGTATTACCACTAAGTGACAGCATGTCTCTTCCACTATAAAAGCTGCCTCAACGTCACGCCTAGCGTAGGACTCTTTACTATGGCCGTCATAAAACCCCTCCGTTAAATTTATCTAGTACTAGGAATCCTCAAGCAATTAAACCGCAGGCCAAGAAAAGGCAGAAGGTGCCTATTTCTGATGCCAACGACTCCAGCGCCGCCTCTAATTCTGACTCCGATTCCGACTCTGAGTCTGACTCTGGCTATAGCTCTAACCGTTACCTCGATTCAGAAGCCGAGCATTATCGGAAGATTAGGGCCAAGTTCGTAGTCGCCGGCCTAAATCTAGTAAACCCCTATAACGAGATAAAGGCGATGATAAAAAGAGAAGAACAGATATAGAAACTATAGGTCACTATTATCATTTAACATTATATACTTACTAATAGCGGCACTTTAGGTATTGCAAGAAAATAAGGAAAGGAGATCCGGTAGCTACTCTCAAAGGTACAACCGCGGAAGACTTCAAGACGTTTCTTATCTGGCGGAAGGCAAGGAAGAATTCGCGTATTAAGAGGCAGGTAACTATGTCCACGTACTAGCACGTACTCAGCATGAACTACTAACGCACAGCAAAGCGCTACATGGATAAGGGGATTATAGCAGACCTCCGCAATATTTATTACTCGTCTTTTTTAGAAAATTAATAATACTGATAAATTTATAGTGGATTCCTACCCTCCGTCTCGATGATTCAGAAGTCGAGAAGTCTGCCCTATACGTAGAGGACCTGTGTGTTCTTCAAAACGGTCTCTGGGTTCATGATCAAGAGAAATTTCCTCATGAACGACTCCGAGTACAGGAGTCCCCGATTAACATTTTCGCTGGCTATACATCTACAAGGCCTGCAGCTTTGGTTGGGAAGATACTCCTCTTATACGAAGATATTAAGTTTCAAGTCTTCCCTCCCCTGATAAAAGGACAGCAGCCTACTATACAGCTCATCCTTAACCTTCAACACATCAAGCGGTCAGGTGGAAAGAAGAAGCCGTAAGTGCATATTTATTTTCCTTCTAATACTTACTTAAATTATCTGATCTTATATAGGAAAAAGTTCACGTTCCGCGACAATAAAAGCATAATTTACTACCCAGTTATATTTATTATGGCTTTGGCTATTACAGACAACACATTTAAGAATAAATTCACATCACTACGATAGATCTACGATCTTATTATTCTGAAAGGAACAGATCGTATTCGTTTGAAATAAGACAACAACTGAGCAAAACAACCTATTTTCCGTGACATCAAGCATACGCCAACCAAAGTCCAGATATCGAAGACAAAATCATTTACATACGAGAAGCACCGGTACTACTTTATTCGCCTTGGCCGCACTTGTCGTTTCAGGAAACAACTCCAATAGTATAACTTGCAAGAAGGATCCGGGAAACAGTTAAATAGTAAGAACAATCTTCTTATAACTCTTGCCGATACAGATTTACTAAATACGAACAATATAAAAGCACTGACCCCCGAGGAGAGAAGACACGCCATAGGAAACAGTAAGGACGTATATAAACAACATTACATGCCCTCGTTTATTGACGCCGACTGTTAAGCCATTTACCTTAGAACCACTCGCCGCGAGGATCTTATTCGAGCTATCAGCCGCCTTGAACGTCATAATAATGCCCCAGATAAGCTAAGTAACACACAAAAAAAGGAGATTTCGAACCATCCATATATCCTGAAAAAGGTGAAAGCCCGGAAGAGCTACGCGCTTAAGATAAAGGAAGACAACTACGCTACAATCAAGGCAGCCGAGGGTACGTTCTAGTATAAGAAACACCACGAAGCTCAACGCAAGATCAACTACAAGAAAAACAAATTAAGAAATGAGCTACTCGACAATACAATCAACAACTTCCACGAAACCGTTCACGTCAATGAAGTAAATCGCCAGATACGAGGCATTCTTCCCGATACAGAAGTACTCACGCCGTCGACTATCGAGTATGAGCTCGAGGAGCGGGCCACAGTGGCCAAGCTACTCTTTCAACCGCTTAATGAGCTTCATAAGGATCAGGTTTTCAATATACGAGTCCAACTCGTTCATACTCTGGCACAGCTCTACCACCGCCAAGAAACGCCTCGCCAGTTCAAAGCAGTACAGTCAAAGCAGCATTCTAAGAAAAGCCATTCGTATACTAGTACAAGTACCGACAATGACAACGAGATTTCCCAGGAGGAAGGAGGTGACACACTAGCAGGAGTTCAAGGGACGTAGACAGTGAACAACAAGCTACATACAGACTCCACACTATATTACCCATTTTACGAACAGGGTCCATTTTCACGTAAAGATGGTCTAGGGAAGCACGTTCGAGTTCAGCATCTTCAGAGAAGGTTAGCCAATAGTGGCTTCTTATATCCTTATAAAGGATGCTCGGCTATCATGGGCAATTCTGTACACTTTTTAAGCCACATCGCACGTTAGCATAAGGTATTACTCTGATTATACATCATTCGCATCATCTCGCAAGCAGGATTATTATACGCAACATAGAGGGAAAGTAAATAATTGGATTACACCATTTCTAGATTAAGGTAAAGAATAGAAATAAAAAGAATTCCACTTTAGCAACTCATTCATCCAAAGGTTTACATACATCTAAGGCAAAGCTTCATCTCGTGATTTCTACCAACAATTCCACTTAGCGTGGCAGAGACAAGTGGAACCAGCGGAAAAACACGTCATCTTTACACAGCCACTCTGCAGCTAGACATCCTCATATATTCCTGAACTTATCGAGCTCCCCTCGACTCAGAACATATCTCGACGCCTTTTATCCCGGCCGCTTCCCGTTTTATTTCTATACAGTCAGACAAGTACAGAGACCAAGCAGTTGAAAAACCTCACAGTCACTAACTGAAATAGATATAAAATAGCTGGAAAAATCACAGACACTCAAATCAAAGAGCTACTCATCAGTTTCCTGACTTTTTTTGAAATATTACCGACCTGTACCAACAAGTCGATATCAGCAACTTAGACATATCAGCAACTTGGACACGGTAAATACCGTCTTAATCAAGGAATAACTTTTTTACTACTAATATAATCAACTTCGGAGATAAACCATTAAATCCAGAATAAAATTCTGCATTAATTATAACTTAGATAACGTCATTTAATTCATATTGTATATTATAATTAATTAAAGTAAGCAAGACTTTAAGTGCACTCGCTTATGTAATCCTATATCCAACTACCAACTTTAACACCCCTCAATTGTAATCATCGTAATCTACAGGCCTACTACCACTATTATCAGTTAAATTAATATCAGAATCAGAATCAGTAGACAAATCTGACTCTACTATACTCTCAATATCACTACTACTCTCTTACTCTGTATTACTAGGGATCTTAATCGCCTTTTATGTTGGTCTCTTAGTGCGAATTAGTCTTTAAGATACAGCTATAACTATAGGCTCTTACTATATGGCCTCTTTCCCTCTAATTATATTTAGTTTCCGACCCCTAGGCTTCTTCCCAGTACTAATTAAGGCCTATATCTTCGCAGCTCTATCGAGTTTATATTGTATTTTAGCCTGAGCTTTCTCCTCCCAGATACGTGTCTTTTCCACTCTTTTTTAAACCTTCGTAATCTCCTTTTCTTCTTTCTTTTACTATTAAGCTAAAGCCTTAGTAATCTTCTCTTCTTCTAACTTTAATACATTTCCAGTAATATTTGCCTCTCTGCGGAGCTTCGTAAGTTTAGACTCCTAGGTAGCTTTGTTCCTCTCGCTGATGATTCGTAACCCTTCCCTAGAGGAGATTATATAGCCTCCGCCGCGTGATTTAACTCTCTTAGTACTATCTTCGTTATTAAGTATAAGGGATTAGCTGCCCTAGGTAGTACTTGGAACTGAAGTGAGCTCTTGGCGCGCGGCGTTAGCTAATATCGTATTAACTGTACTACTTTTTCGGAATTTCTTATTAGAGAGTCGTTTTAATAGAGATAATAGTATATCTTCGTAGGTTTCTAGAAATTCGGCGTATACGTTGATTCCTTTAGCCCTGTATAGTGTATTAAAAAATAGCGTCTTCTTATACTAACGTGGATCTTCCGCTGTCTTTCTAAAGCCGTAATTGCTATAGTCTATTATACCTTTAGGTTACGAAGGTTACTCTGGAGTAACTGCCTCCATTGAATCTTGAATATTAAGTAATTCGTTAATATAAGAGCTTACTAATAGAGCTATTAAGTTGTCTGTAATATCGATATTTCCGTTACGTGGGAGCTATAGGAGCTGGATTCCGTCCTCCGGCTTATTATTAAAAGCCCTATTATCCTAAATCCTCGGAATATAGTCGTATTTATCGTCTAACGCGGTTTCGGCCTCCCAAAACCGATTATTAGCTGGTACCTAGCGTGATATAAGTTTATTAGATATAGGAACATTGATTATATTAGATGGATTATCTAGGGTATAGTTATATACTTATTTACTAGTGTCTTTATTACCTATTTAGGTATCCTAGGTAAGCTTAAAAGCTGAAATAATAACATCCGCGTTTAGTGGCTATATGCTAGTACGCTTAAAGGCTAACTGAATTATCTCTTTCTTAAAGGTTTTAGCTCTGATTTAGTAAAGGTATTAAAGAAAGGTGTATTTAGTGAAGGTATTATAACTATCTCTAATTCTATCTTCAATTGCTTGTCTATACTAATGCTTTTTAGACTGGAAATAAGCAACGTCTAATAGTTGTGTGGCATACGTCGAGTGAGTAATTAAATAAAAAGGTACAATATTCAGTTGCTCATACCTAGAGATAAACTTATATGTTATATAGCTACTATAGCTATCAAATATCAAGAGACGCTATTGACCTTATTAGCGGCCTCTGGTTTATTAATTAAAGTGTTTAAGCTATTCTAATGTAAGCTTATCACTGGAATACCCCTTTTTACTATAAGAGATATTTGTGCCTGGAGGTAGGTTGTTATTAAATATCTTCTCTAGGTAGATAGCCCCTGGCATGATGATATAGTAATTAATGGCGTAGCTAACGGCAGAGATACACTTAATAACTAATATAGATTCGCGGTCAATAGGGTCACAGGTATAAACCTAAAAATAGTTAATATATACTTAGTTATCGGGATAAGCGCCTTTTAGGTAGAAAAACGTACTTTCCTAATGTTCTTATGCGTAATAACTGTTGTACTACTAATACACCCGACCCGGAAGCTAATTTCGTCTATATTGAAGATATCTTTCTAATGTATTAAGTATTTAGCTATTACTATAGCTAACTTTTCAAAGTAACTAGTGATCTCTCTAATTGTTATACAATCTTTACGCTTTTAGTCCATTAGAGTAGTCCGTAAAGTATAATATCGGCCAGCGGCGTCTATTCTTTTAACCCATTATCTGGCCTAATACTATCTAATTCGCTAGAAAACCTCTATAGAGAGACTTAATATCATAGTTATAGCTGTAATAATTATATCATATCTTATAGGAAAGCTCCTTGCGATAGCCATATTAATATACCATATTAAAGAAGCCTCTTAAGCTTTATTTAACTTCTTATTATAGCTACTATTCTCAGCTAAAGTCTTTGAACTACCTAAATCTCTCTTCTTATACTAGTGATTTAAAGTAGAGTAGCTAACTCTATTAAATACGCTAGCGGCGATACGTAGACTAGTGATTTCGGTGTCGTCGGGGTTCTTATATACCTCTAAAGTAGCTTGAATCTTAGCTTCCTAGCTCATATATATGGGGGTCTTGTATTTAGGCATCTTCCGTATACGAGTAATCCTAGTATCTAAGGGGGTCCTCTTCTTGCCCTTCTTAGACCCTCCATAATTGATTTAAGGCGTAGATTTCGCCATAGTAGGCGTAGTTCGTAGTCCGGATTGAAATGTGTATGTATAAGTAAGATAAATCGCGTTTTTACGTGTTAGAGGGGGGGATCTAGGCGCGATTCGCACCCCTGTTGATGCCCTGCGAGATGTTCCGAGGCGCTAAGACCTGCAAAATCTTCATCCTAAACTCGTATTTAACTCAAAATAACGCCGTATTAACTAGCCCTAGCCCTAATGCATTGGTTTGGTAATTATTCTTTTAGCTACGTCGTATTTTTCTATGAAAGAATTAAGTTAAACGGACTAGAATTGGATTTTTAAAGTAATTAAATAGGCCGAAAAGGCCGTGTCTAAGTTGCTGATATGTCTAAGTTGCTGATACCGACCTGTTGGTACAGGTCGGTAATATTTCAAAAAAAGTCAGGAAACCGATGAGTATAAGGTCTTTAAGAGAGGAAGAATGAAATTGCCGAGAAGCTATAAACGAAATAAGATGCTATGCAGGATCTTCTAAATGCTATGGACGAGGCTACTTAAGATTCTACCTAATTGTCTTTAAGAGTAGTATTGGAAAAGCATGGAAAAAAATAAGGGGAAGCCTGTTTTCAGCCATTAAGATGCCCTCGAGCTGAATTAACTTGAGATTGCGCGATTGGAGGAAGATTACGAGAAGGTTATGAAAGAGTTGGAAGGGTTCGAAGAGATTCTTTGAAGGATATTGTTCGAGATTGTTAGCGTGTGAAGGGGTTTCGATGGGCGTATTTCCAAACTAAATAAGACGCTTCAGCTACGAGTAGAATACTGCTCCTACCTAAAGTAAAGCTTGAGAGAATCTTTTTCGAGGTGTAAGGTATTTCTATATTCATATCGCTTATGGGAATAGCAGCGTCTGTGATCCTAAGAGACTTTAGCTCCACGTAATATGCCATGAAATCTCGAGTCTTCCGCTCCACGATGGCCCGTCGAGTTGGGTCCTTGTTTATAAACCTTTGTATACGACCTTCTAGATCCTTCTGTTTATAAAGGAACTAATTGAGATATCGTGCTATAAAATAGTCCATTTCAGTCCAGTTATCTAAGGTAGCTTGGACTAAAATGCCTCCATTCTTATGTATTCTCGTCTATTTGTTCGATAATAGTAACTTCCCGTTGAATATTTTTAGCTCTTGGTCTTTGATAGCTTGCTGAAACTTGTCTAATTTACTAATGTAGCGTGTGTATAGCGAGGGAAGGGCTAGGAGATTAGTGCCTTGATATGTTAACTACGTTGGGGGTATAAAAAATTGGAGAGGAACGATACGACTCCACTCCTAGTTAAGAAGAGTTATAATGTCTATGGCCTTGTTAACTATTATATTATGGGGTTCTAAATCACTATGCGCTAGCATGAATGGGCTATTATTGAGCGTATGATCTAGCCACTTCTCTTTCGTGAACTGGGAGAATTGATAGAGATTATAAAGAGTTTCATTGCCATCCTCTTCACTGTAAATACTCTTTTTGCCCTTCTTAAATGCGTTTTTCGCAATGTTTAATAGAAGAGATATATAGTTAGAAGCTGATACCAGTCTACCTCTAGACCTAGCGTGAATATAAGAGGGTTGTAAACCTTCCAGCTCTTATTTATTTAAGCTAATTGATATCAGCCTCGTATAGATATCTATCTTATCGGGGCTATAAGAGAGGACACTAATAGATGAGAACTCAAGTCGCTTTAGTTATATATAGATATATGCTAGCTGATTATAGAGATGTTGTCGCTGTTTATCTGATAGGGTCTTTAATCCTACCTCAGAGAGTGTTCGGCCTTTAATATATTTGAGAATCATGAATTGAGTGATGACTCTAGGGTTGTTATATAAAAGAGAGTATGTTTGAATGCGAGGGATAGGAATTTTCGTCTTTTCAGCAATAAGTCTGAGGGGAAAATCATTAGTATAAGTATTTGTCTTTCTCCTAAGGAAGACCTACTGTATAGTAGTAAACTCCCTCTCTATCTTAGCTTAAGCCCCGAAAGCTAGGTACGGTGATAGAGGCACGCGAACTACCTAACGGTCTCCTTTCTCACTAATCTTCCCATTAATGCGAAACTGAACGAAGAAGCAGATATTGTAGCTCCCTCTCTTAGGCTCCTTGAAGAAATCATAAGGGTCGTTATCGTAGTATGAGGATACTAGGCTATAGATATCGCCTAGCTTAATAGTATCGATGAATTTATTACGCGCTTAGTGGATACGATTCTTGACGATATAATCTAATATTTGTTAACTAGTAGGGGAGGGAGACTGGGTTTCAATAGCGCGTCTAAATATTTTAGGGGCAAATTAGTTGAGTTTATAGACTACTACTAGGGAATAATACCTGATAATTAAGACTAGTTCCTTGTTTTATTTACGATAAGCGGATAGAATAGTTAAGCTGATAGCGGGGATGTAGTTATATTTCCTGAAGATGGAACGGAAGTTAGGAGGAAGTTGACTAAGGACGCGGCCGCTAGTAGTTAGATATTAAGATATCATGTGCTACAGTATACCTTATGTTTTGATAGCTTACATGAAATCTAGAGCTTCGTGAATAAGAGATAGTAACTTAAAAATATAGAAATTGTACGGTTTAGTTGGGTATATGCGACATATCTACGTTGGATTTATGCTGTTTTTTACCCCTGCTATAACTATATTAACGCGGGTCCCTTAAGTGGTGGTTATTAGGCGGGTTACCCGGTAGATGGATGATGGAATACCTTTTCTGATAAGTTAAGTCTTCTTTTTGGGAGTTGAGAAAGCTAATACTTATTCGCTACTGATTCGTAGAATTTATAGGCTGTTAGTGGTAAATTACCCCTAGTTTTATAGGGGGTCAATTTTCTGATAGTATTACTACTACTAGCTAATAACAATCGAGTAATAAGAAGGTAACGTCTTTGGAATTTAATAATAAAGTAATAATACTATTATGTATCAGAGGGCTAGGAGATGATCTTTTCAACTTAGTCTATGTATAAAACGTTGTAAGGCATCCTATTTCCTTATAGAGTGTATCCTGTGTTATATCACGATGGCGAAGAGAAGGAATCCGTATAAAGGGGCTTCGGGGAGGAAGGACACATTGGTTAAGAAAGCCTTTGAATTAGGGGAATTCGATGGTGTCGACGTAGCCTTGATGCCTCACAGCGTTTTATACATGTAACAAGTTGAGAAGATCATCTCTCAGTCCTCTAATACGTGATAGTATCACTGCTTTATTATTAAATTCCAAAGACGTTACCTTCTTGTTACTCGATTATTATCAGCTAGTGGTGGTAATACCATTAGTGTAACGACGCAATATTACTAAGTGCAGTATTAAGTATGGGAGCAAGAGGGTAGGCAAATAGTAATATTATAGGTCTGGTACAAAGGAAACAAGAAGGTAAGGAGCCCTCACAGGAGGAGCGGTCCTATATATACACGAATCTGGTCCGGCTTCTGTCCGGTAATATTCCGGCTAAACCTGAGTACCCTTATTTCTAGCACTTCCGTCACTTCAACGTTATATCACCCCCCTCTTGTAAGAGAGCTTACCCCTAAGCTCTGAATCGTATTTCCACGTAGAATTATCGTTGTATAAAATAGTAGAGATATATAGCTTTAGTAGGGAGATTCCGGAGGAAGTGTTGATCCGGTAGTACTAATTAATAATAATAGTAGTAGTAAGCGAGGTAGTAACTTGACTATAAAGCTGTCCGAAAGGCGTCCGAACTAGGTCTAGTGAGGCCATAATTACTTACTATTATGCGTGTTATAGTACTTAATAGCGCAGATCTCCAGAATTCTGACTTTCTTCTTTAAATAACTATAACTTTAAGCTTTATAAGCGAACCTTATATATAGAGATTTATTGATTTATATATATTACTAATATATTTTAATAATCTGTATTAAATAAAATAAGTAATTCGAGAGTAAGTTAAGTTCTGAATTCTTAGTAGTTTAGCGGTGATTCGGAGTTAATTCGGTGTATTAATATAAATAGTGCCTGCTCTAACCCCTGTTAACGCCCTTAAGTCCGCTTACTATAAGTATTGCATCCGATACGTCCGTCTACTCGCTACAGAACTAGACCATATTTACGAGTTTAATAGTGCCAGAAGTAAGAAGTATGTGTACTATAAGAAGCAAGTAGAAAAGTGCAATCTTATAAGTACTCCCTATTTCCTTTTCCTAAATCCCGATTATTATAAATATAGTCCGATTATGATCCGGATAAGCTAAAATACTGATTTCTGTACTAGATTCCGCACTATATAGCTAAGGAATATTATAAGCTCTCCCTCGCTATTACTACTAAAGATAATAAGGGTATTATTTCTGCTTCCTAAGAGATTAATACCGGATTACGTATTACTGCTGCTAATACTCCTAAGATATAAGGTAAGCTATAGTTAGAGTTATTAGAGGAAACCCGTGCTCTTCGCCAGGTTATTGCGGATCTAGCTATATAATAAGCTATAGGTTACCCCCTTTTCTTTTATCTTTTTCTTCTATTATAAGTTTCGCTTGTAACTATCTCTATCTAAGATAGAGATCTAGTTCTGAATATACTTGTTTTCCTTTATGCGAGATTAGAATAACCTCTGATTAATATATGAATAGGGTCTGGTTTTAGCCCTAAGCTAAATCTAAGAGGAGATTACCGCTAGTGCTACTAAGGTAGCTGAGACTGTTTATTGTAGTAGTGTTAAGCGTAAGAGAGTGGAGGGTGAGGAGGAGGAGGGAGAGTTACTGGCCTATTTCCGGGCAACTCGAAGTAGTAGATACCCTGGTAGCGCGGGGGAGGGAGAGGAGATTCCAAATAACTTAGAATAAGGGGAGAATAGGCCCTGTTTCAGATTAGCTTCGTTGTTAGTTCTTCGTAGCTATACCTTCAGTTAGACTTCTTATACGGGAGTAGCCCCTTGTAGCGAAACTAGTAAGATGTTCTGGCTAGGGTATAGTCGTAAGACTGCAGCGTTAGTGCTTTGAATCAGAGGGTATTTAAATAGTCTGAATTAAACCTTATTTTACTATCTTACTAACTAGTCTATTATCTTCTAAGTAACTATAGTTATCTTCTCTATTCTCTTATGCGGCTAACTATTCGGGCAGGTTTCGGGGTAGTCCCGGAGTAGAAGAGTTAACTTAGTGAAAATCTCTTAACTTATAAGGCGACCCCATTAAATTAGACGCGTTGTACCATGTAGTATCAGGATCGTAGCCTACTTAACTGACTTAATACTTTAAGGTGTTGCGGTATAATCGCGATACGAGAACTTCTTACACTTCCTATTCTTCTTATCCCTTAATTATCTTAGGGGGGTTTCGGGGCTGTTCCTAACTAGGTAAGGGGTTATTTAGGTCCCGGAATAATAGCTTAGGAGCAAATATATTATAAATATTCAATCCTATAAGTAACTAGAGCTAATAAGAGTTCCCTACTTAACGTAGGATTTTAAATAGCCCTTTCTATTAATTACTAAGCTTACGGCTTAGTCGGTAGCTTTTAAGGTTCTTAGTAGATAAGTATACTTTATCACTTACTTAGAAATCGATAGGTCTGCGATACTAGTTTATAGCCCTTACCATACGATCCTGCGTAGCTTATATATTCGATTTAGCTAACTCCTACGCCTCTTTCATACGTTCTACTACTACTTTAGTATTACAGTAATTGAGCCTTTCTAGAGGAGTAGTAGCTTTAGGAGAGTTCTAATCCTAACTATTCCTCGGATCTGATCCGAATTTAAGCCAGTATAGGGCTATACTAATAGAGGTATAAGGAAGAGTTATCTAGGCTTAATCTATTAATAGAATCAGTTCGCTCTAGTTATCTTAGTAAAAGTTAATAAATAGCTGTAATCTCTGATTGATATACTTATTCATAATCTCTATCTAGCTATCAGTCTCCTTATAATATACCGTAGAAAGCTTAACTTTAACGCCGATAATCCGGCAGAACTCTTTCTAAAACGATAAGACGAACTGCGGCCCTTGATCTGATATAATCAACTCCGGAGTATATCCGAATCAGTAAATCTACTAGATAAAGAGTTTAGCGGTACTACGTGCGTTAATATCTTAGTAGTAAGGAATTGTTACGGAATCCTTTCCTAGGTAGTTAATAAACACTAAGATTCTATTATAACTATACTTATCCTTTAGGAAATCCTTATAATCTATATATAAATACTATATAAGATAACTTAGAATTAGTAATAAGTAGAGAAGGCCTTACTATTTGGAATACTTAGAGTGCGAGAATTAACAGGCTCGGTAATTTCTTACGTACTAGTTACAGTCCGAACCCATTCCGACCTAGTAGTACTTCGGGGCCAGGAGTTAATACGTCTTTAACCCACTAGGGTAAGCAATAGATAGCTAGTTATGCACTTCTTTAATTAACTTAGTGCAAAGGGGAGTATTACGTTATACGTAGAGTTAATCTTTAAAGAGTAGGAGTCCATCCTTAATTAAGTAGTCTTTAAGTAAGGATTTTCACACGTTAGTAAAGGCAGTATAATTATCCTAACAAAGCTTTTCAATAAGGTTAAAAGAGTCTAAGGGAGTATTCAGAGGAGCTTCTACCTTAGCAGTAGTTAACAGTAAGAGAGATATTATAACTACAGAGGAAATAAACTGTTCCGCTAGCTTAGAATTAATACGGAGGTCGAGCCTTCCTAGTACTAGTAGAGTTCGGCTCCGACTATCTTTCTAGACCTGTTTCTATACTTCTAAATCCTACTCCTAATAGCTCAAGATATCCGCCCTCTAGTTATCTTTACTAGAGGTATATATAATTTAGAAGTTAAAGTTAAAGAGAAATTCCATCCAACGAGCTTACTTAGTAGTAAGTACTTTAGTAGTTATAAAGTACTCTAGAGAGTAGTAGTCCGAATATACCTTAATTCTATTCTAAAGGGACATTAACTCTAAGCGCTACTTATAAAAGCTTTCCACGATAGCGTATAGTTCTTTATCATGGATTTCCTAGTTTAGTTCGTGACCGTTAAGTACGTGCGAATAGAATCCGAGTAAGTACTATTATTTATCGTTGTACTATTATGACACTACTCTAGCGATTACCCCGTTAGAAGTATCCGTTTCCAGCTTAGTAGGCAATTCCGGCTGGAAATAGTAAATCCGTTGAATTAACAGTAACTACTTTCGGAGCTCTTTAAACGTAACGCGATACTCTTCTATCCAATTCCAGGCTACTATAGGTCAAGTAAGCGCAGACAGAGGTTTAGCAATAAGCCCGAAGTTACGTATGAATTATTAGTAAAAACTATAGAACCCTAGGTACAACTTAACAGCTATTACGGTCTTGGGGTACTTCCAGTTACGTAGTAGTTCAACCTTCTCCGGATCTGCCTTAATATCCTTAGTAGTTACTATATAGCTCAAGTACTTAGTGCGAGTGATATGGAATTCGCATTTCTTAATATCAGCTTACAATCCGGCTTCTATCAAACGCTTCAGTACAGATTCTATATAGGCCTGGTGTTCCTCTACAGATTCAGAGTAGATTAGGATATCGTCTAGGTAAGCTATGCAGAAGTTGTCTAGGTAGTTAAGGAGTACGTTGTTTATATAACGTTAGTATATACTAGGTCTATTACAAAGGCTAAATAGTAGTACCTTATACTTATATAATCTATATCTAGTCTGAAACGTGGTATACTCCTCGGAGGCTAGATCTATACGGATATAGTTAAAAGCGGCCCGAATATCCAATTTTATAAATATCTTTACATTTAACACTCTAGTAAAGAGCTTATCGATTCAGGGGATTAGATAAGCGTCTTTTCGTGTAAGGGCATTCAGCTTGTAATAATTAATGCAGAATCGCAGACCTCCATCGGGCTTTTTAATAAAGAGTATAAGTAATATAAATAAGCTTTAGCTCAACTTAATAAAACCCTTATCTAGATTCTCTAGGAAGTACTCCTTTATCACTTTAAGCTCTTTTATTAATTAACGATAGAGAGGAGAGTAAGTATTAAGTAGTAGCCCCTTAAGATAAATCTTATAATCGTAATATTAATAAGGTGAAAGAGTATCTATATCTTTCTTAGAAAATACTGACTTTAGGTATTAGTACTATTTCGGAAGCCTTTTAGATAAGAGTTAAGTAGTATTAGGATCTTCTAGTTTATACTATTCCTATAAGATATAGTCTATCTTATAGATACTAGTTTAGAAGAACTCAGTATCTTTACGTTTTATATTAAAATAGAAAGCGTTTACACTAATCTCGTAGATAAACACAGATATAGGTAGTGTCCTTAATAGTTTGCATTTTAATTTCCGGACTTATAAAGGTCCTTCACTTACGGGGGATAATATTAGGGCTAGTTCAGGAGCGACTCGGAGGAGATGTTCTCCTAGTATTTAAACTATAAAAGGGAGATATTTTCGTCGCATCTCGTCCTTTTAGATTACCAGATCTCTACGGTTTACGTCGCTTTAGTAGTCTTATCGTGAAGGGAGCTACGTACGTAGAAAGGGTAAGACTAGCTCCCGAGACCATTATTTGGTAAGTAGGTAATCAGATAGCCACAAAAATCGATTCTAGTCTATCTATAACTTGAGACGGAATTAACATATCTATTTAACGCTTATTATTATATCCTGCTTCCCTAGGTTAAGGATTATAAAGGGATAGTTATATACGCGTCGACTGTTAATCGTTAAGTGCAGACGCATGTAGTAGGTGGCGTGGCTTCAGATAGAGTTCTGAAAACCACGGATTAGTATAGTATACAGGAGGGGCTGAATCTTTACTCCTAACGCCCTTGAAAAGCGTGTAGATATGATCCGATTCACGAAGAGATAACCGTTTACTCTAGTGTCTACTAATACAGAGAGTGCAACTCCTAATCCATTTATACTAAGTGTATAATTAACTACGAACTGCTTCTCCCCTATTAGAGAGTTCAAATTAAGTTTTAATAGATTATATTTACGTAGGCCTAAGAAGGAGTCTTTTCCTAGGCCTCTTCGTTTTCCTGTATTTAATCTTCCTTACTCTCCGCTATCCCTTTAGTATTATTATTAACTTCCTCCTTATTAAGGACCTAAACCTTAGCTGATTCAGGATAGTCTGACTTATAGTGTCCAAACTTTCCGCACTTATAATACTTCACTTGCAGGTCACTAGAACTTCCCTAAGGTTTCTACGTGCCCTCCCGACGCGGTAAGGTAGGAGTTACGAAGGTCTGTGATATTAAGTAGTAGTGGAAAGGAGCGTTAGGAGAAGAAGTAAGTTTAAGTACTAGTTAAGAAGTAAGTAGTCCGGAAGTCTTCCGAAAGGGGCCTGACTTAGCTACCCTCCTAGGAGAGTCTGATTTACGGAGGCTAGTAAGAGACAAGTTAAGTTATGTATTCCGTCGCCTATTAGCGTTAATTAAGATAAGATAGGTTACTATCACCGTATAGTCGTCTTACTATAAGCTCTTAACTAACGTAGTAGCGGCACGAAGCTAGAGAGTGATTTTAAGCTATATAAAGAAGAACTATTCTATACGGGCCATATTTCCTTAGATTACGGTATTCTAGAATCTCGCACGAAATTAGGTAAAGGTTTCACGTGCGTGATCTAGTTCTTATATATTTATATTGAAGAACTTAGTACAAGCCTCGTAGGCTTTATTTCTAGTAAGGAAGTAGGTCTCTAGTAAAGAAATCATTTCCTGGGCTATCCGGAACGTATTAGTTTCGAACAGGTATTAAGGCTCTAAGTAAGAGCGGGCTAGGCTAGTAGTTGATCCCCACACTAAAGCTCGCTGTGCTCGAGCGTCTGAGTAGAGACTTGCGTTGACCTCTAATTAATCTTTAACTGAAGCTTTCTATTACTTAAACGTCGGGTCAGTTCCTTCGTTTAAGGGAGAGATCTTTTCTGTGAGCTATACCTTAGGTCCCCGAGGGGCATCCGATTCCGCCCCGTATGTAGTAAGGGGGGTATTTTCTGGCTCAAACGGGGTACGTCTACTCTGACCTATGGATTCATCTCTTTCCGTTGATCGAATAATCGGCGGCACGGTTCCAAGGGGAATCGAGGTAGGATTAGCGGGGGGTGCTACTAGCGTGGCTCAAGCGGAAATTAGCAATTACTTGATACGAGCTAAGGAGGCCTCTTAAGCACGATTTCGATTCTCCATGGATTAGATAATTCCTTTTAACACGTCTAGGTCGCTGAAGTCTCTCTTATCTCGGTTTACGCGACCTTTACCTTTATTACCTTGAGTCCTACAGCTAGAAAGGCTTCCGGCTAGAGTTAGAGAGTTGAGAGTGTTATTAGTAGCTCCGCTAGACGGACCTGCTATGTTAGTAGTATTTATAATAGGAATAGGAGAAGATTCGGGCGTGATTCGGGTCAGTCCCGAAATAGGGGTTCTAGGAGTGTTAAGGGGACACTTCGTAATTTCCTAGTAAGGGATATTAGTATTAGGGTAGTTTTTATACGCCGTAACTCTATAGGTAGTGGGAGTTACGCGGTTACGTTCCGAAGGGGAACGAAGGTAGTTTAAGAGAGTTTCGTAAACTTAAGGGTTCCGGTAGCAGTAGTTGCGATACCTTAAATTTGTTCACAGCGGCCTCTATGCGAAGGGGGTTATTTAGAGTCTCTGTTAATAAAGACTACTCTACTCTAATTATACTAATTTGCGACGAGCAGAACTAAACCCTAGTTCATTAGTTCGTTCAGGAGATCTCTGGAATCCTGACTCTTCGAGGATAGCAATCGGGGGCGATTCGGATAAGAATCGGTCGACTGTATCTTCTAGGTAGTAGGATATTATATAGGCCGTCCCCGGCGGGAGTGACCTTCTTATTTAATGTAACGACGCAATATTACTAAGTGCAGTATTAAGTATAGGAGCAAGAGGGTAGGCAAATAGTAATATTATAGGTCTGGTACGAAGGAAACAAGAAAGTAAGGAGCCCTCACAGGAGGAGCGGTCCTATATATACACGAATCTGGTCCGGCTTCCGTCCGGTAATATTCCGGCTAAACCTGAGTACCCCTATTTCCAGCACTTCCGTCACTTCAACGTTACAATTAGAAAATTGACCCCCTATAGAAATAAAGGTAATTTACTACTAATAGCTCATAAATTCTACGAATTAGTGGCGAATAACTATTAGCTTTCTTAACTCCTAAAGAAGAAGACTAAACTTATCAGAAAAAGTATTCTATTATCTATCTACTGGGTAACCTGCCTGATGACTACTACTTAAGGGACCCGCGTTGATATAGTTATCCCATGGAGTACTGCGACTACCGCATTTAGGTGAAACAGGGGTTGTAACTAATTGAAGAGGTAGATTCTTACTGCCTTTTACTGCGATTAGTGCTATAGGGGTTTCTTTCAGGGTGAGGTGCACTAAACTAGCTTCTATAGGCTTCTAATTCAGCGCCTCGACTTCCGCTATAAGGGCCGCTTACAGGTGCTTCGGTTGCCTTATAAAAAGTGAGGAAATTGAGGGTTCAGTAGTCTATGGGATAGCGGGGGTGAAAAACGGCATAAATCCAACGTAAATATGTCGTATATACCTAACTAAACTGTATAATTTCTATATTTTTAAGTTACTATCTCTTATTCACGAGGCTCTAGCTTTTATGTAAGCTATTAAAACATGAGGTGTACTGTAGCACGTGATATCTTAATGTCTAATTACTAGCGGCCGCGCCTTAGTCAACTTCCTCCTAACTTCCGTTCTATCTTCAGGAAATATAACTATATCCCCGCTATTAGCTCGACTATTCTATCCGCTTGTTGCAAATAAAACAAGGAACTGGCCTCAATTGTCAGGTATTGTTCCCTAGCGGTAGTCTATAAACTCAACTAATTTGCCCCTGAATTGTTTAGACTCGCCCTCGAAACCTAGTCTCCCTCCCCCACTAGCTAATAAATGTTAGATCGCATCGTTAAGAAGCGCATCTACCGAGCGCATGACAAATTCATCGATGCTATCAAGCCAAGCGACATCTGTAGCCTAGTATCCTCATACCACGATAAAGACCCTTGTGATTCTTCAAGGAGCCCAAGAGAGGGAGCTACAATATCTGCTTTGTTCAGTTTCGCATTGATGGCAAGATTAGTGAGAAGGGGGACCGTTGGGTCCACATTCAACCATTCCTAGCCAAGACTGTATCTCTGGATTTCGCATTACTCAGGCCGCCAACAGTGTAGATGAAGTAGGTTCGGATATCCAGGTAAAGCTTCGGCATCACAGAACCATCAATTTCCAAACCCCATGCCCTAAAGCTATCGCGACGCTGGTATTGCTCCCTATTTTTTTCATTGCTGTGTTGAGTGCGGTGTATGGCTTCGTTGAATAAAGTTCCATCTCATATTGTGACTGTGATAGGCGCTCTCCTCTTCTCGTCCCGTAGGCCACCGATGCTGGCAGCGTTCACCAGCAAAGTGGATGATAATGGAAAGCGACTGAACCTCGCAACGAGGGTGCTATAACACAACACAAGCCTCCATATCCCTCCACCAGCCTTGCATATCTCCTCGAATGCTCTCTGCTGCTCGTCGTAATAAACCCGTTCTTGCCCGTACCCTCCATGGATGTGTCCAAATACGTGCAGCTTCGGCCGTGTCCTCCACAGCTCGTCCAGCAGATAGTCGCAGCCGTATCCTAGATCGAGGTGTGCTCTCGGCGGCCCATGAGTGATCAAAATATCTGTGTCCTCTGGTATCGTGTTGTACCATACATTCCGTGATCGAGGATATTGAAAAGCCCAATTCCCGTGTTTGGGCGTAAATGGACTCCCGTAAATCTTGATCTGCCGACCGCCAACGCAGTTCAATGTGACACTGTCATTCTCGAGAGATGTGACGCCTTTCCAATCAATAGCACTCCTCCCTTCTCGTCTTGTACCCGCAGCGTTCGGATCTAGTACCAGATCGTGATTCCCTCCAATTATGACTTTATGCCGATGTGGAAGGCTGTCAAGCCAGTCTATCGTTGCTTGGAATTCTTCCAGAGTCCCGGATTGTGTGGCATCGCCGGCGTGAATGAGGATTTCGCCGGATGGAATGGACGGGAAGGTATTGTGCGTGTCGGATATGCAGACGACGGTGATGGGGTTCAAGGATGGTTCGACTTGGATGTGCTTTCGTGACGCGTAGAGAAGGCGCGCGAGGTAGAGGACAGGCGAGGAGAGGAATTGCTGCCATTTGCTGGGTCGTGGACGGTGCAGGAGGGACTCAAGCGCGTTGTTGCTTTGTGTCTTGAACATCGTGGGAATTTGTGCAAATTCAAACTCGGGTTTGTCTGTCCTCCGCTCCTCTTTAGAAGTGCTTGTTTCATTGTGAGGACAGGTTGGGTAGTTTGGGTTTTGGAGGAGATGGTGTCGTGTTCTTTTGACCTCGACTGAGGTTCGAGTTGGCGAGGCCGAGGCACGGTCCTGTCAGCCTCATTTTGTAGGACCCAAGGACCCAACGCGACGCGACGCGACATCCAGACTTCTCCCATACATAGCAATCCTACGATCTCCGCCAGTTCTGCTAACAGATTTCAACTGCGATGGAGCAAATTAAGGTGGCATATGTTCTGGTGGATGGATCTTACATTGGATTTCGATCAGCGAAATTGCTTGGAGTAGGAGAAGAGGGCATTGCGGGCTGATGCATCTTTGCTGAAATCGCGCCTGCGAGTCCTTGTGGGCCACTATTGCGCTTGCAAACCTACAGAACATGCGTGTCAAGGTAAGTGCAGCATCAACCTCCTCTAGAATCTGTACTGACATTGCAAGAATACCTCGAAGCTGCGCCTGTCGAATTGTCCCTGGAATGAACATTGGTCGACGAACTGCTTCCCTGCATCATCCAACCTCGATACATGCCGCGATCATGGCGTTGTTGGGCGTACTCCGTAGACAGAAGGCCATCGCCGAGTGAGGAATGATACTTGGAGATGCTGGTGGTGCAATGTCCATATCCAGAACTTTCAAGCGATGTGGTCCACAGCTTGTGCGACGAGTACCTTTCTAGCGAAAGGGGCCTGACTTAAAGGAAGGGAACCCTTTCAACAACCCACATGATGCCTCCGAAGAATTCGAACAACCAGGCCTCCGAGCAGCAGATCGGGGGATGCAGCAAACATGGGTCCAACGACTCTACGATGCCTGCGCGAATAATGAAGGAGCACAGTTGTCTCAATGGTTACAGAAACGCAGTGGGGCATAATTATAAACTTTTCGGAATACTAGACCCAGCCCATGACAACTGGTACCTAAGCTCATTTTCGCGTGGCCCTGAGCAAGATCCAAGGTCCATAGAAAGCGCCGGCACAAAGCAAAGCACTCTAAGGCCGCCCAGAATGTGAGGAACACGCGCCGAGGAATATATTGGAGCTGTTTGGTATCATTGCATTACGAAGTGTTTAACTACATCGAAACACTCTACGCGCTTTGTTGCCATGTTGACAACGAGCTCAAAGTAGGTACGAAGCAGTCACGTAGGTTAGACCATTCACCATTGGGACCCACCAATACCCAAGGTGACATGGTTAGTTGGCATATCATCTGGCGTCAAGCACGGTATGGAGCCTTTGTAGCGCAGCTTTCAAACGTGGCAGCCTCCCGTTTTCAGTGCGTTTGTGGCTGGTATTTTTCAGGTCTAATGATGGGTCTGCCTGTGGCTCAATAGTTTCAATGATTCAATTGAAGACACTCGACACATTCTATTGAAGGACATCGGCTACGACATACAATGTTTTCGGATCTACAATAAATGCTATCATCTCATCTTCGCTCAACATTTTCCTGCTTACTGTTCCGTTTTTCTCTTTGGACATTTGTTATTCAAGTCCGCTTCATCAAATCCTTCCTTCTCTCGAGCACGGTCCTACATAAAATATATGGTTTTGTTGACATATCTCACCAGCTAGAGCAACTGATCACCAGCCAAATTCTCCGCCTCCTCTACCATCATATCTATAAGCCGTCGCCTTGCTGGCCAATAATCATCGACGTACTGAGGCGCAAATAATGTGCAATGGTTGTTGTCATCGATCGAGACTCCCATTGCTCCACGGAGAAGTGAGAACATATTGGCCTCTGGGGCTGTTGATGTGAGTCCTTCGGGCACACTCCAGACGTATTCGAGAAGTCTGAATTGAACAGTTCCGAGTTCCGTGTTGGCTAATATCCTGACAGACATCTTGGTCACCGGAGTGAGATCTCTTCCACGTCACTCTTATCGAAAGGAGACCCAAGAACACCAGGGCGGAAGCTATCAATCGGGTGTATATAGGCCTCGCCTACCACATAATATTCTCCAAATTGGGACTTGCGTAGACCGATCGGTAAAGAGCACCCCTGCAACCAATATAGAGAATCCCCATTCCTTGCTTGAGGGTGGACCTTACCAACTCTACCCGAGCTGCTTGTTGTCATCAACCTCATTCCACATCCAATCACTAGAGACATGCGATCCACATAGCCCTTAAGGACACCATTAACGGTATGACGGCATTCTTCGCGGTCGTCCTCACTGTCTTCTTCTTCTCCGTCCTACCACTACGAACTAGATTATACGAGATATTCCTCGTCATGCACATCCTCCTGGCTATCGTCGCTCTCATCGGACTATGGAACCATGTCACACTTCGTTTCCACAAAGCCCGTGGATACCAGACATGGCTGTACATCGCTTTTGCTTTCTGGGGCTTCGATCGAGTGATTCGACCGCTTCGAATCGTTATGCTTAACTGGAAGACTTTTTGCTGCCGGAGGCACCACCCTTCAGCAACTGTGGAGCTTCTTCCTGGCAGCAGTGAATTTGTCAAAGTCACCGTGTTCCCCTCTGTGACCTGGAACTTCTCGGCTGGTCAACATTGCTATTTGTACTTCCCCAAAATGAAAACCAATCCGTTCCAATCCCATCCCTTCTCGATAGTGGGCTGGAACCAAGGATTCGGGCCGGGAACACAAACGACAGGTTCAAAGACCTCCACCTCATCCTCCCCACAGGTCCAGGATGCCCCAGGAATGAAACCCGTGAAGGCAAATATAGAGCTCAGCAACATGTCCTCAGGCCACCAAAACGGAGCTTCAATGTCCTCAAAACCAAGCGTGACATTCATCATCCGTCCCAAACATGGCCTCACCAAGACACTCCACTCCCGCCTTCTTCAAGACAGCAGAAAGAGCCTGCAAGTCAAGAATATCACGGCTTTAGTCGAAGGCCCCTACGGATCGTCTCCACTAGCGCATTTCCACAACGCAGACACCATCGTAGCCATCGCTGGTGGTATCGGGATTACCGCTATCCTTGGATATCTACAAATGTATCTCTCGTCCAAGCAGCCTTCTGGTGAAGGAAGGGAGACTGCGCTGAGGAAGCGACGAGGTGTGAGAGCGACCCGATTCGTCCTCGAAATGCTGCACTGGGCTACGCGAGGTATCATTTCACTCAGTGTATACCCCGGATATATCTGAACTTTTGTCCACAATCTCGACACTCCCTCGATTGGAGCATTTGGACTTGGGAGGTCCATAACTACAGCTATTTCTTAGGGACTTTACATTACCCTCCTTGAAAAGCTTGTACCTGTCTCGGTACGGCCCAGGTAGAAATCCCGAAGATTCTTCTGCACCGTGGCTACGAGAACCGATTCCAATCACGCGAACCTGTCTTGAACACCTCCTACTACCAAATAGGTATCATACTGGAGATGTAACCAGGACGTTGTTGCGAGGTCCAAGCTGTCTACCGAATGTTACGGAACACATCCTCCGTTGGCCTTCAGCTCTGACAGATCTTTCGATCTGGCTCTCACATTCTGCTGGCGGGAAATACTACACAATGGAAGCGATCCAGAGAATCCTCGACATTCACCGCTCCTCACTAAAGCGCGTCACCATAGGAATACTCTCAGGGGGCTATGTCGATCGTACCGAATCACCCGACTTCTCTTCATTTCCACATCTCGAAGAGTTGAGAATGTCAGCATACAACCTCATCCGCTCAGAAACCGCCACCGACGCCGCGAGAAAACTATCAGCTCTAAATCTTCGCTGCGTGACTCTTAGTTTCAGCGTCGAGGACCGACATTCTGAAAGCCGGAGTGATTTCGGAAAGGAGCAGGTTACGTGGATACAGGAATTCGCAAAATTGAAGAAAGAAAAGTACCTGGTAAGCAAGTTGGAGAAAATGGTAGTTTTGTTTGATCTGGATGAGAATCCTTATCATCTTCGTAGACTGCTACGAGGACCCCCGGAAGAGGTTCCTGTGAGTGGAATTGCAGAGCCTCTCACTTGGCCGTGGGAATACTTGGAGGAAGCGAAGCAATGTGCTGCAGAGTTTGAATTAAGGGTTGAATTTAAGGCGGGATGGACGAGGGAGGAATGGAATAAGGGGATCAAAACCATCCGACCATTCAATTCCCTGCCTCGCAAGCAGGTACGCTACTCAGATCTATGCTAATGGTAGCCCAGGGAGCAATGCCCGCATTGGATGGATAGGACACCTCTGGGGTGAGGTTGCAGAGTTTTCACCGACCGGCCGGGGCTCGGAGGGTGTGCGCCCTCGTCTTATCGACGGCAGCATTCAGTGAAGGGCGAACGTAGTTGGGAGGGCTTGATATAGGAGAGAAGCCGGGCAGTTGTTAAAGAAGGAGGAAGCCAGGGTTTCGAGCACTGCGGGGGTAGGCGAGCCTGGAGTGGAGGTATGGCGATAGAGGGTACACGGTCAGAGGGAACAGTCGGATGGCACAACAGCAGTTGGTCCAAGAAGACTATGCAGAGGCAGGCCCGAGGACGAACTCGCGGGAGTACCCTACATACCCGTCACGAAACGCGAACTTACGGCATACATGGCAGGAAAGCTAGGACTTTGGTGGAGGCCGGCATGGGCGGTGCCAACAGCAGGCCAGTGGATTGAGTATATCAAGGAGAATTAGCATACACTTTGGTTAGTAGGAGGGGAACACTATGCTAGAGCTGCAGGCTTGGGTTTTAGTATAGCAACTCCTGCGAGTCATAGTCGGCCCTGATGGGGAGGAGAGATCCGGCAGGGTATCGCGAAGTAGCCTTAAAACAGCTATGGTGCGAGGCATATAATGGCAGCGACGGTTAGGTGGTCTCCTGGCAGCATACCGGCGAGTAGGCTGGGGAGATAGCCCTATGTGACACTCTCTATGGCCCGAGAGGACGGAAGCTTGTTGTCGGTCTACAAGAGCGTATTAGAGTCCAGCTGGGTGGTGATACGGGGTAGGCTTAAGGAGCAAACTGCGGAGGGGACATAGGGTAAAGGTCTGGTCCACTGGAACCCTCGAAGCAATAGCATGCCGACTAGATCGAGCATTGAGTGGGAAAGATGTTGTAGGGGCTCTAGCATAGGAAGGAGCACGCCGCACCCTACTTTGTATTTAGCGTTGGTTAAATATAAATCCTCCGCCGCCAACTAAGGTCGACAAGTCCGCCATAAGGAAATGTGCGGTGTGCAAGGGAGCGCACGAGGCGTGGAATAATCGATGTCCCGTCCGGAAGGTCGAGTTGAGCAAGGTGAAAGCCGCATACGATGCCCGACAACCATACCATTTTGTTCCACCAACGAAGGAGAGGCTACCAATGGGACGCGCGATTATTGACGCTACGCCAGCGGAAGCGGCAGCAATGATGAATGAAACCCAGAGAGGCAGGTCAAGTGCTACTACCGCAAGGCCATCATCGCTGACGCAACACTACCACCAGGCAGACAGAACTGCAAGAGCAAGCCCCCAACGAAAGGAAGAGCCCCAAAGAGGGTCCACCTGGGAAACGGGCTCGACAGCACGCAAGATGAGAACGAGGACACAATCATGATCGAGGACAGCCAGAGACCGCGGAGGCTACACGTGCCTTCAAGACGAGTACTAGAGTCAATCACAACGAACTCACTACTCAGCTCCCAATGGAATACAGATGAATAATGAGCTACAGCGAAGAAGGCATAAATATCCTACAGTACAACGTCATGAAGTCGAGGGACGTAGTTATGGCAACACTGTTACGCGACCCAAGGATCCAGGAGTACCGGTACGATATTCTAGCGCTCCAGGAACCATGGAGGAACCCCTTCATCTCGACGACTCACAACCCAATCACACACTCTTTTCATCTCTGCTTCCCCAATGACAGCAGAGAAGCACCTGCGAGAGTCTGCTTCTTTATCAACAAGAGAATAGACCCAAATAGGTGGAGATTTACACAACACACACGAGACTTGAGTACACTTGAAATCACGACAACAAGCTCAACCACAGAGGCAGCAACAAAGATCTATATACACAATGCATATAACCCCCCGAGATCGTCAGACTATAGGACGAGTTGCCTACCAGACCTCAGAACGGCACTTTCCGCCCACCAGGAAGAACAAATCATTCTGGGGGATTTCAACCTACACCACGAACTCTGGGGCGGCCTAACGGTACGAGAAAGAGATCCAGAATCAGACGATTTAATTGATATTATAGAGGAATACCAGCTAGGCAGCCTTCTACCTGCCGACACAGATACGTACGATGACAAAAATGCACAGAGCTGCATCGACCTCTGCTATGGCACACAAGATCTAGTGGATAGGGTTGTCAAATGCGGAGTAGACCACGAGATGGACCACAATTCAGACCACCTTCCAATCACAACGATTCTAGACCTCCGAACAATACAAAGACAACAGGCAGAAACACGTGACTGGTCTAGTATCGATGAGCAGGAGCTCCGAACAAGCCTTGCACGAGAGTTACCTATAACCCGTTGTCCCAAGTCAAGGAACGCCTTAGACAGATATGTTGTAGAGGTGACAAAAGCGATACAGTCAGCCATAAAACTCGCCACACCCCTGAAAAGATGGTCCCCAAGAGCGTGAGCCGGGTGGACCTCTGAATGCAAAGAAACACAAGCCGAGGCGCGAAGACTTAAGCGCCGCGACGCCCGACTCCACACAGACGAGAGCTGGGAGGCCTACCGCGTAGCTCGGAACCAGAAAGGAAAAGTGATCCGCAAAGCCTTACTTCAAGGTCACCGAAACCAAGTCGAGAGCGCTATGAAAACGCCAGCGGATACCTTCATCCGGGTGAAAGAGCTCTTACGATCGAGCAGGAATGTCGTTGTAATCAGTGGAGCAGGCAAACCGAAATTTTCAAGTTTTCAATCGACTTTCGTCCTGGAAAAGACAAACGCGTCATAGCCCTCTATTCGTCTATTATCCCACTTGGACCCCGGAACAATTGTTGCCGAGTGCTTGACAACCCATGCCGGTTCTAGGAGACCTAACTTGCTTTAGGCAGACTGTTGCTATCCACTTGGGCTCTCGTTATCCACTTGGTTCTTCATGCCGAGGCACTTCTGAGCTGCATAGGACGTTTCAATAGCTCTGTTTGCGATGAGACATCGCAACATCACTAAAATTAGGGGTCTTCACTCCAGGAGCCTCAGGCAATATATGCATATGGTTTGAGCCACGTCTCCCTCCGTAGTTAATTGTTTCATATGACAAAGTTTCTTCTCAAACAAGTAAATATGATGACATTGCCAATATTCATTTTCAGCCTCGGCATAAGGTATGCCTATGTAATTGCGTAGCACATTAATTAAGAACTCTTATGTAGCGACTCATAGACCCCGCTTGGCGAAACTCTAAAGCGCTAATCGCGGGGTACAGCTGTTTCCCAGCATGAATTATCAGAAACAATCAAGAGCTTAAATGCTCGGGCCAAACCTTGTGCTATCTAAGGTTATACGTAGCTCAGGAACGAATTGGGCGTTGTATATCAGGTGAACGTGATAGACCTCGGTCTATCACGTTCACCTGACGTTGAGATAGCTGTGTTTGTTTATCTGCATGAAGAACGTGCAAAGAGCGGAATGCCAAGACCGAGATCAATTTATAGAGAGTCTGAGTATAAATCCCCCGTCGAAGACGTCCTGTTCGGGTTCTCAAGCTCTCTATCCACAAACAAATCATTCTTACCATTTCATACCTAATATTACATACTTTCCCACTTTCTTCTTTGATAGAATTCAGACTCCTACCTGTCAACATGGACGCCATCACTCAACACATCGTCAATAACTCGCAACTCGAGGTATCCCTCATCAAAATCTCCGATGCTACTCCAGAGTAAGGCCATTTCCAACCCCAATTCCCGCCCTACAGGACAACTCTGACATATCAACACAGCACTTTCAAAATGAGCATCGAGTCCCGTGTCACGAACACCGGTCCCATCAGCTCCACCATCTCTCCCATGACAGTCGACCTTGTCGGATCCGGTGGTGCCTTTGGCAAAACTCGACCTCCCAGTCATCAAAACCAGCTCTTCAGGAGCAGACGTCCACGTCCCCGCTCAAGTCATCAAGATCACCGACAAAGCGGCCTTCAAAGCCTTCGTCACTGCTGTCCTGCGTGACGAGTCCCTGGTCCTGCAATTGAAGAATGGGAAAGGGACTGTGAAGGCATTGCTGGGCCTGTCAGCCGAGATTGATTACAACAAAGATGTTCCGCTGAAAGGAATGAACGGGCCGAAGACTAGTATTGCGAAGACGGTTGTCGATGGAGGAGGATTCAAGAATACGTTGACGTATGTGAATCCCTCTCCGCTGGAACTGGATCTTGGGATTATCAAGCAGGAGCTTAGGAACAAGGATGGGAGTGTCATTGCGGTGCAGCAAGGCAAGACCTACTTGGTGAGAGGCGAGACGAATGTCGTTGTAGAGGGGAAGGTAGTGGGTAAGGCGGCTGGGGGAGAGGCCGTGATTGTTTCAGTTGGAGTCGTGGAGGATAATTGGCACAATGAGACGATCACGGCGTTTCAAGAGCCTGTTATACTGTCAGAGGAGTTGTTGAGCTTGAGCGCATAGTATTTCAAGTCTGTTAGGACGAATGTACTTAGGTAGAATGTTCAATGAGAATGTTCAATGAGAATGTTGAACGAGAAAGGTGTAACGTTCCTGGTTCTGACTGGCTACGCGGTGTAATTGATCTTAGAGTCTTTTGCTGTCGCCGGGTGCTCTGTAGAGAAGTTGGAATGGAGGATCTTCTCCAGGTGAACAGGGTCCACATGGTCCCTAAGAATGACATGCATGAAGAAATCCTTTGGCTTGAGAGTCAGAGTTTGCTTGATGTGAAGCTGGTAGGAAGGATCGACGAAGCGGAAATTGAAGTTTTGCAGCAGGAGCGCCACAGTCAGTAGCGCTTGCTGCCAGGCAAACGGCCTGCCAATGCACCCACGTATACCATTTCCGAACGGCTTCCAGGAGTTGGGCGGAAGTTTGTGGAATGGTTCATCCAGCATTCTCTAGGGTCTGAATGCTCCAGCATCCGGTCCAAATACTGTGGGATGTCGATGGAGGTAGATACGGGTGATAGCTGATCAAGAGGCCGGAACTTCTGGACCGCATGACCAGCAAGACAAGGTGTCTTTTCAAACTCGCAGGGGGAAAGCTATTATCTGGATGTCGATCCCATTGCTGTCGCACGAGCTTAGATCCACGAGCCAGTAAGTAGGTGAAAGTATGATTCATGGGTTCTGAGTTAGCTTCGAATAGCTCCGCAGAGATGCCGCAAGGAGGTAGCATAATCATTCAACCCATTTCTGTACATGTGATACCCATCCTTACGTTTCTGATATGATGGCATCGACTCGAACTAGGAAGCCAGCTTAGACAGGAACTTCGGGGATTGAGAAAGAACTATGTGACATTCTTCTGTGCGAGGTAATACGTCCACGAGCAACTCATCTCAATGACTCAAGCTGCCCACCACAACTTCGTAACATTGAAGCAGCACTTACAGTGGCAAGAACACCCCCAAGCGAACTATCGCATGTATATAGTCGCCATTTCCTGAGTGAGACTAATCTGCCAGCTGTGCACATGCATTCGATTATATGACGGGCCTCGGCACCTCTCCGAAGTTGAAATTCCGAAGTTGGAGACGTACTTTTTGGAGAGCTAACCAGCGTTGCAGTAAAAAGCTTGTCCTCCTCTAGAAAAGACTTGAAGCGATATTCTTGCTTTATACGCTGTCTTCAGACCCGAGTCTTCTCGTCGATATCATACACGATGCCTCAAAGCAATCTGGAGGCTAGACTCAGCCAAGGGATAGCGGAAGCAGAGAATCAATTAGGCTGGAAGCTCATTATTGCTCGCGGCACGTCACACATTCTCTCACGGGAACCTACTGACAGTCTCAGGATACACTGGCATGCAGATGGGTGCAAAATATGCAACCATCGGTTCTTTGACTCCCGCCGCAACCGACGAAGAACTTCAGTCTTGGAAACACTGCCTCCGAAAGCAAGGCTTGACGGAAGAGGAGATCGACAAGGCTGGGTATTCAATGGATGCATCGGCATACGTTACGTTGCATGCAAGTAGATGATACGCGAGAAGATCGCAAGGGTTGGGACTGAACAGAAGGTACATATGGAAGATGATGGAAGGCGCAGTATCAGAGAGTAGGAAACCATATTTGGGCGTAGATGCAAGCAAACTTAGGGTTAGGAAAGAAAATGTTAAGCATCTTACATTCTATGCATCCGCTACCTTGAGGAGAGCTTGTATCCTTCAAACACGAAACTTAACCCCGGCCTTTCGACCCCGCTTCCGAGGCTTCCCCCCTTGCTTCGTGAAGAAGTTCTCCTTCAGCGACTGCAGTGTGTGGCCTGGGAAATGCCGACCTATCTCTGCCCAGGTCTTGTCTTTGTGGACCATCTTAGCCAACAGACTCTCTTAATTATTAGTCAGTTCCTTGCCTAGCTTGCGAGAAGTAGCAGCTCAGCGAGCGACTGCAGCCTCCACTAACGACTCCCTAGAGCTAATGCTAAAAACTTCTGAATGAAGTGAGAGGCCCAAGTGCTCAGGGACATGTGACAACGAAAACTCGAGATTGTATGTGATCTGATTGCCAATCGTGACGCGCTTTAGGAAACCTTGGAAGGGCCATTCCTTATACTCCGCGGCTGATGCCGACTCCTCCGTATCCGAGGGACTGCGAGAACTTAGTGGTCATTATTTACGGACTCGGGCAGATGAGCCAGATCAGTCTGGGACTGCGCATTGCCGATCTCATATTGCGTGGTTGACGATGGCGTCACGTTGTGAGGCCGTGCCAGGCAAGGCCATGGTGAGCTCTGTAGTATAATAGGAACGCTTCAAATCGCTGCAAATTCTATCGCTTCGTATTCGTGAGTCGTGCCTCGCTAGACAGAGTCTCGTTGTTGTCCATATCGCGATTGAAGCCGTTGTATTCCGAGGCTCTCTTCGCCTCAAAAGAAACTCGGCTTTCCGTGGTGACGGTGATCTGGCTCCTCTCTATCTGCGAGGTTGGATTGGACTTCTTGGATCAGTCCTCGCCTGATAATTCGATACCGCCGCCGGAATTTCGGGAATTTTGGCCTCGGGATCCGATCTTCTGACCCCAGCTTTTGCTCGTGTTGTTGCGGGAGTTGGCCATTGCTGAGAAAGCGCCGGGAATGTATTTCATTATTAGTGGGCGGATACACATCAAGCAAGCGCAAATAACAGCTGTGTAGGTCTCGATCGATGACCATATCATGACATCGACGTAATTCCCTGTTTTCAATGTCAGATTGGACAGAGGCGGGGAGATGAGGGAAACTTACAAGTCTTGTCAACAGTATTACCATAGGATGTGACGAACTTGACTCTGATGATACTTATGACGCATGCACTGCAATTCATTAGTATCATCCACCTTACCCCGACAGAAGAAAACTTACAATGACCCCAAAGCAAACATGAAACCTATCGCAACTCTCTTCCTGCAGCTCAAATTCAACCCCTTCAGTTCGAAAATTGGAAGAAGCATGATTGCGAAGTCCTCAAAGATACTGAATCCTGCTCCAGTATAAATTAACGCCTGGGAGTTGAGGCATTGTCCTGCAATTTCACGATCCCAGATTGACCGAACGGGAACACACTGAAAGGTGACAACGAAGAAAAATACAGTGCCGTGGCACACCATGAAGACTAGGGATATCTTGAGAATCATCCGAAAGCGCTGGCTGGGAAATATGCGGAGGTAGAGAAGAAGGATGGACATCTTGGCCAGAGTTTGGATGATAACATAGAGCAGCTGCACGGCGTAAAAGAGCTAGGGTTTTCGTCAGTTCCCCGTTCTCGAGAATGTCCGGGGTTCCTTACCTTCAAAAGGAAAATTATGTTCGGTGGTGGTACGTTGTAAAAGTGCATTCCTAAACCGAGCCCAGGAGCAGCTTGATGGCTATCAATATCATCCGAGCACATCTTTAAGCAGATACTTACGATAGATTGGAAGTATTGTCATGGGTATCATGAAGACCTGGATATAGCATCAGCATGTCGTCCGTATTGATTGATCGAATTACCCACAGCACAAGCCAGTATCGTCCAGTCATCCCACCACACCTTGCGAGCTATTATGGCCCTCGAAATGAAGCGTAGGATTATAATCGGATATGTGAAGGCTGCCAGGATAATAGCCACTCGACGAACTTCCGCTTGTTGAGATGAGACTGGAACCCCTTTGCAAATTCCTTCTTGTAAAATCGTTAAAGAAGCTAAGCATAATTAGCTTCAGTGTCTAAAAAAAGTTTGTGATGGGCAGTTAGGAATGTACTATATTGCTCTGTGACATTACACGCCCCTATTACACAGGTCGAGATGTGATATTGGAGGTCGTCACTCGCGCACAAACAATTCGGCAAATCCGTTATACTACACGCTGGCAATATTACTATTGAGGCGCATTTTATCTGGAGCATCTGTTAACAATGCTTTATTTAGACACCGGTAATAGACCTACAGCGCAGCTTGGGAGCTTCGTCAATAACGCGTAGTCGAGCTGGGCCAAGGCGACACCGAACAAGGCTGCGGCCGCGAGGAAAAGAGGGGCACGCATGGCGGGATGGATTGTTAAAGGTCAACTGCAGAAAGGCTCATATCCTCTCCGAATAACTGTCCTGCTCTTGGATTAAGAATATCGAAGTCGAAAGATATTTCTTGGTGGCACAAGACGGAGGTTTCCCCGCGACTGGAGAACTGGGGAATGCTTGCTGGCCAGTGCTGCGACCCACATGGACGTCAAATGGTAGCGTGAAGCTGGTACGTCTGTGGGGCAAATAGTTCATGGACTAGGTTGACTGCAGTATAGCACCAATGACAACGGGAGGGGTCCTGACGAATTACTTTGGTACTTGGGGTAACAGTTCAGCCAAGCCTTCTAGATATTTCTGTCGGACAGGGGCAATTGGACCAATGACAGATCTATCTTTCGAGAAGCGCTACCCTTTCAGGAAAGGTGACAATGTGGAGACTTTGGAACTGATAGCCCGAGGACGAAGTACTTCGACGTACTACCAAGTATTGTTTTCGTCCCAAACGCACGTCCATGGTTGGACGAAAAACATGTGCCCTGCGCCCAATACCAGGACAGCGCACAGGTACTTCGTAGAACCAAGTCACGACACCCAACTGGCAGAGGCTGGCGCATTTGTGCGCAGCTGAATGTCACTGCCCGCGTTTCAGCTGAAGAGGGGTAACCTGACTGCTGACTGCGCAGTTCCTGGATGGAAAACTGGATCTCTCGATTGGACAGGATAAAGAAACAAAGCAGTAGCCAATTCGATGCTAGAGGTCTCATACTTGTTTGACGGATGGAAAAGGAAAAAGGAAATAGCTGTCGCCGTGAAGGAGTGTCGCACGAACAAGAATCCTTCGAAGGCTTGAGCACCATCGAAGGCGAGACTTGCGACTGATAGTGGAGGGGAGCTGCCACCATCTCCACTGGTTTGAACAATTGCTGCGCAGCCAACTCGAAACTTTGTGGAGACAAGTATCGAGTTACAGATGCATCAGAGGTCTCTCGGAATCAGCTGTTCTGAAAAATCCTCCCTCCGGAGCTTGTCTAACTTGGACTGCAGTAGCCACCTGGAAATAGGACATGCACTTTGAACTCATGATTCACGAAGAGAACCATCCAGGCTGCCCGAGCCGAGTTACCCTTCTTGTGAAATAGAGCAGTGGTCTGAGGGCCAAATTCGTGCTACCTCGCTGCGCACAATGATACATGAATATCGAATTTCGATATTTTTAAGAATAAACGCTATAATTATAATATAAACTATTCTTAAGTCTTACCGTCTTTACGCACTAATTCTTTATTAAGCAAAAAAAAATTTAAAAAATCTTTTTAAGTACTTGCGATTACTTATTAAATTTAATGCTTCTTTAATATATTTAACTACTAAAACTAGACCTGATATAACTTTTACTATAAATCGATGTGCTCGATATATATCTCATCTTAATTTAAGTCATTTTAGAGCTTTAGATCGCATATAGAAATATCTTAATAAATATCCTAATATCGGCACCTTTTATAATTATAATAAATCCTTCTTAGAATTACTAGGCTATATAGATACGGATTAGAGAAGAGATATAAGCTCTAGAAAAAGTACTAGCGGCTTTTTATTCTTTATAAATAACTGTATTATAAGCTGGCTTAGTATACTTTAAAAAAAACTATAGCCTTATTAAGCTGTAAAGCTAAATATATAACCTTTAAAGAAGCTATAAAAGAAATATTATATCTATATAACTTAGTTAATTACTTGAATATCTTCTTAAGTAATAATCTCCCTGCCCGGAGACATTCCGGTATTTATCCCAAGACAAAAGTATTGCTGCCGGGGATGATCCTTGAAAGTGTGGGGCGCTTAGAATCGCCGGGGCGATATGATGCTCTTGTCTGAGATGTCCTGGGGAGATGGCAGAACAGAACGGTAATAGAGATAGATCAAACGGTCTTCGTGAACGTTTTATGTGCACCCCTGGCTTGATACACAGTCAATTTTTATTCCTCAAAGTGACCAGAGCACCCCTGCTGCAGATCGTCAACTGACTCGACGGGGATGTCACAAGCCTTGAGATCTGTGCGGACCTCGGAGATTTGAAAAACATGTGCTTTTATGGGGTAACCCAGATACCAAGTCAGAGCTGTATGTAAACAGCACTTGCTCCGAGAACAAGTCAGATAGCTGTTATGCAATTCCTCAACATAGTATTCGACAACTTCTAGAACAACTGGACTATGTCGAGGCAACCTTTTCTCTCCTATGTCTTCCCACATGTGGGGGAAGTGGTGGTCGCCATTCTGACCGGGGCCATCATCTTTCAAATTTTCGTCCGACTTCATTACGCTCACAAAGTCAGATCAGCGGGCAATGTCCATGCTGCAAGGCTTGGAAAAGGTCCATTCGCAGGTAATGAGTTGTGAATTAGAGGGTCTACACAGCTAACCTACTTCTTTAGGACTTTATTGGCTCTATGCGATTGGCATGGCACAAGCAAAAAATCGACTTCAAGCCCTGTTTGAGTCGCTCTATGATTGGGGAACGCAAGAATGCCCCAATCTCGTTGAAATCAATATAACAGGAGGGCGTCGCTTCTTCTTCACTCGCGAACCAGAGCACGTGAAGACTATACTAACTGGTAAGTTTGCCGACTATGGTAAAGGGCCAGAGTTCCACCACGTTTGGAAACCCTTTCTCGGCGACAGTATCTTCACCACAGACCACGATCAATGGCAGAAGAGTCGGAACTTAATCAGGCCTATGTTCATTAAGAACCGAGTTAGCGACTTGGCGATTTTCGAGAGGTCAACGAGTCTCATGCTGAAGCAATTTCCAAAGTCTGGACAGACTTTTGATATTATGGATTACTTCTATCGGATGACAATCGATGTTGCCACAGAATTTCTTCTTGGTCAGAGTGTGGACAGCCTCCAAAATCCCCAGTCCGAGTTTGTGAAGGCATTTACGGAAGTTCAGCGCACGCAGATGATGCTTACTTGCTTATTGTGAGACTCATTCTTCTTATTCATTGAATTGACACTCAGTATCGCAGTCCAATCCAGCGATTCGTGCCCCGCGGCAAATACAATCGCGGAGTCAAAGTCATTGAAGATTTCATCGTCCCCTTTATCGACCGAACGCTAGCCCTGAGCGACTACGAACTCGATCAGGTCTCCAAGTCGGAGAAATCCTTTACATTCCTGCATGCGCTTGCGAGATACACGCGTGATCCAAGGGTGATCCGGGACCAACTTATCGCCGTTCTTCTTGCGGGCCGTGATACGACCGCTGCCACCCTGTCTTGGACTCTTTACGAGCTGTCACACTATCCCGCCATTTACGCCAAACTACGCTCAGAAATCTTCTCCGTCGTAGGTCCCACACGGCAGCCAACTTACGAAGACCTCAAGGCTATGAAGTATCTTTCTCACACGTTGAACGAGACGTTAAGGCTCTACCCAGCAGTCCCTTTCAACATACGTTTTGCACTGACCGATACTACGCTCCCTGGTTCCCATGGCCAGCCAGACATCACTGTAGTCGCGGGCGACGCTGTCATCTATTCAACACTTGTCATGCAGCGTCGCCGTGACCTATATCCTGTCCCTTCCGCTGAATTTGCGCCGCCGCAGGTATTCAGCCCCGATCGCTGGGACCACTGGAGCCCGCCGCCGTGGACATACGTCCCATTCAATGGGGGCCCGCGAATCTGTATTGGGCAGAACTTTGCGCTGACAGAGATGGCGTACGTGTTGGTGAGGGTATTGCAGCGTTATGAGAAATTGGAGTATAGAGGGGATTGGGAGAAGCAATTCCATAAGGCGGAGATTGTTGGGACACCTGGGCGCGGCGTACTAGTAGCTTTTACTTGAGCCCGGGCAGAATCAAGTTGAGCGATATTGATATGCATCAGTCACTTTCCTCATTATGTTCCAACGTGCCCTTGGGGGCTAATGAATATTTATGCTTATGGTTGAACATGGTAAATTTTCAATGACTCCCGTATATCTATTTTGACCTGACGGTTTGCCATACTCTGCGTTTGGAGCTTATAAGATCATCGCCATGTTCGACTGCGTGGGATACGCACCCAGCAGCTTGCGCCACATGTCGGAGGGTACTTGAATAGTTGAGATAATGCGAGTGGGTTGATGGGTTAGAGCTCAAGCCAAATGATTTAGGATAGATGTGAGCCAGGTTTTATTTATCTAAATCTTCTATCATTTGACCCTCACATCTCAAGGAATACATCGCCCTTGTCCTGTGACTGACTCTTTGAGGCCAGTTCCTCCTACTATCAAATAGTTCCAGCTCTCCGCTGGCTATGGGGAGATCTTCTAATATTGAGTGAAGACTTGTATGTAGAGAGTTGCCTCACTTTGCCCGCCATCCATAGACAGCCGTCATCTTCACAGTCTGCGACAGTTTCCATCCCGCATACTCCTTTTAGACATCAGGAAGCTCCTCGATGTTGACGGGCCAACCCGCTTCATTTTGTCCTAGCCTGCACTCAGCATAAAATGCCATCTGCACTTTATCGTTTGACATATCAGTCGTGATATCACGAACCACGATCCCCCTTCAGGGTTTTCATAGCCCTCAGCACATTCTTTAGGCCTGCAACCGTCGATTGAAAACCGGCCAGTCCGTCCCCAAGATACCCTTCATCAATCGCGACATATTTCAGGCGAGCCAGCTCAGTCTCCTTCAAAATCCCGAAGAGCTGATACAGGTAGTTCGATATCGGAATCTCGACATGAGCGTTTTCTATTTCCGTCTTTGGACCTGAGCCGTTGCTGCTATAGCCTATCCCTTCGTCAGTGATGAAGTGAGGTCGCGATTACCCAATATGGTATGGCGCACTTAGGCAACTTGCGCCGAAGCTGGACCAACTGGAGCACGCCCTCGCCGGCTATCCCCTTCCAATTCTTGATGGTTGCAATCTCGGCAATCCTACCCCACCTTCCCCATTGAGGGGCGAGTGCCACTTGGATTGTGGAACGGAGGTCGACCGAGAAGTTCGACGTCTTAGCCAAGCCGCCTTTCTGCATCAGTGGTATTAATGCCAGAATTATATAGTATTAATTCTATAGTACTGTAGCCTTCCGAAGACGCCTCAGACCGATTCAAGATGGATTGAGCTCCCTAAGGACTGAAATCATGTGACCCAGAGTTCTCTTATTTTTTAGGTCCGAGACCCTTTTAAGCTTTGTACAGTAAGTATCCCTTCGTCCGCTGAGACATTGACCGCGCTAGTAGGGGTCAAGCGAAGAGAGAGCCAACTAATCCACATATCAAGTGAGCCTTATTATCTAGCGAATAACAGCTTGTCGTTGAACTCCCTGCTAGCGCGGTCAATGTCTCAGCGGACGAAACAGCTGGAGATGGATAAGCAGATGGATGAGCAGGCAGATAGGAAAGTAGAGGAGTTATCAGTGTATCAAGCAAGACAACCACTGCCTCGTCCTTTCCCTCTGTTACTAGCAAGATACAACATTTGCATCACGATAGTAAGGTCTTACCTCCAAACATAGCATAAAGTAACTAGCAAGGTCAAAAAGAATCAAATCAGATAGGGATAGCAATTTGATGATCTAATATGAAATAGAACGCAGTCTATTTTGTCGAACGCACAAACCTTGGTTCCCGGAGCTTGACGCCATGCACTGTCTCTACGTGGCCTTTGAAATGCTCTAAGTGTTGGAGAACAAGCCTCTGAGACTTGCAGACTGGGTGATAACACTCTATCTGGGCGTGTGGATCTCTTCCTTTGAGGTGAATCCGTTCAACGTGATCCATCATGTTCGCAGGGCGGCAAAAAGAGCCCATCCGCTCCTCATAGCTCTTCGATTCGTCGCCAATGCAGATCGGGCACTGGTCCTTGGCAAGCTTAATAGGGAATGGCTCGAGCTCGGGCGATTCCTCCTTGATAAGAGGTGGTTTTGAACCTCTATATCTCTAACCTCTATTTCCTATTCTAAAGAACTAGCTATGACTTTAAATTGTAACGTTCCTGGTTCTGACTGGTACGCGGCGTACAGGTTCGTCGGTTGGATCAGCTAAGATCGTGAGGAGTGGCCTTTCCGGAAACAACGATAACAAAGCTACCAAGACTGAACTCGAAGACTTGTCGGTAATGATCCCACGGTGACTCCAAGATCGTATCGGGCGTCCCGATAGCTTCAGCAGCTAGTGCCAGGGCCTGGCTGTGTGGTGCAGGTTTGGCTACGACGTTTGAAGTTGCAGTTGTTTACCCATAGAATGTTTCGTCTCACGGTACGTCTCTAAATGAGATGCTCTTTTTTTTTTCCGAGCTTGGTATCACCTCGTGAGAGGGTGACGAGCGCTCAGGCGTATGTTTTTGTTGTGCTGTCTCAATGGAAGGTACAAGATCTATGTCAATCTTTGTGCCGCGATCAGGGTCGGTGGAAGCCATGCTGAACAGATGTAAAGAGGAAAGATTGTTGTGAGAGGGTAGACAAATTAGAGTACCTGTGGGTGGTCTTGACAAGTCCGCAGTTAGCTTAACCAAGGTGACTCAAACTAATGACGGCCATCAGTTTCTGGAGGCATCTAACTTGGGAGTCATTAAATATAGGAGCGTTTCGGGATCTGTCAATTTTCGTGGTATAAATTTTAGCATCCATCAATTGTGAGCCATCTTTTACGAAGCATCCATTTTAGGCCATCCATTTGATTACTAGGTCATGCACGTCCCCACTTCCAGAAGAAACCGTTTCCTTTTCCAAGCGTTAGAGCATTAATCTGTAACCATGAAACAGTCTCAAGCTCGTAGAGCCGGCCTAGATCCAGGCCTAAGCGGCGGAAAAGCGAAAACTTGCGTTTCGAGTGGCGCAACGGGCATCACAACGAAAAAAGAAAAGTCCAGCAGAGCCGAGAAGAAGGCAGAACACAACAAGTACGGCTTCATGCGCATCCACGCCATGTCAACTGCAGAAATTATGGGAAGCTTCTTTCCCTTCGCGCTTACGCTAAGGCTGAGCACAGTGTTTTCTCACGGTGAAGTTGTGAAAATATCTAGGGTGCGAAACGATTCGCATCAATTAGGCAGGCATGCAAACTCTTTGAGCCTCCTCTCCTCACGTTGCGGGCCATCAGCCGGTGAATCACCGGTAGTAAAACATTATTCCTTCCACATTCCGTCACATCCATCGCTTGATCCAGCTTGATCCGGATAAACAGGACAAAGATTAAATCTTGTGTGGCCAGCCCATTTTGCTGCCATGTCCAAGCACATGTCTGAAGTGCTGTTTAGATTTGGAGACTTGACTTTTAAGCTTTCCTCCGCACGTACCGATTGGCCTACTATAAAGATTCTTCAGCATTGTTTGCTCACTTGAAACGGTCTCAGCATCCGATGAAACATAAATATACGCTCGTCGCTCATTCGGGAACTGCGAATCGAACTTTATATCGTATATAAGCACCCGCTACTTGTCTGAATAAGCGAAAGTTCAAACCGCTTAGTATTCTGGCACTAAATTTAAAAATGAACAGACCAGCTAAATGGCTCCCAACAGGAAAATAGCAATCTTCTGACATTCTGTGTAGCAGCCACGAACTATGCAATTCTTACCTAAGCTTGCAGTTCCGCAAGAAAAACTGTATATTTGAATTTCACTCCTATACTTTTCTTATTTGCCGTAGCACAACATGACGACGATAGATGACGAGGAAATGGCGTCTCTGCCGGTTAACACTACTTCTGTCGCGCCCCAAAGGTCTACAAAGTCCAAATACGACTCCTGCGATCTTTCAGGTAGCGTGTTCATAATCTCGTCCGATGGGAAAATTCTCAATCTTCCAATCCCGACCAAATCTGCTCAAGATCCACTGAACTGGTCAAAATGGAAGCAGGCGCGTGCCTTCCTCGCACTCCTTATCTTCACCATTTCCGCGGATGTGTTGATACAAGGCCCAACCTATCTCACCTACGTGATGAGGTCCGAATTCCACATGGAAGTACGATACCCCAATATAACTTGACGACGTACTAAGATTTGCAAGAATCCAACCTTTTTTCGAGTCGAGAACATAATTTCAGTGCCAAAGCTATTTATGGGGATCGGAGCACTCATCTGGATCCCACTCTCCTTGGCAGTTGGGCGGAGGCCTGTGTTTCTGTTATGCACTGTGATATTGTTCTTGTCTTCCCTGCTTGCAAGTCTTATTACCAACTTCGCTCAGCTTCTGGTAGCATCTTGCTTCATGGGATTAGTGCAGGGTCTCAGTTCGAGCATGGCAAGTTATCATGCCACCAACCACACAGTCACTGGTCTAACGTGGAATAGGCTCTCCTGATGGTAATTGACATCACTTTCATACACCAACGGCCCCAAGCAATCGCAATGATATGGTGCGGCGTGGGAGCTATAACCGCGACCCTCCTCGCGCTCATTCCTCGGCTTGTCCCGAAGGGATCGGGAGAGTCGACATGGCGCCTATTCTACAGTAGCTGGGCGATTGCCTCTCTCCTTTCGGTCGTCCTGGCTTTTTTCTTCTACCCAGAAACCTATTTCGTCCGCCCACCGGTTGCTTTTAATGGGCGGGTACTCATCCAAAGTGCTACCGAAAAGGTGCATGTCTACGAAGACTGGGAGGAGGTGCCAGACGGTAAAGCACTACCTGAGACACCGAACCAATCTCCGTGGGCTGGTAACCTGAAATTCTGGGGCCTCACTCGTGGTGGTTGGAGAGCTATGCGGATATGCTATTCACAGGTCCTTGGCTGTCTTTTGAACCCACTGATCTTCTGGGTTGCGATTCTCAACGCTTTGGTCTTCACCAGCATGCTGTCAATCAAGGAGACGTATACTGACATCTTGATTAACCCACGCTATAAGCTCAGCTCGGATGCTTTTGCGCTTATACACATGGCTGGTGCCATTGGATGTCTTATTGCTTGGCCAGTATCTGGATTCATGGTCTCGTTTGTCTCTTGTCGCCTCGCAAAAAGAAATCTTGGTGTTCGCGACGCAGAACATTACCTCCCAGCTTTCATACTGCCGATCCTCACTGGAACTGCTAATATCATTATCTACGGGGTTGCTGTGGAGAACAGATGGCACTACATGTGGATCTATTTCGCGTACGGCCTCAACTCCTTTACGCTTGTCAGCTTAGCCACCGCAAATACACTCTGGGTTACCGAAGCTTTTCCTCGTTGGGCAGCACCAGCTTTGGCTGGAATAAGCAGTGTGAGCAACATGACAAGCTTTGGGATAAGTTTTGCGATTCCTCCTTGGATTCGGTCTCAAGGACATGCAAATGCGGATATTGAGATAGGGGTCCTGATCGCCGTTGTGGGTTGTATCGCAATCCCTATCGCATTTTGGGGGAAGAAGATGAGGCAGCAGATTCATGACAAATGGGGAATGAGTGAGATGGGTGCTCTGAGACCACAGTAACCAAAGAGCCTAGTCCGGTCAGGTGGCGTCGGCTGTGCAGGTTCGCTTTGCGGGCTGGTTCCTGCAGGCGCGCTTGCCAAGTGCACATACATGTTCTGTATTTACTGGGGTACAAGCCAAATGCTACCGGAAGTTGCGATTCAATCAGGTTATCTATTTGAAGAATTTTATCTATAACTGGATTTGCGATGTTGAAATCACGATAAAACCCCCGCCCGGCCACCGAGGCAGCAACAAAGTTCTGTACACACAACGCATATAACCCCCAAGATCGTCAGACCACAGGATGAGTTGCCTACCACACCTTAGCACGGCACTCTCTGCCAACCAGGAAGAAGAACAAATCATCTTGGGTGATTTCAACCTATACCACGAACTTTGGGGCGGCCTGACGATACGAGAAAGTGATCCAAAATCAAACGACTTGATTGATCTCGTCGAGGATTTTCAAGTTGGCAGTCTCCTGCCAAATGGTACAATCACATACGATGATAAGAATACACAAAGTTGCATGGATCTCTCTGTGTAACTGTTGAAGGGGTGTGGAAGCCTAGAGGTTAGTGTGAGATGAGTCATGTGATAATGAGTCATGTGCAAGGCACATGACTACGGATAGACTGTATTTATATGGAGATCTGTCCATACGATGAGCAGTAGTTCAGTCAATATATTCAGAACCTGTCAAAAGTAACAGTCGGGTATTTACTCGGTAAACACCGGAAGGCTGGTTGATCTCTGTTAATCGAGAAGTAGGTACATTACGCGGGCTCGAAACCCAGAAAGCACCCATCACATGTCGAGCCCTGGCGTCGACTGTCGGCAGATCATCGGAACCAGGAAGCTTCCAAGCGCCTTGAACGTCAACTAAGCGTCACCCCTCAAGGTCACTCTACTAGCCCTTCCTCATTCACCTCATCCACCCCCATAAACGGGGGCTTCTCAGTCATGGCGGCCAACCTTCCGACCTTCGACTCCTCCCCCCCTCGAACATACTTATATTTCCTCATCGTTCCCCCAACTGTAGCAACCATTACTTGTCACCAACCACAACAGTCTCCTCCCACTCCTCTGCACCCATTACTCTTTCCGACGACGGTGTTATCAAGATCACTTCCTGCCAAAGCAGGCGGACTCCGTTGTCCTCATGGCCCCGGTACGGCACGCTCCCGTCGAGCCACGATTGCCAAATACCTCAGTACATGCCCTTAATCGAAGTGTTGAGCGTCGTCACCGCAAAGCGCGCAGAAAATTGCTTCTTAGGCATACTTCCTCGTATTCAAAGTACGCGATCATATAAATCTTGGCACAGAATATTGCCTTCAGCAATTCTAGCTCGCCAGCTTGCACTTCGTAACAACTACTTATCAAAGATCATGAGAGTCCTACTGACTGGTGGAAGTGGCTTTGTTGCTGCCCATTGTCTGGAGTACTTGCTCAAACGTGGGTGTGTGCACCTTCGCCTTTCTTATACTAGATAGGTTGACTGACAGCTTTGCGTAGTCATACCGTTGTTACCACCGTTCGATCTCACGAAAAGGGCCAGCGAATACTCGATGGGTATCGGCAATTGTCCACCGATCAACTCTCATACGTACTGGTCGAAGATATTGCTGCTCGAGGCGCCTTTGATGAAGCTGTACGATCAAACCCTCCTTTCACCATGTTGCGAGTCCCTTTCATTTCAACACCACGAACCCAGTTATCGATGTAGTAGACCTGACCTATAGGCACTTAGAGATGGACATGAACGCCACCAAGATTTAGAGCAGGTTGTGCCCACGAAGGCATGTTTCTGTGTCGCTCGAAGGGGCGGGTTGTGGAGAAGCTGGGTGGCGTCTGCGGTGAGGTTGGAGGCAGTATCTGGACGAGATTGGATGTTGTTTGTAGAGAAGTTGGATTCTGTTCCTGGATGAGGTTGAACGCTGCTTGTGGAGAGGTTTGAACACCGTTCAGATTTGACGGCCGTGCGACGAGGGAGCTTTTGGCCTTGACTTTAAGCGCAAAGATGGCTCCAAAAGACCTCGAATGGAGCCGAAATACAAATCAACCAAAAGCAAGAACTGCTGCCCGGCCAAAATTGAAGGTCGAGATATATCGGAGACTGTGGTCTGTGCACAGGTCTACAGGGTCAGAAATGGAGCAATGTTCAGGTCCATTAATGAACCCTATCTGCAAACATCTCAACTTTGATATAGCTGCAAATTTGGGCTCGAGTTACTAGGCAGCATAACGCATCGTCACTCGTATCTTAATCACTCAATGCGTTCCAGTCAATAGCTGGAGCGGTCAAAATCGTCCAAGGTTGATGAAAACGGGAGAGGCTTAGCGAGGGCATTGTGAGGACGCGGCAATAACTTAAAGATAATGTGGATCAAATTTCATTTTATTGATGGTTGCTATCTCTGAATACTTAACGCATAGCGAGCAATCTAGACAGACTGCGTGGCGGTGATAGCTGAGTGAGAATAGCGTAGTTATAGGCTCTCGCATATTATCAACGATTTCTCCTTACCCAGCCTCAGTAGAAAGCTTCCCATCAGACATCACGGCAGGTACATATTTCACAAGCTGATTATTTACTTGGATCCTGTTCTCAGGAACCAGAAGTATAGTGTTCGACCCATCCGCAATCGCGGCTTGGAAGCACGTTCTTGGGACCAACAGGTTGAGCGAGCTATCAAACGGCCGGATGTGCTTCCTCATGTACTTTTTCGCCACCCGTTCGACTTCGGACGGGTCAGAAGAGTCCACTAGAAGGCATCGCTCGGTCCTCCAAACGTCTCGCTCGTAAATTTTGAACTCAATACGCACCATAGAAGATGGAGGAATTATCTGCAGCTGCCTGTCCAGATTCTGTTCGGATGGTTGCCCGTGAGCACTCGAATCGACGTCGTCGGTACGAATCAAATCCTGGGAGGAGTTGACGAGCGCTTCCCGACCAGCCGCAGGCGAACTCATCTGTGGTGGATCCTCTGGTTGTTCAGAGGTGCGAGCGAGCCCATCCGCAATGCTTCTCTCAAGATTAACGTGAGTACCTCGCCTTTGATTTCTCTGTGTTGGTTGTGAAGCGTCACCCCCCTCTCGTAAATTATTGCCGGCTTCCTCTGATGCTTGCCTCTCCTGCGCCATCCTGGCCACCTCCTGAGGGGTTGGGTGTCCTTGCCCCGATACATTCCTTCCCCCGCCCAAAGCACCCAGCCGCTCCTGTTGCAGATCTAATCCTCCGCCTGTGTGTGGTGCAGGGTTCGAACGACGTTTTGTAGTGGTCTCGCTTGGTCGACCAAAAAATGCAAAATACACAGACTTGCGCACAAAGAACGATGTGACGCTCTCGCCCTGCTTGTCCACTTCTGCGTGCAGGTTGGCAATAACAAGGGATTTGGCATCTCGTGCGTGAGCCTCTTCGTCAGGGAATCCACATCGGACCCCTGCAGCGGCAGGATCATCGCTGACGAAGGCCGGGGACGACTGCTCCAGCGTGAGGGGTGTGGCAGTTGCAAACAATCTTATGATCTGCTCAGTGTGAGACTCGAGACTCTGGCCAGTATATTCGTAGCTGTCTGGTTTCCGAGCGTTTAACAAGGCAGCACGTGCGATCTCCCTATCTGACGAGCGTTCTTTCAACGCCGAGATCTGGTCGGACTGAAAACCCAGCTGGCTAGCGAGCGCAGCGAAGTCCGACAGGACAACTTCGTCCGGCTTTGTGGTTCCCGCTTTGGCCAAACGATTCTTCTTTGTGTCCTTCGGTGGGGCAGGCAACTTGCTGTAGTATTCCATGGAGTAAAGCCATAGCCGCCGATACGCCAGATCCCAATCCTCTGTGCTCCCAAAGAATTTGTCATCCAAGGCCACGAACAAGGTCTGCCCGGGAGCCGGCTCAACCAAGTGCCTCATGCTACCCGCGCAGGCTTGCAAATACTTGAGATCTTCAAACAGGGTGAAGAGGGATGGGATGAGGCCGCTAGCGGTGCGCAACCTACTCCAGATCGCATCACGGTCCTCCGAATTGAATGCGGCGAAGATCTGGCCACTGGCCAGCTGGCCGTGTAGTTTTTGCGCATCCCGCCTGGAATGTCTAGGCGCCATAAGCTCTACCGCCTTGACCGTGACATTATCGAGCATCCGCATCGCTTGCTTGTTGTAGGCGAGGAGCTGAGACCAGAACTCTTTGATGTCTTCGAGATAGTGTACGACTGCCTGTTTCTATGGTGAGCAAGTCACACCTGCTCGTCAGATGGAAGGCTCACCTCGGGGAAGTTCATACTGATCATTTTGTTCAGTGTGCTTATCCTCATCCCACCCCAAAGCCTGGGCAGATCTAGGAGATCATCGAATCCCGTATGGAGCTCACGGTGTCGAAAGAGCCCGTTCAGACATCGCGTCTCATGCTTCGACAGATGACTCCACCACCTCCTTTTCGAATACAAATCTCGCTCTCGTCGGTACTTCGAGATCTTGCAGTAGATCTCGCCAGCAGTTGGCGGCTTCTCGTTCGCGTACTCCTCGATCAGGGCGGTCTTGAGTCTATGGTCGGCATCTGCATGATTGTGTTAGTTCAGGGCAATGTCGACTCAGGGGAATGCACGTACCGGCGAGGTAGAGATCTACCGTCCACTATCTTTCTCTTGGGGTGAGAATCTCGCGCGCGACCTGAATGCGGTGCTGCCCAATGGAGTTGGAATCCCGCAGGAAATTTAAGAATTGGGTGGGGGCTATCATGATTATTCAGCAGCCTCTCAGCCGAGACCCCAGAGTCACCCTAGCAAGTTGAGACCGATCGAGAAGGATGCCAAAGAACAGCAAGAACAACGTGAACAGCCGGAAGGGCAATTCGTTCGAGTTGCTCGACGAATCTGATGGTGGTGACTCGATTACGGTCCAAACTACGAGCACTCGGGGGCGGCCTCTGAAGCGCACGCAGCCATTCGAGCCCAACTCACCACCCCGTGCGAAGCGCGCCAACTCTACGAAGGCTACAACGTCTCAGACAGCACCGACGCCAGTGGATACCGACCAGTGGGCACAAGTCAAGGCCCTCCTTACGCGTGTCGAATCCGCCCTCTTAGCCGCGGAGTACCGAGCAGAAAGGGCAGAGAAGCGCATCGAGTCCTTGGAAGAGTTCATACGAAACGAGCTTTTCCCACGAATCAATACACCTCCCCCGACGGGTCCTCCACCTCCACTATCGCCTCCATCGTCTCCACCGCTATCGATAGCCCCAGGTCAGATTCCGGGGGTTGGACTCGACCTTAGTCGAGTGGCGATCCCGGAGATCAAGGAGGGAAACGCAGGCGCTGTGCGTAGACGTATGAATAAGGCTTTGAAAGAGAGGGGTATAACATGCTTGGGAGTCAATTCAAAGGGGAATGGGCGGTACCGACTTTTCCAAGGCAAGGATATCGATAACGTACGGAGGGATGACACTTGGGTTAGGACACACTTTGATAGGGGAACGTTGTACGGAGAGCAATGGTATCCAATGAGGGTTGACAGGGCATATCACGAGGTAGCAATGGACGAGATAAGTTGTTCAATTTTCGGTCAACTGAATAGGGTCAAGGTTCACAAGATGCGATGGCTTAGGAATGTGTCGATTGATGAGGAGTATCGCTCGATAGTTGTGTTTTTGGACACGAAGGAGGAGGTTAATAGGCTTCTTGCAAAGATAACGGTTACTATAGTAAACGGAGAGTGCGCATATACTCGTCCGTTTGTTATAAGCTGTTAGCCTGCACGCTGTTATCGCTGCCATCTTTACGGACATTTACACTACCGTTGCCGAGCGCCGGCTCCAATCTGTGGACAGTGTGCACTCCCAGGGCATTCGGCATCGACATGCACCTCGACGACTTTTAAGTGTGCACCGTATAGAGGAAAGGGTGCCTATAAGGCTACTGACCCAGGGTGTCCAGTATACCGACGAGAGCTTGCCAAGTTACGACTATTACCATTATATTCGTACGACTAATACGATCTATTCCAGCCTATTTTCAATCCAGCACAATCCCTCTACTACCGCATGTAGTTGCCGGCATCTAGGTAGTTAGCTATTTCGGTCTATTATAGGATAATTTACTTTATATCGACTCAACATTTGTAGAGGATTATTAGGTGCAAGAGAGAGGTCTTCGTTATCTCTAGGCTACGGGCTATAGAATAGGGATAGGATAGGTAAGATAATTTTTACGGAATAGAGAACGCTTATAGAGAACAGTTTAGAGAGTTTATTTAGATATTACTGTTTTTGGGCTCAGAACCGAGTTTGGACGTAGCTAGAGTAGGCGTAGCGGATCTTCGATAGCTGCCTATGGGCTTCGCCCTATCTCGGGCGTAAATGAACATCATCAACGGATTGGGTTCCCCCATGGGAACCATCACTGGAACGGATGGTCGATATCATACGGGACAGGGAGGAAGCCGTAGAGAAATGCCTTAATCCAGAGGAGACAGAAGTACAGATATTCACCGACGGATCAATGAAAAACGGCAAGGTCGGTTATAGCGTGGTAGTATAGGTGGACAATGCTGTAAAAACCCACGTACAGCGCATAATCGGTACAGATAATGGAGTGAATATGTATATAGTAGAGCTGGGGGCCATCATGGAGGCAGTGGACTGGGCGAATGTGATACTCAACGCTATCGCGGAGTCGCGAAGGGTTACTATTTACTCGGACAACATGTCAGCTCTCTAAGCCATCGCTAAGCTAAGACACCAGAGCGGCCAGGTATTCATTCGATATATTACTAGAACTATATAGAACCGGGAAGAGAGTAGGAAATATATCCGGCTAGCGTGGATCCCAAGCCACGCCGGGGTTCCAGGTAACGAGGCAGCTGATAAGCTAGCGGCCACAACCACAAGTCCTGAGAGCCGGGTTATAACTTTGCTATAGTTCCAGGGTAAGTTCAGGTCGGTTGTAGCAGGGAGGGTTAACCGGGCTTAATAGATCGCGAGACTAATTAGTGAATGGACTATAGGTAGACACCTTAAAATAGTCGACGTAGTATTGCCGGGAAAGTATGTCAGGCTCCTTTACGACATACTCTCAAGAGCGGAATCTTAAGTACTATCATAATTACGTACTGGACATTCTAAACTTCGAAGCTTCCTAGCGAGGATTGGAGTAGCGGAGACTGATCAATATGAATACGGTTATAGGAGGGAAGACACCCGATATTTCCTCTTTTATTATTAACGATATTAATACCTGCGGGGAGATATAATCACGGAAGGGAAGGGACGTTATAGTGATCTATTATACATGTTAGGAGGGAGATCTTCTCTCCTAAATCCTGATAGGTTGAGCCTTAATGGGTTAATTAAAAAGTGGAAACCAGACTTGACAGTAGTTAGAACGGTAATCAAATTTGCGTTGAAGACAGAGAGGCTAAGCCCGCATTCTCAGCTAGCATCACTTACATAAAACTCCCAGAGGTTTGGGGACATAAGGATCGAACAGAGTAGAGGACGTCCGACACGAGTTAGGGGCTGTTAAATAAATCTTAGATCCCGTAATGGAAGATTATGTAATTAGTTCAGTTTAGCTAGGAGTGGGGCTACATAGGGCCAGCGGCCCTGAACAGCCAACCGGAAATCATCATCATCATCATCATCATGAAAGACAAACAAAAGTGCAAATTACTGAGATGGACGTTTGGGTGACTGGAGGGAAGATAAGGTCAGGCTTTTCTCGCAACACCAGGATTTTTACATCGCAAGCAGTGTGGGCACAACATCAGGACACTTCAATTTCACTATACTATCCGGTTACGATCGTCTCTTCATATACATCCAGAGTTAGGTTTACTCCGTGACATTTGGCGACTACTACCCGTTTACAAGTGACACTTTTGAAACCTTGTTCAGAGGCTCAGCCACCCCAGAAGGGAGTTTGGAAAGTAGTTTGCGATAATGTTCAAGCACCAGTCAGATTTAATACACGATGGGTTAATACAGAATTGGCTTACAGACCCTCAGAATGAGCTAGTTTCGCACCCGTGGAACCTGACAGTAGTGGGGTCAAAATTGCTTCTTTTCCATCTGAGCAGAGGAGATGAATGATGTAATAGTTCTAAGTCTGTCTTGAGGCCAGCCTCAAGCAGGGCAATCAGTCTTCACCTAGAAAAAGTCCCCTCAGCGTTTCTTCCTAGCACTTCTGCTCGTTTGCTAATTGTATCTGTTCTATATCTATATTCGCATCACCTGAAATTTTATGCTTTCACAAACTCATGGGAACCTTGGCCATATCTCTTCAATATCCTGCAGTAACTTTCCGAAGGACTGAGCCTCCGTCACTGACTTCGAAAGTGTATGTGCCTGAGCAGTGCGTGTGCATTGTTCTTCCTGAGTGGTTCTGTCCTTGTTTGAAAACACGTCTGACTCGTCAGAAACTAGGGATGTAGTCGTTCTTCTGGTTGACGAATCGTCCCTTTCATCGAAACTTGCGAGGTCCGTGTCGTCGAGATCCAGCGGTTTCTTTCGAAAGAGGCTTGGCTCTCTCGACCGATCCCAGATGATCTGATCAAAGCCAGATTTGCCGGCGTGGAATGTTTCCCCTTCGTCCGCTGACTCTGCTGATGTGTCGTTGATTATGGCATCCAAGAAGAGTAGATCGTCGACATGGGCAGAAACATTCATTGTCTTCAACATGTGACACTATTTGTATTAGAAAAAGAGTCTTGCAAAAGGGAGGACTTTACGCACGAGTGCTTGGTTGTAATTTCGACCTCCCGGGCTCTCAACACCTGACAGCTGACTTTTCCTTTGACCTAATGATGAAGTTTCAGCTACGGTTATCCTCAAAGAGAACTCTAGTGCCTACATAAGAAGCGTGATAGCGGATCGCAGTATTGCTTTCCCTCCCCCGCCGCCATGTCAAATATTCGTACATCACTTTTCATCTTGTTGTCTTGCTTGATTTGTGCACTGTCCCCCTTCTCGAAGTCGTTGGTGGATGGGCTTGCTAATCTTCTTCTCAAACATTAGCCTTCTGCAGAACTCAATTTTCCCACGAAGAAAGGTCGCCCACTTCTTTCTCCTGTACCGCATTTTGGCGACACAGGTAACATTTCCACGTTGACAGTTGGCGCAAGGTGCACCTTGGGACGGAATATCGCAACGAACTTTCTTATACCCGCATGCATAGCATGCTCTCTTCCTAGGACTTCCTCCACGTCTTCTTGTGAGCCTTTTCGGATTTGCGTTTGCAATTCTCTCATTGTCCGGTAATGGGCTGTCGCTCACGGTGGACGACCAATCTCTTTTTCGCGATCGAGAGGAAGACATGCTAGGTATGCTTTTGCATGTTAGAATAATGCCGTTTTCAAAGAAATGGGTGATTTTGACAAACCAGTAATTCGGGGTTGAAGCAAAGGTTCATGGAAAGAGCAAAAGGCTGAGACGTGGCTGGGACGTCAGATCTGAGCTTTGTAAACAGGCAATGATTACCTAGTCTCGTTCAGCTGCGTGTGAATGCATGGAAGACCGAGTTGGTAGAAAATATCAGACGCTACTGCTGTCCGCCGACGGCAAGCAGACCGTCGCTGGCGCTGCCGTTAAGAAAGAGCTGCTCTGGGACTCGGCCATGGGAGCGCCACACTGACTTGATAAGGTTCATTGTCTATTTACCCAGCAATTGCGACTAATTACCTATCTAGATACCTAGTCACTACCTCGATTGCCGCACTAGCGTACTGCGTGAATCCAGGTTCATTCCTCAAATTTCGACCCTCACCCTGATACCAGAAGTATACTCCGTAGACATCGATCTAGACCATTTCAGCGTGCTTTCAGCGCCGATCATCACTCCGGGGCTTCAGTAATGTCAGCCAGAAGGTAAGCTATTCGAAATACCTTTCCCGACGGAGACATGCTGCCCGCCAACCGGGAAACCAAGGTCCGATGAAGCCTGGCGATGACAACCTACTATGAGAGCGTGCGTCTCGGCACAAAATTGAGATTGCGATGTATCTGATCCATCTTATGATAAACAAGTTTGTCCCTTTCGCTGCACGTCCAGCTCAGATCACAATTATGTGCATGCTGAGCCTGAATTAGCAAATTCGACTACCTGATCAAACACAAACAGACCATCTCCACAACACCATGGCGCCATCACTCCTCGATACCTCGGCCATCAGCGCCGACATGCCCAAAAAACAGCAGAATAACGTGAAAACGAACGCAAGTGGTGTCGACGTTGCTGTCATGCCTCCTGCCTCCGAATCGAATGGAGAACTTCTGGGACAGCAGGGCACCACGCTTGCCGAGAAGTACGGCTGGCCCAGAGCGAATGCTCGCGGATACAGCATTCTCGATCAGCATTTCGCGGCACGAAGGCAGATGCGGATCGTTCATATTGGTGTTGGAGCGAGTGGTATCTGTTTCAGCAAGATTGCCAAAGATTCCCTGAAGGACGCGACATGGGTGTGTTATGACAAGAACGATGATGTGGGTGGGACTTGGCTGGAAAATAGATACCCGTAGGTCCAGTTCCTTTCTGTGAAAATGTGATAGCTTTACCCCTTAAAACGGCAACAATGATTGCACAAGCTAATGCGTAGACAGAGGGTGCGCGTGCGATATCCCTTCCGCAAACTACCAGTTCACTTGGGCGAGAAATCCCGACTGGAGTCAATTCTACTCGTCGAGTCCGGAGATCTGGCGCTATATGAAGGACGTGGCCGAGAGTCACGATTTAATGCGCTACATGAAACTCAGTCATGAGGTTGTGGGCGCACGCTGGGATGAGGAGGCTGGAAAATGGCATGTTGCAGTTAAGAATACGAAGACCGGGGAGGAGTTCACAGATATATGCGATGTCTTACTCAATGGGAGCGGCGTTCTCAAGTAAGTCCTGCTTGCATTCCAGTCCCTATTTGCAATCAACTATGATGAAATTCGGATTTCTGACAGGAGACGCACTCAGTAAGTGGGATTGGCCCAATATTGAAGGTCTCCATTCGTTCAAGGGCAAATTGATGCATAGTGCAGCATACGAGGAGGGATACTCGCTTGATGGCAAGCGAGTTGCAGTTGTGGGAATTGGTAGCAGTGGCGTACAGATCATTGCCACCATCGCCGAATCCGTTGAGAAGTTGTACTGCTGGGTCCGCTCACCGACGTGGATCACTGCAGGATTCGCCCAGAAATTTGCTGGGCCCAATGGCGGGAACTTTGAATGTATGACCAGTGTCTTGGTTATCAATGTTGAAGACCGATGGAAAACGTGCTGACATGACATAAATTTCAGACACGGACGAGCAAAAGGCAGAATTTCGCAGGAATCCGCAGAGCTTACTGAAGTACTGCAAAGGGATCGAAAATGAGCTGAATCAACGATTCAAGTTCATCTTACAAGGAACTCCTGAGGCTGCGTCAGCGAAAGAGGTCAGTCAAAACCCAATGATAGGTGCATCAGAGCCGTGGCTGAGAACTGTTCCTCTTTAGTATGCCATACAGGAAATGTCGACGAAGTTGGCCGGGAAAAAAGAACTCATCGATGCCATTGTCCCAAAGGACTTCGGCGTGGGTTGTCGAAGACCGACGGTAAGTTTTCGCCTGTCTCGTCCAAGATCCGAGTGATGGTCATTAACGTCAAGACCGGCAGCCTGGTAATGGATTCCTCGAAGCCCTGACAAGAGATAACGTGGATACTTTCACGAAGCAGATGCAACGGGTGACAGAGAAAGGCTTCGTAGACCATAATGGTGTAGAACATGAAGGCAAGTCAAGATCGAACTCCGTCCATTCAAATGATTTCCAACGAATGGATACTCCCGCGTTTTGTACCAGTGGCTAACCCTAATGTAGTCGATGTAATCCTCTGCGCGACCGGATTCGACACAAGCTGGGTTCCCAGATTCCCCATCATTGCCAATGGAATTAACTTGCAAGACATGTGGTCCACGAAGCTCGAGTCGTACCTATCAATCGGTGCACCACACATGCCAAACTACTGGATGACAGGCGGTCCATGTTAGTATTCCAAATCTATACCTATGCAGATGGAATTAACGCATGGCAGATGGTCCACTCGGTCACGGCTCCTTCCTCCCCATGGCTGAGCTCCTGATGAACAACTTCGTCCAATGCATCCAGAAGATGCAACGGGAAAGAATCAAGAGCCTCACACCAAAGCAAAGTATGGCTGCTGCATTACACGAACATGCAAACCTGTTCCTGCAGCGGACGGCGTGGGCGGGTAGTTGTAGCAGTTGGTTCAAGCAAGCGAAGACTGACGGACCTGCGATGGTAAGACCCCTTGTGCTCTGAACAAAGCAGACACGACTGAGCTAACATGCGCAACAGTGGCCAGGCAGTCGTCTATCCTACATCGGCATCCTTGAAACTCCGCGGTTCGAGGACTACGAGATTGAGTACATGAACAAGCTGAACCCTTACGAGTTCTTGGGAAATGGCTTCACGTTGCGAGAAATAAGTGGTGGCGATCTCTCATACTACCTGGGAGTGCTCGATGGAGAAGAAAAAGAATTGGACTCACAGATCTGATCTGAGGAGTCGGAGAGGTATTGTATGTTGAGCGGGACACGTACGGGCTGCATTCAAATTATTCATGCGTGATTGAAAGAAGCATTTTTTTTTTTCAAATCTGGTACACGTAATTTCCCATGACCATAGCTCTGTCGCTTCGAAAGATGACAAACTGTCTATGAGAAACTGTCTATGAACGAAGCCTCATTTTGTACAGAGAAGGATGGGGGCGTATCCTCTCAGCTGAGACTCGGAATGGATTGTGAGCCTATAAACACCTGTAAGATGCCTGCTAGGGAGCCCAAGAACGCCAACACACCAACACCAACACCTAGGTGCTAAGCACATGTCTCGGTCTGCGTATCGTACGTCTGCAAACACCCCCTGTAGAGAAGACAACTTCAGCACCGTACCCGGAGCTGCCCGATGTGTGGCAGTCGAATGGTCCATACCAGATCCGTCTAAATGGGGGGTCAAGTCAATACCTGAAGAAATTGCAAACCAAACCTATAATGTGTCCATAAAACCATAAAGCTGGTCATCCCGGAACGGATCCTGCGGATCTCCCAGCCAATTTGCAATTGTCTGAGACCCGGGAAAATCAAGCTCCATGAAGTTGTCGACCTGAAGCAGATTTTCAGGCATCGCAGTCTCTTGCTGGCTGAGCTGATATGAATTGTGGTCAACCTGAACTAAGCTTATCCCTTTCGTAGCCATAAGTCTGCGGATGATTGCAGTTGGGCGAGACACGCCTGGATTCGGTACCCCGATCTGCTCAAGCAGATACAAACTGGAGGACAGCAGTGTGCAGTGCTCTCCTTGGCCAGTCATTTGCTCGAACATGGCTGCGTTTCGCACATGGATGGTACAGGCCACATACAAGGCGTATGCTATGAGATATGGTGCTCCCCTTAGGCTGTAGGAAGCGTGGAATTTTCTCACCGTCAGTGTGATAGCTCTGGCTGCGATTGTGCATCGCAATAGTGACATCGGGGAGTCGCTCGCTGCGTAAAGATGTCCATCCGCGATGATTGGTCTGTGCAAAAGAACGACCAAGGTATGATAGATGGCGTGAATGTTGAAGATATTGGGTGATGGGGGTGCGTGAGGCATGGTCTCTTCTGCAAGGGGGATTTGAAGTCCCTTGGGAAGATTCTCCATCCACTTCTCGAGCGAGTCATCTATTCGGCGCAGACCTTTCCGTGCCTTTTCTGACGTGGCACCGATCACATAGTTGTTATTAATGACCTTTTCCATAATCTTGGACAGAGAGCAGAGTTGCTGAAAACAGGACACGGAGCGAGTAGGCGTCCCTGCGAATGCAAGCTCGTACTCCACGTCGGGCATCTTTGGGTCGATGTACGGTGTCCAAAGTTCTCCTTCCTCCATGCCATCCAAGAAGTCAGGTAACACATGCGTATCGGCGAAGCGCATTGCAATTGGCCGGCCTAGATAGAGGCTCTGAAGCTTATCGCAAACAAACACACCCCAGAAGACTCTTCGCCGAATCTCTGCTTCCTCAGCACTCTCTGGGGTAGCTACCCGTTCAATATGGAGACCGAGGTCATACACCATCCGAAGCGCGTATCCCATCAGCAACCAGCCCTTGGAGATTTCTCCTCGGGCGTTGTAAGTCGAGCCGAGAAGTGCCAGTCCGACGACTGTGGGTATACTTGGATTAAGAAGCAGCTTATCCTCATACAATAGCTGGTCGCAGCGACGAAACCATCTAGCACCCGAAGTCGCCGTGTCGCCAGCAACCTCTTGAACGTCTGGCCGCTGAGAAAATTTGGCGGCGCAAGCGAAGATGGCGTTGAGTAGGAATCTAGAGGCATATGGGCCTCCATAGAATAGATCCCTCATGATAGCGGGGCGATATGTTAAAAGGAAGGTATGATGCTGCCGGTTCCAGTGAAGGTTGAGTAGATGTATGGCAAGCTCTATTGGCACGCCGTCCAGATCTTGCAGGCTGTGTAGGGCGTGCTCTTGTTGTCGAGTGATGACCGCGTTCGCAATCAAGCTATTCCGCTGGTGTTCCCTTTCCGACACAGTCGGAACTGTGGATGGACGGCACATCGGAGATTGTAAAGCAGAAGATGGCCCAAAGCTAGCGAGGTTCCCTTCTTCGTCAACGGAAATAAAGGGAGAAACATCAGGATCAGTCTCCGAATCGCTCTCATCAGCTTGTCCGTGATCAAATGGATGAGAAAGCTGCTGACTGGCCTGATCTTGCTCTTGTTGCTGTTGATGTTGCTCTTGGTCATGTTGTTGCTGTTGGTCGTGCAATTGTTGCTGATCATGCTGTTGATTTTGGCTTTGTTCCTGTTCTTGCTGTTGCATTTGCAAAGACTGTGTTTGTTGGGTTTGTGGCGGCAATGGGTACAGCTGCTCGCAGTTCAGTGGAGAGGGATTGTTGGTTGAGATAATTGCGGCCGTTTCTTGCGGAATTTGAACTTGAGCCTGGGTTGTCCGCAGATGCGACTGTGGGGACGACTGGGCATGCTCCAACGATGGGTCAATATTGGTCATGATATCTGCCACCGCCATATCGTTCGAAGGGGAGGTTCGGGTGGGTTGATGGTCCAGTGAAGAGGGGAAGCTTGCCAGGATACCTGCAACGACGGCATCGTGTGAAGAGTTCTTTAAGCCGTCAATGATTTCTTGCAGCCTTTTCTTTTCTTTACGCAGGGAGTTCAAAGCCGCCAAAGTTGGTCTGCAGGGTACGTTAATTACTGCTGGAGACGGGTCTACTTGGAGTCTATCATAGTTTTGGTTTGCTTACCTCTCCTTGGCAGTTCGCTCCTTGAAGACGCACTCACGATGTTGGCTCACACAAGAGCCACAACGGGGCTTCTGAGAATCACATCTGATCTTTCGTGTGCGACAATACTCGCATGCCTTGGACAGTCCCAGAGACTTATCACTCCGCTGCTGTCTTACCTCGGAAGTCATGATAGCAGCGTCGAGATTGTTTAGCCGATGAAAATTGATACAAGTGGAATCGTAGTACAGCTAATGATACTGTTGAGCGGTCAAACGCATGGCATGCAAAGAAGACAACGGGACGTGAATTCTGTTGTGCTGCATCGCGTGGTGAAAAATATTGAGATGCGAGTTAAAGTGACTGAGATCAGAGATCAGTAAAATGTAGTTGTCTCCCCATTGATCTTTTACCCCGCACTCCACTACGCAACACACAAGGGACGAGAACTTGGCCACTTGAACCCTTTTCCGTAACGATACTAGTACATGCAAAATTCTGCCAGGGGTGTTTGGTAGTTCTGACGGTGAAACTAGACAAATCATTGCGAGAGGAAGGACAACTAGAGGCTGGCGCCCCTGTATGCTCGGCAAGCGAGCTGGCTAAGCCCGATAGGCAAAGTATAGGAATAGCCCCCCTTTCGGACAGTCTGGACTCTGGAGTGAAAGAAAAAAATTCAAAGGGATGTACTATACTTCGAGCGGGTTGTGCGAAGTAACTTATGCAGGGTCTCGGTGCGGGGTCCACGATGGTTCCAGGTCAAGGCATGTTAAAAGCCCAGATCTGAGGAGTATGAGAACCCGCGCGCCCACACCTAAGCTTAGCAGATATCCACTTACCGGCCAGACATGCATGTCTTGTCGTTCGTATACATTGTTAGTATCTTGTTCTCTCATTTCTCACTTCTCGACTTTCTCGATCTCATCAATTTGGAATTTGAAGATTTTAATTTTAATCGAACGGACGTCATACTTGACCAGAGCTCAGAGCAATGGATCAGTACAAGCGCTATCTCACATCTCTTGATCCTTCAGGCAAATCAATCATCACACCCGACACCAGTCTCTACCTTCGTCCTCTTGCGAACGGTACCGTGGCTCGTGCCTACGCTCTGTCTTCAATCCCGGCCAATATTACCAACGATACAGACTTGAGAGCCTTCCGCTCAACAGATACCGCTCAGAACGAAGCTTCGTATGCTGGATTGGACACCGCTTTACCAAATGGCGTTGTCATGACCTATTTCGAACTTGGACCTGGGGCGGAAACTGTCTTGCATAGGACTCTGAGCGTAGATTTTTCGATCCTGATTGAGGGGAAGTTGGAGATGATTTTGGATGGAGGGGAGAAGGTACAACTTAAAGTTGGGGTATGTTAAACAGAGTTCCAGGAGAGGAGGTAGAAGAAGAAGAGATGTGGATATAATCTGGATGTACACTGAGGCTAATTTGTTTGTTGATGGCAGGATTCGGTGATTCAGAGAGCCACGATGCACAAATGGAGAAACCTCTCAAAAGATAAGCCAGTCAGATTGATTGGGATACTCTGTGCTTGTAAGCCGGTCAATATTGGGGGTAGACTGATGCAAGAAGAGTGGGTAGAAGGCTCGTGATCGAGTGAGCTTAAGTTCAAGGGCCATGTCAAGAGAAACGGAGGAGGGTTCGAGGACGGGTGACCTTAGTTGGGCCGTTATGCCTTCCTGTCCAGATATCAGACGTTTAATGGGTAGGTTTCCTTCTACCAGGCATATCACGTAATACATACGGGACATCAAAACCATATTAACAAATGCGCTTCAAAACTGAGTGAAAGGGCAACATCTGCTGAGACATATCCAATGACTGAACATCCCCACCATCACGTTCACGCCGCCCTGCCAAATTTGTGTCATCCGTTTCTGTCAGGGGCAGTTTTGCATGATTAGGTTCGCAGCCGAGGCAGAGACACGGCAGACTGGGTATCAATAATGGCCGATCAAGAACTTGGAACCTGGAAAATATCATATGTGTTTTGAGTTTCTTTCTTAACTCCGACAACTAAGAATATGGGTATTAGTTAGTCGGATAAGCAGGCTGCATATTGGCGTAGTGGCGTGGTCTTTAGTTTCCGAACCCTGCCTGAATTGGCGTGGTGGCGTGGTTAGCGTGGTTAGCGTTGTAAATATTCAGCCTCGCTTAAAAGGGTGGGGTGAAGGATGATCTCGGACAGTGACTCTCCGGGTTTTGACTTTACGAACAATAGTACGAGGCAGGATGGGGAAGGGGGGGAGGCTCTCGGTCCATTTTCCCCAGTTTCCTTTCGCTCTTTTTGCGGAGCAAAAGCGTTCGGCGTTCGATACATATGCACATTTGGGGTGAGTAGCAAGAAAACTCCGATGACCTTCGGTTTTCTTTGGTATAACATATATCAACGATAGTGGCGTCTCCTTTGACCCTGATTCATTGTCATATTCTCTATCTACCCGACTCAGTACATGCCATACACAGTTTCTAACATCCAACCTGCGAAATTCAAAATCGAAACCATGGCTTCACATGTAGGGAAAGTATACATCGTCACAGGCGCCGCATCAGGGATGGGCCTTGCCATGACGAAACTACTTCTCTCTCGCGGCGCCAATCTAGGAATTTGCGACATCAACAAGTCACTCCTCTCACAATACACCACTTCGTTGCCCAAAGACGAAAGCAGTCGAGTCTTCGCAGACGCCATCAGCGTCACGTCTCAAGATGCCGTACGCAAATTCCTCGACCAGACCAAGCAGAAATTTGGCAAAGTGAACGGCATCGCCAACTTCGCCGGTACAGGCGGTCACGCCCTTGGCAAGCAGCTCATCACCGACACCATGGAGAGCGAATTCAACTTCATCATGGACCTGAATGTACGTGCTTTGTACTTCATGCTCGAGCACTCTTTACAGCCCGGTTACTTCGAGGGCCCAGCCAGTTTTGTGCACATCACGAGCATGTACGCGGAACGCGGGTTCAAAAATGGTGCGATATTCACGGCGAGCAAGCATGCGGCGAACGGGATGGTGAAGAGTGCTGCGATGGAGGTCGGTCGGAGGGGTATCAGGGTCAATACCGTTATGCCGGGGGTCATTGACACGCCGATGATGAGGGGTGGGAGAGATATGGCTACTATTCCACCGCCATCAGCACCGTTAGGAAGATTTGGAGAAAGTGAGGAGATTGCGTATATGACTGCTTGGTTGCTGAGCGATGAGGCGAGTTATGTTACGGGTGCACATATGCTTGTTGATGGGGGAGCGAATGCAGTGGGAACTCATGAGCTGGTGTGAGTTGAGAGGGATTAGTGTAGTGTAAGTAGAGAATTTCGGTGCATCGCAGTTGAAGTTACAGAATAAATCTCACGTGACTTTCTGCATTGTGAAATGTTCGACAGGAAGTCAAGGTAAGTAGATCTACCACTCAGATGTGACCCAAGTGCTTAGAAGCTCTTCCCGCTCAGTTGCATTGTCATCGCTCTGGCGATTTCATATCCTCCAAGTAAGGAACCAACAGTCAAAGAAGTCAAAGAATCATGTGATATGTTCCGTGGATGCAGCGATGAAGACTGCCTGGATGTATTTTCGTTCTTACACGAGACGTAACTTCCCAATTTTCTTCTCCAAGTGTCACGAGATCTCATTGACATTGAAAAGGCTATCTTTCAAGCATCTAAGGACTATTATCCGACTCCTGTTCTGGAAACGAGTCCCAGTTTGAAAGTATCCACAACTGCAGGAATCGCACAATTTGAGATACGGACAACAGGGCCAGGAAACATCTTTTTGAAGACACTGAAAACGATTCCATCATCCTTTGCGTTGCCGCGAAGCCACTACTAACTGAACAGCCCTTGCCCTCTACAAACGACCGAATTTTCGAACACGTTGCACCGGTAACCCATCGGAATCCAATTTGACGAAGACATGACCCTGCTTGTATACAGTCGCTGTAACACGTACAGCTTCCACAAGTAGCATCTGTCATCTTTTCACTTCGAGCTAATGTCAACTCGCTCAACCCGTTCAATCTGCTCGACCTGCTCGACCTCCCCTTGGCCCTTCGATATATCAATATGAAGCGCCTGGGCAACTTTATCCGCGTCGACGTTGCCGTGTTCCCAAGCAACGATCCGCTTCCTATCTGTCTTTGTCTTCCATGCTCGTACGCCGGACTTGAAAATCAGCTCAACCTCTTCCAGTGTCTTGCCCGCAGTCTCGGGGAAAGCGAAAAAGATATGGATCGCCATGGCAAGGTTTGTGCATCCGAAGATAATATATGTCTTCCACTCGATGTTCTGAAAGGAAGGTGGGATGAAGTAGGTCACCGCAAAGTTCGTAAGCCACATGGTTCCCATGCAGACGGAGACAGCCTTTCCTCGTACGCGGAGGGGGAACAGTTCAGGTGGGTAGACCCTGGAGCCACATCATTAGTATGTAGATGGAGGTGAGGGATAAACAAGGGTGACGAACCATGTAATCGGGCCAACAAGTCCTGCGTATGAAGCAACAACAAGGAATGACATTGCAATGACTGCCTTAGATGCTGGGCCAGAAATGACCCAGCTTTGTTCAGCAATGCCGTTCAATCCACCAGGAGGTGCTGCATGGCCGTAAACAGCCATGAGTCCAGCGCTTGTAAACCACCAGATGGCCAAGGCGATGCCACCAAGGATAATCGGTATGCGTCGGCCAATACGGTCCATGAGAAGAAGGACCGGAATTGTCGTGAGTACATTGATCACGTAGCTAATGGAACCAGCAATAAGACCACTATTGCCCTCGAACCCAGCCATTCTGAAAATGAAGACAACGTCTGTGCATATCGTCAGCTGATGTCAAATTGCTATCTCAGGTAAACTCACAATACATGATCACATTGATACCAGTCAGTTGGCACCAGATCATGGTGAAAACACCAATGTGAGTACGCCAGATCATGTCCGGCTTCAAGAGTGCCAGGTACCCTGTACCCTGACCGTGAGATTCCATTTCGATGGTCTCTGTGATCTCCAAGACCTCAGCTTGGACAAAAGAATCATTCCGATTGCCTTGAGCATGCACAAGAGCGAGTACTTCTGTAGCTTGTTCCAAACGGCCTTTGCTCGCAAGCCAGCGAGGAGACTCTGGGATGAAGAACAAGGCGGCGAAGATGATGAATGCCGGAATGATCATCAAACCCCACGCAAGTCGGAATGAGAGTTCGCCGTCGAGGAAAGAACAACCATAGCCAATGTAGTACATGATCAAGATGCCCCATGTGATTGCCCACTGTGGAGGAGCTCGGAGTCAGTATTACTCTTTCAAGAAGTGATGAGTTCCAAATGAGGGGATGGTTGTATCGGTAAGATTGTGGCCAGTGCCAACTCCCAAGACAACCTGAAAGGGGAAGAAAGAACTCGGAGAACACTCACCTGCTGGCAGCCAACGATCATGCCCCGGTGACTTGGTCGAGCAAGCTCAGACATGTAGACGGGAAACTGAGCGGAGATGATCCCCACCGCGAGACCGTTGATGAAGCGGCTGGCGATAAGCATGCCGATGTTCTGTGATGCAGCCATCAAAACACACCCAATCATCCTGGCACAGTCAGCTCGCTATGTCTTCAAGGTGGTCCATCAAGGGAATTCAGCGTACCAGAAGAGTGATCCGAATTGAACTGATCTCTTCCGGCCTACGAGATCGGTGAAAAAGCCAGATGCAATCGAGCCCACGAAAGAACCACCAGACATTGAAGCTGTGATGCCACCCTGAGTCGATGGCGTGGGTCCCGAGCAGGGAGCACCTTCATTGAAATAACATCTGTATTGGGGAGTACCGATACTGAAGGATGAATCAGTCAGTAATTTCTTTTGTAGGGATTGACTACGAAGTAAACAGCGAGAGGTGTTGTGCATACAGGGCAGATAATGAAGCGACATCGAAACCGAATAGTGCGCCACCTGCAATGGCCACCGCCGCAATAACATAGATATTGGTAATCTGCATCTTGGTTGCTGGTGTGGTTGAAACCACCTCCTGATTTGGTGTTGAGATGAGACAAAATAAAAAATGTAGAGAGAAGTATCAAGCAAGCAAACACATGAACTTGATGAATTGGTGGCGTTGAAGGCTCCAGGAGGAGTTTTATGTACACAATCATCAAACTCAAATTGCGGTCCAGACCGTGCTGGATAGCCTGGGCTTGCGGGGAAAATCTGGGGTTTGGGGTTGCGGCCACAGGCTTTCCGTGCCGCCAGCGCCGGACATTGTCTCTCCTCCCTTGGTTTCTATATGATGTGAAACAACACTCCCTTGAGCAAATAAAGTATATTTTGCCACTGCGCGATATAGCATGCCGCTGTCTGCAAGACCGAAAACTTTGAGGAGAGACTTCTCGGCCGAAATAATCGCAGTGGCTTCTACCAGCGACGGGTAAGTTTCACACACTTGACAAGAGTTCTCACCCTCTGTCCCTGGAGAATGTCTATTGCCTTCCATTCATTCCACGCAAAGTTCAAAGGTGGAGCGCTATTTCTTCAAACCAAAAGCAGACGCGCGTCCCCACGTAGTCACTTTCGCACTGCTTCCCTCCGCAAGACCTCGATCTTCCCTGGTGCGGTTACTTCACTACTGTGGCACGCACTGACTCCCTGTTGTTGGCGCTCTCCTCTTTCCGCTGCAAATATGGACCGGGAGACCATTTTGTCTCGATTAAGCGACAGTGATATTCAGTGTGCTTTCCAAATATCCTAGACTTCTTGCAGTTTACGCATAAATATATACATTAAGTGCTACAGTTCCATGCATGTATCGACTGTTACGACGCAAACGAAAACGCTGGGTATCAGTGTAACATAATCCTACCATTTTGGCATTTTCCCTTACATCGTGATCGTGATCCAAATTCTGCTGCGCTGCCCAAATTTCAAATTATTTGCCTGGGCATTGCATCTTTAAGTCATGCTTCGGTAATTCTTCCGTCCGAGTCTTCGCAGCGAGCTTTGGAAACGAATATCTAAATCAGCTACAGCTAGGAACCATACAGTCCCAGTGTTGATTTGTAATATTTGCCACTGCGTCAGCCGCTACAGCGGCCGACAGCCTGTAAGATTAGTGATTTAATAGCCTATTCAGGCTTACCAAGCCTGTAAGTGTCAGCTCGTATAGGCTTATCAAGCCTGTGGCAATAGCCTGTAATACGGCAGCCTAAGGCTCCTTGAAGGAGCCTATATACAGCGTGCGTAGCACTGTAGTTTAGGCAGTCAATTCAAGCTTCACTGAAACCAACACCCAGCTGGGCTTACTGGAGACAGTCAAGTTACTCAGATCGTTTTTATTCATACTCGCAGAGTCTTGTCCGACTTCTCCTTCGTCACATATTCTTGCGACGTATCGATAAGCACTGTCGAGCACCCCCCTAAGCAAAGCGGGGGCCTTAAGATACAGGAATCACCAAGAACGGAATTACGTTGTGCTCCTAGAATGATCATGCGGTCATTCTCCTCTTCAGTAGCGCCGATCTAGCTATCATGAACAGTAAGCTTTTGTAGATTTTAATATTCTTATATGACTTGAGTTCATGTTGGCCGAGAGAAATGACTGGCAGCGTCAACGAGGCCAGAGTTCTCAAGTTAATATTCACAGGGAGTATGGCAAGTCATTGACTTCAAAAAGAGCATGAGTGCTCAGACTTTGATTGATGTGATCATTTTCCAATGAGGCAAGGGTCAGCAAGAGCATGGCGAAAGGTCTTAATTACAAACAGCTTTCTTGTACTGCTTATTGTGTAGTGGACTGACAGAGATGTTGGTGAGACTCCACTGCTCAGTCTGTTCCAAACAAATAAAATGAAAGCAATCCAAAGCGGTGAGCTTCACTCATTCGACTGGATCGTGGAAGGGTCGATTCCTTTTGTAGCTGATTTCCCCACCGATGTCGCTCTCTTTGCTTGCCGGAGGAAAGTTAACAACTCTCGCACCATGCTTCGCTACGACTTCCACACACTGCCCGCTCATCTTCTCGCCACCCATAAGCATAGAGAACGCATCCATGATCTGGGACATTTCTACCAAGCAGCCTCTTTTTCTAGCCTCCGCGTGATACCAGGGTGCATGTGCAGAAATGCCCGTCTCAACTATGCCTGGGCAAACAGCATTGAGTGTGATGTTCTCTTGTGCTATGATCACTCCGTAAGTTCGGACGAATCCCACTACAGCACTGTGATCCATATTAGCACGGCCCTCGACTCGGATCAATTTGGCTGAACTCACTATTTCGCTGCGGAGTAAACTGGACTTGCTGGGAAGACATAAATTCCACATATGGATGAAACACAAATGACTGCATGTTTCCATCAGCGAAAGTCATTTGAGCATCTGGAACTTGGCCAATCTCAACACCAGTGGTACCAGTCAAATTAGTGACTTACTCTTCCCCTTGAACCCATATCTATTCAAAGTTTTCTGTCTCCGGAAGTGTTGAACACCGAGCCAGATTGTATATATCATTCCCGTGCCATCGACGTCCATGACAGCGAGATCTGGCTTCTCGAAGGGACCTGTCGCATTCGGTCGATTAGGAAGAGCACGCTTTTCGCCGATACCCGCTACAGGAAACACGTAGTCGATACGCTCAAAAACCTCGATAGCCTTTTCGAACGCCGTTGCTTGCGAATCCCAAGAGGAAACGTCAACTTTGATAGCCCAGACATCTTCGTTGCTGCTCTTTTGGTTCAGCTCGGATGCTACTTTCTCTGCAGCTTCGATGTTGAAGTCGGCGATACAAACTCTTATCCTGTGTTGAAACGGTCCGCGGTCAGCTCGTGCGTCTTGTAAAAGTAATACTCGAATGCGAGGCCAATTCTGTATCGACTAATCGATTCGACCAGACATAACATACCCTCTCTCTGCTAGCATTCCAACCAATGCTTTTCCGATGCCACTTGCACCTCCTATGAGACAGATGATAGTGAGTTTCTGCCCAAATATGCCACTTTACACGAAATACAGCAAGGTAGAAGCTCACCCGTGACGTAGGCCGTCTCTTTTTGGTTCAAAGCCATGATCGTGATGGTTTCACAGTTATGAAGCTGAATTAAAATCAAAGCACGTCGACAGAGTAGGACAAACTCTTCAGTGGAGTGTGAAAAGAGTTACAAGGCGATGTCAGAGGAAGGATAGATCCCGTTGATATTCAATACCTTGACCGAGTGTCTTGCATGGAATTGACAGTTCCTCGGATTTACATCTCGCAAGTGATAAGGAATTTTCTTGGGCCATTTGACGGTTAGAACGCTCCACAGAACCCCATTTCCTCATGAGCTAGTCATGGGGATGTAGTCTAAACTCTGTGCGGTTTAGCACGCGCGGGATATGCGAAGCCGTACCGGATTTGCATGCCCCGCGAGAAACTCGAGGCTGCAGCGTCTCCAAACTTTATCACTTTCACCCGCTTGATGGCAGGTAGACCCGTACGATTAGCACTTTTTCTCTCTCCAAGTCGAAAATTCTCGCAGAATTCTCTCTCTTCCCTTGTCAATTCTCAGACCATCTTCACCCGAAACGTGCTTCATCAATCGAAGACCTTGATTTTGACAATGGGGGAATTCAACACCAAGAGCGACTTTGAAACCAGGCTGTTCATCAACAACGAGGTTCGTTATCATTCTAATCTTATTCTTTTTCGCCCGCGAGTCGGATTAACTAATAATACTCTAGTATGTCGATGCAAAGTCAGGGGACAGGTTCACTGTGACAAACCCATGTACTGGAAAAGTCATAGCAGAAGGAGTGCAAGGTGCTGGTGCCGAAGATGTTGATCTCGCAGTCTTAGCGGCCAGCAAAGCATTCAAGAAATGGTCCAAGACTAGAGGATCTGAAAGAGCGAGGTGTATGCTCAAAATGGCCGATCTGATCGAGGCAGATATGGAGAAATTGGCGATGATTGAAACCATCAGCATGGGTCAACCAATCTCCACAGCTAGGAAGTTCATGGAGGCAGTCCCAGCATATTGGAGGTACTATGCTGGATTCGCGGACAAGATCGGTGGAGAGTCATTTCCTGAGGATGGCGACGCGCGCATAAAGTTTACTCAATACATGCCGTATGGTGTCTGTGCTGGCATAGGTACGAACATCCCACCAAATGTGAATAAAACGAGCTCATATATGTGTAGCATCTTGGAACGGCACCCAAGTCACTGGCGTCAAGAAACTAGCAGCCGCTGTTGCGGCAGGAAACACTTTCATCTTCAAAGCCTCGGAAAAGTCCCCTCTCGGCGCCATCGCACTCGGCACATACATCAAGAAGGCTGGTTTCCCACCTGGGGTCATCAACATTGTTTCAGGGGCTGGCTTGACAGGAGCACTTTTGGCTAACCATATGGGTATCTGGAAAATCAGCTTTACCGGATCTACAGAAAGTGGTCGAAAAGTACAAGATGCTGCAACGAAGTCAAATCTCAAGATCGTCACACTGGAACTCGGCGGCAAGTCTCCGGCGATCATCTTCAATGATGCAAACCTAGAGAATGCTCTGACGATGAGTTCTCGAGGCTTCCTTCTGAACGCAGGGCAGATTTGTGCGGTGTGCAGCCGTACGTTGGTCCAGGAAGGCATTGCGCCAAAATTCCTTGAGGGCTTGCAGAAAAAATTCGAGGACATGTCCCGGCTCATGGGAGACCCTACCGATCCAAAGACATACATCGGTCCCCTCGCCGACAAGATACAGTTCGATCGTGTCTCTTCCTTCCTTGAAGCGGGCAAATCATCTGCCAAGATCCTCTCAGGTGGCACGAGGAGAGGTGATACTGGGTACTTCATCGAACCGACTATCTTTGTAAACCCTGATGTCAAGGATGATATCTACAAGGAAGAGATTTTTGGACCGATCTTGAGCGTGAAGACGTTCAAGACTGAGGAGGAAGCCATTGCGTTGGCTAATGACAGTATTTACGGCCTTGCGGCATCGATTTATACCACTGATGTGACTCGAGCCATGAGAGTCAGCGCGGAGTTGGAAGCTGGGACTGTCACTATCAATGCACCGTACAGTGCCACCTTCAATGCGCCTTTTGGTGGCATGAAACAGAGTGGGCAAGGGAGGGAGTCTGGCAAGTATGGCTTGATGGATTGGCTGCAGGTGAAGGCGATAGTGTTCAAGTAAGCCGTTCACGCTTTTCTACCCTCAAGTACAGGTTTGAAAGTCTTCAGAGAAACATTGCTAACACACCTTCAGCATGGATATGCCGAGGACGGATTGAGTCGAGTTTAGCATTAAGATTGGTAGCATCAGTCGTCGTTCTTGCGTGGCGCGCTCATGCATCTTCCTGGAGCGTGCTTTTAGTGATGCGGCATTGTAAATAATGTAGAATTGCATTAGATGAAAATTCCACCATTCTAGCTTCTATACTTTGCCTAGAAGTGTGGTGTTGCTCTGCTCATTGACAATGCTGGTATGCTTCGTGATAGACAATCTAGGAGGACTCAAACAGAAAAATCGTTGAAACACCGCACCTTGACTCCACTCAGTCGGTGCATCGACAGCACCTCGCACAATTCCTCGGAAATTGCGTCTTTTTTGACAAACCTAAAAATCATGTCATGTTCCAACTCATAGCTCCTTTCCGAGGTTCCGTCTTGTAAATATAACAGTATCTTCACGCGAGAGCAGGATATATGAATGAGCCTGAAAGTATGATTTTGTGAGAAAGTTCTGTATTATTCTGCTTACATCCGTTTTTCAGAATCACTCTCCTATGTCGCCAACTTCCTTCCAACCTCTCACAGTCCGACAGTGATGCTCTTGATGTTAGTGTAATCTTCTACGCCGAATCTTCCCCCTTCTCGGCCCAGACCACTTTCTTTGATACCCCCGAACGGCTGTTCGCACGCACTCACAAGACCAACTCTAACTCCTACCATGCCCGTATTGAGTGCTTCTGAGACTTTCCACAGCCGACTAATGCTCTCGGTGTAGAAGTACGACGCCAAACCACTCTCCTCCGTGTTCGCAAGTTCAATCACCTCCTCGTCCGTGTCGAAGGGATTCAAGTGAATGATCGGGCCGAATGCTTCTTCCGTCGACGAGAGGAGGGTTTCGGGTAACTTGGCACCGATGAGGATTGTTGGGACGTAGAAGTTGGGACCAAGATCTTTCTTCAGGAAACCTCCCTCGACGACCTTGGCACCCTTTGATACAGCGTCATCTAGATGCCGAACGACTTTCTCGACACCCTTGGCACAATAGAGAGGACCGAAATTGACCGCAGGGTCCCAAACCGAGCCGTACTTGAATAGTGCATTGGTTTTTGTCTTGAGAACCCGAGCGAATTCATCGATAATGGAGCGATGTACGAAAGCGCGGTTGGCGCAGACGCATGTCTGGCCCGAAGAACGGAATTTGGATGCAATCAAACCTAAAGCTAGTCAGCCAACGACTACATAAGCTCTATTTGGATTCGATGATTCTCACGCACCGTCAACAGCCTTCTCTATATTGGCATCCTCGAATACAATGAATGGGGCATTTCCTCCGAGCTCCATACTCGTTCTCTTCAAGGACTTCCCACATTCCGAATTGAGGAATTTTCCAACCGCTGTTGACCCAGTGAAGCTCAAGTGCCTCACCAAACGGTTATGGCAAAGCTCATCTCCCATCTCAGCTGAGGCTTTCGCATCGCCAGTTACGATGTTAAGACTTCCTGGAGGGAAGCCCTTCACCCGCTCGAACAATTTGGCGATGGCAATGGCGCACATTGGCGTTTCGGGTGCAGGCTTCAAGACAACAGTATTGCCAGCAGCGATAGCTGCCCCTACCTTCCGACAGATCATGGCGATCGGAGAATTCCATGGCGTTATTGCTGCAACAACGCCTTGAGGCTCGCGAGTTGTAAAAATTCTCACGTTGGCCTTCGCTGCGGGGATGGTGTCACCGTACAGGCGCTCGATCTCGCCGTCGAACCAGTCCAGAAAACTGATACCGTAGTCAACAGTGGTATATGATTCTGTAATGGGCTTTCCAAGTTCCAGAGTACAGATTGCGGCAAGATCATCACGATTACATCTTATCAATTTCGTCCATTGTCTTAACAGCGCCTTTCTTTGCCGGTGGGTCAGGAGTTTGTAGGATTGGAATGCGATATGAGATGCGTTGACCGCGGATTGCACGTCTTGTCGGGTGACATTGGCAACTTCATAAACAGGAGAGTCATCCTCTGGATCTGATTCACTCTTAGCTCCCAGAAACAGTTTGAAGCTTGGAAAAATGTCACGAACCATACACAACAAATTTTGCTCCGTTTGAGGCGGGAACCCAAGATCCGCCAATGAAAGCCCGCGTATCGAGAAGTGAATCGTCTTTGAACTAAAGGTCATTTCAATCAGCATTGCTCTCCCTGGCAAAGAGGGTCGAATAGATTTTGAGCATGCCTTGTATGGAATTTGCTTCAAAAGCACAGCTGCTCCGGACGATGAACTCATTGTGGTTGATTATTGATTTTTTGGAGGTTGACAATTTTCTTGTTGAGATCACAGTACAGCATGTGCCGACGTAATGGTAAAGATGGTAACTATTCGACTGAACATGACTATTGTTATTCAATGTTCATTCATGGTGGCTGGTTCTGAAGCAAGACGGAAAGTTGTTGTCCGGCCAAACCCCACTTCCCCGGATTTATTGGTCCCCCACTTCCCATACAAGAACATCTGTCCGCAGAACTAATTATCCTGGCGACTGAAGCTCTAGATTCCAATCAGACATTACAGAAGAAAGCCGACACCAAGACATCGGCCCGAGGTTGTCCGAAGTCCTGTGTGAAAATGCTGTACCTGTTAACGGCAATGTGAATGAACCACATTTGTTGATTGCCACAGCGGAACTGCTGCATCAGGCATTCTGTAATTTTGTTTTCGCGCATTCATTGTCATAAATTACCCTATCTTTTGTAACCAGTACGGTCTCTTGGTGCTTCTAAAATGAGTTCCCAAATCCAGAGAGTTCGAAGCTTGGGAATATACCACGGGCTCCCAGTCTATGATGGGTCACCTGAAAGCAGCATTACAGGGCTCACTGCCTTGATAACTGGCGCAAATGGTATGAGTGGTCATCACTTGCTCAAGGTTTTGTTAGATGCACCCTCTCGATGGAAGAAAATCTACTGCCTGTCTCGGAAGCCACCATCAGGACATGCAGATGGATGGACCAGCGATGAAAAGGATCGTGTTCAACATATCTCTGTGGACTTTTTATCGAGCCCTGAGGAGATCGGGAAAGTGCTCAAGGAGAAGAAACTTCAAATGTAAGTCTATACTGTTTTTCATAACCAATCACCGGGCGAGAGTTGAAAAACTATGCTGATAATCCACGTTCGCCATTCAGGGATTATATCTTCTTCTTTTCTTATGTTCAGCCGCGACAGAGTGGTGCTCTTGGGACAATGGTAATGATTCAGCTAGCCATACACAGCCTATGCTAATCCGAGCTCAACAGTGGAGCGACGCGAAGGCGCTTTCTGAGGTCAATTGTAAGATTCTTACGCATCCGCAGAATAAATAGTTGGCATGGCTGATTGAAAAATGTAGCAAGATTACTGCACAACTTTCTCGGTGGTCTTACAATCGCAGGAGTAAAGCCACGAAGATTCTTCCTCCAGACCGGTGGGAAACACTACGGCGTTCATCTCGGACCAGTCCTCACTCCCACCACAGAGTCAGATCCTCGAGTGACTCTGGAAGAGAACTTCTACTACCGCCAACAAGACATGTTAAGCGACTGGTGCAAGACCTCAAATGTGCGATGGAATGTCGCTCGTCCCTCTATCGTTGACGGAGCAGTACAAGGCTCGTCGCTGAACTATCTGGTTGGTCTCGCAGTCTATGCAGCTGTAGAAGCGCATCTTGGTCGGCCGCTGCGCTTCCCAGCTTCGATTGATGAGTGGGCGAGGGAGCGATCTCACAGTTCTGCGACGCTAGATGCGCATTTTGAGGAGTGGATTGTGCTTAATCGCAGAACCGAGAACCAGTCTTTCAACATCGTCGACGGTAGTGCATTTACTTGGGGGAGACTTTGGATCTTGCTCGCACAATGGTATGGGACAGCTTGGCTGCCACCGGTGGAAGAGGATTCGGAATACCGGATCTCATACGCACGATATGACCCGCCTCCTCGAGGGTAAGCCCCAGCTCCGTAAAATTATGCTATCGTTCCGAAGTCAAATACTGATTATGCGACATAGCTATGGGAAGGGCGTAACGCGCACGACATTCTCCTTCGTAGAGTGGTCTCAGAAGCCCGAGGTCGTGGATGCCTGGAAAGAGCTGACATATAAGCATAACTTGACGTTCGATCCCTTCGAGGATCGAGGCGGTGTTTTCGGGCTCACGGATGTCTCGATCCTCCACGGCTGGCCCTTCACACAGAGTATCAGCAAAGCAAGGCATTTCGGTTGGCTTGGGACTGTCGATACCTATGAGTCTATTTTCCAGACACTTTCGGAGCTCGGAAGCTTGGGTGTATGTGTTTCCCCTGTGGTAAAAGAGTACAAACCTTGGAAAACCACGGACTCATAAATCCAATCATCCGAAGACCCGGAGTACTTCTAATCGGAGCATTTTGGGGTTGGTCCGGAGTGGTTGGCTTGTCAGCCTGTGACTTCTGTCAGTATGAACGAAGTTTCGTTCACCCTGGCCTAGACATCCATATACATGGGTAAAGAATGAAAAATTATTTACTTCTTGATACATGCGCCTGTCATTTGTTCATATTTAGTTATGAAGCGAAGCGAAAGTTGGCGGGGTAACCAACTCGCTTAGAGGATGTGAAGCTTGTTCTCGTTCAACAAAGCATCAAATGACAACTTGATTGGAAAGTCTCTGACCTTTGGAGCTGTAGCGTCAGCTTTAGAATAATACTCATCGAATAGCTCTTTTTGTGGCTCGTGACACTTGCAAAAGATGATCACAAGTACATCTAGTGTTTTGGACAAGTAGATATCCCACTGAAGAAATTCTTTTGCTATCGAAGATCATCCTCCCTAACTAAATCTGGCTGCTCACGCTGGAGGCTTCGATTGTGGTCTGTACAGTTTGATCAACGCACAAATATCTTGCTTGGCCAATCCACTCGCCATCGCCGCCTCATACCGCTGATGCACATTTGCAAGCAGCGGCGTCGGGAAATGCAGCTTCTGCGCCAATTGAAGAGCTAGCCTTGTATCTTTCTCCGCAAGCGAAACCTCAAACCTAGCCGTGAAGTCATCGTCAAGAACATACTGTCCACGCTTATTCAGCATAGTCGAGGCAGCTCCTGACTTCGACAGAACATTGTACATAGTCTCGTAGTCCAGATTCAGCGATCTTCCCAACTGCATGGCCTCCATCGCGATCGCTGTGTTGGACATGCTGATCATGTTGTTCACCAACTTCATCGCTTTGCCACTCCCAGCCTCCTTTCCAACGATGAGGACCGTCCCGAGTTTGGACAAGACATCGTATGTCCGACTCTCGATGTCCCTCTCAGCCCCAACCAGAAGACTCAACTTGCCGATTTTGGCTTCCGGTGGACCTCCACTCACAGGCGCGTCGACGACTTCGCGTACCTTCCCTTGAAGTGCTTTGGATACCGCGATCATAGTTGCGGGTAGGATGGTGCTCATCTCGACAAAGGATTGATGAGATTTCAGCATGTTGATCATCCCACCTTGGTTCACTACCGAGAGGAGGATTTCGTCGTTTGGTAGGTTGCATATCACAACATCGGCCCCGGATATTGCTTGCTCGAGATTTGCTGACGCTTCTCCACCTTTGGCTTGTAGGCGTTCGATAGCTGGCCTGCTGATGTCGTAGCCATGGACTTTCATCCCGCATTCTACCAGTCGGGCTGCGAGTGTTCCTCCCATTGCACCAAGACCGATGACTGCGACTGACGACATGGTGCGTAAAGCGAGAAACCAAAAAGATGGGAGTTTGTGTTTTGTTGCAGTTCTCTCTTCGTTGTACTGGTTTTTGAATTATCGTGTATTTTGGCCGATCGTATTGAACTTTATTGTGCACTTACCTGGAAAGCTAGTAACATATCTACAGCAAGCATGAGGTGCTCGGCGAGCCAAATTCCGGCCGGCCGTCCCCTGGACCAAGCGTTCTGTACCCAGCGGGGTGCGGGGTTTGTTGCTTACCCCTCCAAAGCCAGTCAACGAGGACTAGAATCTCACGAGACTGTCCTCTTATTGTTGACCCATGAGCCTGGATTATTCTTCTCACGAGAATGTCAATATGTTTTCCCCCATTTCGATTGATTCATGTGGTTTCAAATTCACACTTCAGCCAGGCACTTTTCCAGCCAGATTTGATCTATCCAACGAAGAAGCGAAAAAAAACAAAAAAAAAAACAAAAGGGTACATAGCTCGGTGGAAGTATGGGCGATTAATTTTTGATTTAAAGAGGTTTTCGAATTTGTTCAACAGCCATGACCTTCCATTCATTTCTATATTGCTATTGAAATCATTGCATGGCAGAGAATTTTGTTGGCACTAAGATGATGTTGTTGACCTGGCGATTCGTCTGCCCGTACTCCTCAACTGCATCAGCCTTTGCCTGAATCCAATCCGGGTCGCTCTGGAAAGCGTTCCACTTCTGTTCCCGCTCAGCCAGTGACTCCCATGCCAACATGTAATGTAAGACATTGTTATCTGGTCCGATCAGAGTCGTCCTAATACAGACAGGCAAAGGTTAGCCCGACATTCTTGACGGTAATGTTGCGAAAGTTTGGATAGATTCAGCTCCGGTGACCCAGAAGAAGAAAAATAACATACCAAAATCCAACTTGCTTGATTCCATGCTTCTCCCACAGCGGAAATGTTTTGGTCTCCAGCTTCTTCAAGAGGTTCGGCAGCTGGCCGGTGAATGTAGTGTAGACACGAAGTTCGTAAAGCATTCTGCTGACGAGATTGAGCTGGCAAAAGTCAGAAATCGGATGTATGACTTTTAACAGAAGTGTGATGACAAGCTGTTACTTACTGAATGACTTGATCACTTCTTGCGGTTGAATTTTTAATTATTGCATGTAAAGTTCAAGTTCATTGCGCAACAGAACTGCGGGGTTAATAAGAGAGGAGGGGCCGGACGGTACCCAGGAATCCGCCGGAGCGACACCTACCTAAGGCCATTCATTCTAGTAGTCTGATTGTTTCTTGCTCGGGAATACACATCCCGTCTGCACTTTGTATCACGATTCATCCACAATCTGAATTGACATATTATCTGTCTATCCAAGCGCAACGATGGGTCTATCATCAACAGCAAACGCAGACGAATCACTTCTCGACATCATGACTTTATTACCGAGTTGCGATATTCTCGTCGTGGGGGGTGGGAATGCAGGTTACTCTGCCGCGATTACTGCCAGACAAGCAGGTGCCAAGCACGTGGTCCTCATCGACAAATGTCCTGAAGATTGGGCTGGAGGCAACACCTACTTCACGGCGGGAGCATACCGGACAGTTCATGGGGGCTTGGATGATCTTCTGCCTTTGGTGAACAATGTAGATGATGATCTTGCCAGGCTTATCGACCTCGATCCGTACACAGAGCAGGACTTCAGAAACGATGTGGATCGGATCTGCGCAGGGCGTTCTGATGTGGCCCTCAGCACCGCTCTTATTCAAGACTCAAATGCAGCAATCAAATGGCTTGCGTCTATCGGTATCAGATTCCAATTGTCCTTCAATCGGCAAGCGTACAAACTCAACGGCCGGCACAAGTTTTGGGGCGGTCTCACCTTGAAGACTGAGGATGGAGGAAAGGGCCTGATTGATGATCACAGGAGTGCAGCACAGCGCTTCGGTGTCGAGGTTCACTACTCAACTACTCTCCTGGGCTTGCTCTCTGAGCCTGGTACTGGTCGAGTGCGAGCCGCAAAAGTTCTGCACCGTGGCCAGGAACACACCATTACTGCTGGCGCAGTCATTCTTGCTGGCGGGGGCTTCGAAGCCAACCCTAAGATGCGAGCACAATTCTTGGGACCGAGTTGGGATGTGGCGAAGGTACGGGGAACTCCATACAACACTGGCGATGTGCTCAATATCGCCATCAACGATGCACTCGCGCAACCAGCGGGGAACTGGTCGGGGTGCCATTCAGTGGCATGGGATGCGAACGCCGCCGCGGACACAGGAGATCGAGTCGCCTCAAACGAATTTACCAAATCTGGCTACCCCTTGGGCCTGATGTTAAATGTCAATGGCGAGAGATTCGTGGACGAAGGGATCGATCTGCGAAATTACACCTACGCCAAATTCGGTCGTGCTATCCTGGAGCAGCCAGAGAGCACAGCTTTCCAGATTTGGGATAATCGAATGGTTCCATGGCTTCGTCCGGAAGAGTATCGCAAGGAGCGCGTTCAACTGATCACTGCACCTACGATCGAAGAACTGGCGAAAGCTTGCGTCGAGCACGGTCTTAAAGGATCCGATAACTTCGTACGGACATTGAAAGCGTACAACAGCGCAGTGTATGCACATCGAAGCGAGAATCCCAATGTCAAATGGGACCCTGCAATCAGAGATGGTCTGTCGACTCAATCCACGAAGCGACAACTCGCGCTGGCCAAATCCAATTGGGCACTCCCACTGGACGAAGGACCGTTCGTGGCTGTCAAGGTGACTTGTGGCATCACGTTTACCTTTGGGGGACTGAAGATCGACCCAAAGATGGCACAGGTGATGAGCTCAGTAACGGGGCAACACATTCCAAGCCTCTACTGCGCAGGTGAGATGGTTGGCGGGCTTTTCTTCCAAAACTATCCTGGAGGTAGTGGTCTCACGTCAGGTACAGTGTTTGGACGTCGGGCCGGAAAGGCGGCGGTGGCATCGCTGAGTGTTCGTAACCAGGCTCGACTCTAGACTGTCCTAGACCATGTTATCTAGTAATGGAACTTTCTGAATGAATCTTGAACCATTATCTCTGAGACGTGCGAGTTAGGCAATTGTCTGAGTAATGCCTCTTATTCTGATTTGTCCGTCTTGATAAAACGTCTTGTTGGTAATTTGTCGTATCTACAGGAGACCTACACGTTGCCGAAGTAGCCTAGCGCCATTCCAGCTCCATCTGGCTTTAACGACGGATTCACTTGTTGAGTAAGATCACATTGACTCTATTAGATATGACGAGAAAGAAGAAGGTATGATTATGACCCCGGCTGATCGCCAACCATTCGCTCTCGTGATGGGTCTAGGTAGCTTCAGTGTCACTGTTGTGATAATCACGTGAACATGCCAACACTCGGAATTTGCGGCCCTTAACATCCCGATATGGCGCTGCTTGCAACATTTCAATGACAAAAACTCATGAGAGCCACCACATGTACACATACAGCCCACCCGAATTGTCCTCGATTTTCAAGAACGAAGAGAACTTAGGCTTCGTTTCCCATCACAGCGGGTTACCGAATACCCAGATCAGAAACAGCAACATGGCTCTTCCAGAAACAATGCGCGCCGTTGTGATGAACGGTAATTTCAACGTTGCTGTGGAGGACAGACCAACACCAAAACTCCAACATTCCATGGATGCCATTATTCGGGTTACCTTATCGGGGCTTTGTGGCTCGGATTTGCATTATTACAGAGGGTATGAGCATCACCGAGTTCATTGCTCCAAAATGTTTGACCATGAATGATCGAGACTAATTGATAACCTCAGACACCTCCCATACACACCAGGCTTCGTCATGGGACACGAGATCGTCGGCGCAATCGCACAAAAAGGGGACGATGTGAAGAATTTCGAGATAGGCGACATGGTTGTAGTGCCATTCTTCACTTCCTGCCAGAATTGCTTCTTCTGCTTAAGAGGGCAAGCCAGCCGTTGTCTTCACGGGCAGTCTATTGGAAACAGTGGCTTCGCTATTGCGATTGATGGCGGGCAGGCGGAATATGTGAGAGTGCCACTTGCTGGAACGACATTGATGCCTGTCCCAACTGGAATTCCCCAAACGATGCTTGCGCTGATGGCGGATATCTTTCCGACTGGTTACTTTGCTGCTTCACGCTTTTTGAAGAACCTACCTCCTAATGACAAGAAGTCAACTGTAGCTGTTGCGGTAGGATGCGGTCCTGTGTACGTGTGTGTTTTGCCGGTCGGGCATCTGATCCTCGCATGCTCGATTCTCTGATGTCAAATTTAAAAAGGACTCAGTGAACTCACGCTAATGTTATGAACAGCGGAGCATGCGCCATCACGGCAGCACTAACCATGTGCGACACTGTATACGCCATAGACAGTGTCCCAGAGCGACTAGTCGAAGCAGAGAAGCTCGGTGCTCGACCAATCTTGATATCCGATGATCCAATCAGCAAGATCATGGCTGCAACCGACGGACGTGGAGCAGATGTGGTGATGGAGCTGGTAGGACGAGTCGATGCCTTACACCTTGCCATCGACCTGGTTCGTCCATTCGGATTCGTGAGTAGCATCGGCGTGTATACAGAGGTATTCACGGTGCCGGCATCCCAGCTCTATGGAAAGAACTTGACATTGGCTTTCGGGCGTTGTCCGGTGAGGAGTATATTTCAGGATGCGCTGGACATTCTTATCCAGGAGCAGGAGAAACTGGAGTTTCTGTGTGGACAGATTATGGACCTTGAGCAAGCTCCAGAAGCGTACAATATTTTTGAGAAGAGAAAGGTGAGCTCCTGCTGAAACCAAAACTTCTTCTCGCTCCGGTCTGACATTCTGTAGGTCCATAAAATCATATTCACTGTGGGGGGAGGTAATCGTGTCAATGGAGTTTGACAACGGGTTTGGACTGGTCAGGTTGACGGGCTAGCTGTGGCAAAAGTTGATAACATACCAAAGCCAATCGAGAATGCTCAATTTGCGATCCCCAGATCTCTGCTGCTGCGGACCCCCTGTGATAATCCTCCCAAGTGATTCGATGAAATTGTGTGGCCGGGTCAAAGGTTGGGCAAATCTGGCTTGTCTTTCTTGTCAAGTGAACCTTCCACCCTCTAATGCCATTCACCATATGGCCCCAAATTCTTGTGCCATGCGTTCTTTTGCAGCCCCCAAGCTCCTCTATTTGGTGAGCTTCGCGAAAACTCAGGTAGTTGATATCGGTTACCGCTTTACCCTGTTTTACGAAGTAACTTTGTCAATGATCGCCGACGCGACATGTCTCGGACTTGAATGATTTACCTTGTAAAGTCTCCCGGATTCCAAAGTCCCCAGCTTTGCCGTCTGCGCATAAGTGACCTCGTGAGCGGATGTGCTAAGTGGAATGACTGCCAAGCTGCAAGACTCGTTTATTCTCGCTTAATTCCATTGGGGGGTTCAGGACCACTATTCCCAGCCTCGGTCCAAATTTGACGGAATGTTCTTCTCCGTGGCAACCTTCACGGGCTCATGCATAGCGAGGCTGATCAGCCTATTTTTCCGATATAGTCGTGACGATGTCGCGTCGTCCCAGCTGAAAAAACACCAAGCGATATTGACTGCACGCGAAGAGAAGAACAAGAGCAACCAAAATGTCTCAATTCATCCCTGACGAGTCTCGATTCAGCACCCTGAAGGGTAAAGTGGTAGTCATCACAGGTTCGTCATTACTTTCCCAGCCCATCAAACCCTGTCCGTTCCAATCAGACAGCGAAATCCGTTCTGTTCCAAAATGTTATGAGACTTCCAATCTTGCAGCCCGACAGTAATGAAAGATCTTGAAAGGAATATATGCTTACAAATTTTCTTGACAGGTGGTGCCCAAGGTATCGGCGCTGCACTGGTGAAGAAACTCAATGAGCTCGGCTCCCTGGTCGTGTTCGGAGACCTGTCGCATGAGCATTCGCAAACATTGCTCAAATCACTCGGAAGCCCCAAAGACGTGACTAGTGTGATTGGCGACCTTGCAACCTATGAGGGAAACTACAAATTGTTCAAAGCTGCCTTCGACAAATACGGCAAGGTCGATCACGCGATTGCTAATGCTGCTCTGTTTGAGTACACGGACAAACCATGGATCGATGCGAAGCTGACGATCGAGAGTGTGGCTGATGAAAGCTTGGTCGTTGAACATAATAAACTGTTTGATTTGAATGTGTATGGGCTATGTGTGTTTGCCAGGATGGCGGCGGTGTTCTTGAGGGAGAATCGAGCTGGAAATGAGGACAAGAGTTTGACATTGTTTGGAAGTGTTTGTAACCTTCGGGACAGCCCAGGAGCATATGTTTATCAGGTCTGTTCACTTTTATCCACTCTATTCTTGTTTGCTTTCCAGATTTTGCAAAAATGCGTGCTTCGTCACTGTATTGGAGAAGGCGACTAACACTCTGTGTCGCGTTCAGACCACCAAAGCTGCAGTTCTTGGACTTCTACGCTCCATGCGTGGACCGGTATACAGAGATTTTGGAATACGCACAAACAGCGTATGTCCTGGTGTGACCGAGACGCCCATGACCTGGAGAGTATTTGAGCGCATCAAGGCGAGAGGCCTTTCCTACCAGCAGCCCGAAGATGTTGTCAAGATGACTCTAGGCGTGCTCACAGAGACTTCTTGGAACGGCAAGTCGATATATTGCGAAGCTGGTACTGCCTGGGAGTTTGAAGAGGCTTTGGATGGATCGATGAAGAACTGGCTTGGAGAGAAACCTACACAGATGCTGAGAAAGAATGCAGAGTTTGTCAATAACGTAGGCACCATGGAACAATTACCCCTCCCCTCTCCTCTTTTCGCAGCAAGCTAGGTACTAATTATCATGGCAGGGAGCATTGTTGAGGACGGAGGACTAATAATTGTTTGCTCAAATGTTTTCGTATCGCAAATGGTTGCCCGGACGAAAATATGTCGTGTTTCATGGTCGCTCCAAAGAGGTACTTAAATTTCCTAAATGCAAACTGTTTCATGACGGTTGATCTGAAGGTCTTTATCCCAATTCAGGCTATTCAATTTCATTGTCGTTAAGATATCTTGCATCTTCAGCGGGGCATAGTACAATCTTTGTGTGCACATCAGTTCCGAATATGACCTTGAATCCACCCAAAAATTGCTGAATCAGTCCTCCTCCTCACTTCGGTGGACAGCCAACTTGATCCCAGCGAATAAATATGCATCTGGCCCCTCTCGCAAACAATTGAAGTCTCGACTCCCGCCGCCTCGCACAGCCTTCCCCATTCCTTGCCCTCTTGTAATGCAAACTCCCCGCCGCCGACCAAAACAAGCTGAGGGTTCAAATCCGCGATCTCAGATGGCTTCCGGAATAACGGATTTGCATCTGGTGACGTAGGGGAGATTCCGTTGAGCCACTTTTCCCACAAACCGGGACAATTCGCGTCTGCTGCAACGAGATAATCGGTCTCGGTCAATGCATTGCCTCCCTTGTGCGCCGGCATGGTAGGGTCGATCCATGGAGAATGGAGGATGCTACAGGCTGGCTGTGGCAATCCGAGAGTCAAACAGTGAATGCCAGACAGAATACAAATGCCTCCTGTACTGAAGTAAGTTTGGTATCGGAGCCGTACTGAAAGCAGTATTACAAGGAAGTCTACCTACCACCAGCCGAGTCCCCCATGAACACGATACTCGTGGATGGTACCCCAAGGTCAATTAAGAATCGATATGCACCTAAAAATGCATCGCGCTGTGCAGGATGAGATTTACTATCGGTCAAGGCTGAAAACCCGTCAGCAGGTTCCAGTATCTAGGTGAATGGCAGCCGCTACTGACGGTATTCGACACTCAGGAACACCAGATCTACTCCCGCCTCTTTTGCGACCTTCTCCCATCTGTTCATGTAATTGAGATACATCTTCGCTTCACCTCTCGCATAACCTCCTCCATGGGCGAATAGAACAACGCATTTCGCCTGGCTTGCGCTGTGACTAACCAGTTCCTTGATGACGGAGCCTTTTGACCCGGGGATCAGGTACCCTTCAAAGCCGTGCGATGCTGATGCGATGGGATATGCTTGAGACTTGGGCAGTGGTCCGACTGGTAGTCTATGAACCAGATCCGGGAAGATCAATGCAGCCGAGGAGAGATATGCTCTCGAGAGTCGTATGCGGATGGGTTGATAGGCTGGGATGTGGGGAAGCAGAAAACGGGTGAGAAGGACTAGTATGGATGATGTGATCCAGGTGTACAGAAATATCGCTGTCTTGAGAGGGTCCCTGCTGACGAGTGTGAATAAATGCATGTTGTGTTTTGCGAGGGAGAATCGATGGAGGAGTTCGTGACTACGTTGCCAATCGAAAAAGTGCAATTGAGCATACTTATAAATTCCGAGTTACTTCCCATGTGCGGGTAGATCATCTCAAACGGTGTGGTGCTGTAATTGGAGGAGGATCTTACAAGTCCGAAAATCTCCTCGGAAGAATCAAGAGGGCCCCAGATACGCTGTAGTTAAGCCTGCGGTGGAGCCCAATTAAGCGAGCCCTTCCTATTTCCAGGCAGCGGTCTGTTCTGGCCCAGGGTTACAAGCGCTGTAGTGTGAACCCTCGAAAAATTCTCCTTCTTAGACCGTCGTTAACGTCCATGTGCTGGCTTCATCAAGATGTCACCATCCGATAACTCAATGGGCAATAAAACTAAAAGTTTGCTTTTGAGCGGACCTCAGAATGATTTGTATTTTCGCTATATACAACTGGAATGCAATACCAGCTAAGTAAGTAACGACGAGAAAGAGTCCTCGCTGCCACTCTCTTGTCGAATCGCACCTCAAGCGCTCATAATTTAGACTGGGGTTTGGCGAACAGATCTTCATCCTTTGCAAATTGATAGTAATAATCCAAACATTGTGGATTCAACAATGTCCCGCTCGGTTTGATGACTTCTCCACTAACGATTCGTTTGACTGGAAGCTCGACTTTCTTCAAGTTTACTGTGGTCTGTAAATCGAGTCAGTACATAACTCGTCATTGCACATCTGTGCAGGAACTTACCGGGATTTCTGGTGTTTCGAACACGAATCTCGGCACATGCCTTTTGCTGCACTCGGTACCAATCTTGCTTTTGATCGCCTCCACAAGAGACTTGGTGAAGCGCACCCCAGGCTTCATCAAAAGGAAGAGCATGACGCTTTCGTCAGCATCTTGAGGTCGTCGCTGTCCCACGCATATGGAATCTTGAATCTGGTCTGAAAAGAAAGCCTCGATTACATTGTATATCTCAGCAGATCCAAACCTTACACCTGAGGGGTTGAGTACGCCATCCGCACGACCGAAGAAGAGAAGCTGCTTTGTCACTGGATGGATCTTGACAAAATCGCCATGCGTCCACACATCTAGAAAGTAGGGTTAGTTATTTCTATTCCAAGATTGATGGATGAGCACGAACTGTCAAATCTTTCGAAGTAGGAACTCATGTACTTCGCTTGTCCCTTTTCTCCCCAGAACATGATCGGCATGTTTGGAAATGCGGCTGTGGCTACGAGCTCGCCAGCTTCACCATCTTCTACTCGATTCCCTTCGGCCCGTGTCTCTGTTTGAGTGACCTGGTCATACACCTCGACAGCCATTCCTAAACTTGGCGACTGGCAGCCACCCACGTAGAGTGGAAGAGCTGGATTGCCTATGCCAAAGCATCCGGCTAGATCTGTACCTCCTGCAATATTGCACAAGTGTGCATGCTTCGGGAAGCCGTCATCGTAAAACCACTCAAACAACGCTTCTGAAAGCACCATCCCTGTGGAAATAACTACTTTCATGTTGGTGAGATCTGTCGTTTCCCTGGGTTTAATTCCTTTCATTTGTAAAGTTTGCAAATACCGCGGAGAGATGCCGAGGTGAGTAGCCTTCTCTTGCCCGAGGAGTTTGACGAAACGTGTAGGTTCAGGCAAAAATGGAGATCCATCGTACATGATTAGACTTGCGCCTGTGAGCATAGCTTGTGCTTGAACGAGGTACATGATCCAGCCCGTAGTCGTGTATTGAAGGAAACGAGCTTGTCCATCCAGACTGTGGTGTAGGCGGCACTCTTTCTGACCAGACACAGTTGCACCGCCAACAGAATGGACGATACACTTCGGCTCACCTGTGGTCCCACTTGAATAGACGATCAAGAAAGGATCTCTGAAAGGGACTCTCTCGAATTCCATCTTGTCTGATTTCGCTCGCGCCAGAAACGTAGCAAGCAACTGTGTTCTCGGTACACCTGAAATGTCCGCAGGCTTCTTTGCAAATCGAGGCTGCGAAACAAGTCCTTGAAATTCACGCACTTCTTCCATCCCTCGAACAATCTCCGCCATCCTCTTCCGCAGATCTATCTTCTTGCTGTTGTATATCGCTGCATCGTCCATAAAGATCCATTTTGGTTTTATTTGCAGCAGTCGCGAGAGGATTCCGGCAGCACCCATGTCTGTCGAGCTGCTGCTGAAAATTCCACCAAGGCTGGTGACCGCAAGAAGTACGCAGAACGTGTCGATGCTGTTGCTTGCAACAACAGCGACGCGATCCCCTCGACCAACACCGTTTGCCCTCATTGCCTGTGCGAGCTGTCCAACTTTACTACGAAGACGACCCCAGGTTATCCTCTGAATCTCAGCACATCCTTCTCGAACCCCAGTGATAGCAATCTTGTCATCCTCCTTGCCGGACACCGTCCTCACACTCTTGTCCTTGAGATCAGCCGTGTAGAGAACGTTCTCGGCATAATTCATCCGTACACCCTCGAACCAAGACGGAATACTGTCAATTCGAGCACTCTCGTCCACAACCTTCGTATATGAGCCTTCATGCACGATCGGGAGATGTTTCCATAAGAAGTCCCAGAATTCTGTTCGGTGTGTCAACGCCCAGCTGTGCATGTCGAACCAGGTCCCGAATCTCAATCCCTTGGCCTTCTCTAATGCACGCTGGAACTGCATCATTTGAGTTGATTCGGGCTTTGGGTGCGTCCATAGTTTCCGGGGTAGCGTTTGTGTTAAAGACGCCATCGTGTTGGGTAGCGAACTATTTCTGAGTGACTGTTACAATCGTTTGGTGAACATATCATGCAAAGCACACAAAGAATGGTTGTCTCGTATTTCGAATTGAATGGCCACCAAGTCACTGCACGAGATGGAAGGGATGTTTGTAGATTTGATCTCCGAGCGGAGGAAAAGATTGGTGATTGAGCTAAGTTACGACTATGTCAATTTTGCTCACTGAACAACTAAAAGAGAGTCCAGTCAATGCTTGATCTGCGGGGTATTATGGGCCGTGGGGTGCGGGGAATCCTATGCCGAGCAAACTTTGGCACGTATGCAAGAGGGCTTTGGCCCCGGAAATCTGGCATCCGTAAGACATATTCCTGAACCAAATATTCGGCAAGACCAGTCAAGGACCTATCCGGCTTGTCTCTGATTTCCGACACTCTGGCCGGCCCAATGACTATACTCCCCCGGTTATTCCCATGAATCTCATTTCTTGTCGTCATCGTAGCTTAAAATCAGGGTCTCATAAAGTAGGGTTCTAACCTGAAGTCATCGTATTTTTTTCCTCGTCATGCCGTCAGAAAGAAAAGTGGGCAGTAGAAATGGCACTTGCGAAGTCTCAGCAGGGTCTGAGATACAACCACCTGACACAAGCTGGAGTGGGAAAGCGCAAGGTTGGTGAATTCGCTCCTAGCTATGATGCTCACATGATAACAAGGAATGGATATCAAGCCTACACCATTAAGATCTGTTGTTGCGGGATCGTTCGCTGGAGCTGTTGAAATCGGCAAGTTCTTCTCGTTCGATAGATACATCGCCAGGTGGATTTAAAGCCGCTAACATCGCTCCAGCAATCACATATCCTTTCGAGTTCGCGAAAACCAGATCACAACTGAACCGACAACTTCCAGCCTCTCAAGCCCTAGGATGGCCCAAATTCCCTTCTCGGGAGTGGTATGTGGGTTGCACCACGATGGTTGTAGGAAATGCCGTCAAAGGAGGAGTTGGTAGGTATTCTTTCTTGGCACACAGTTAGATTACTGGCTAAATGGATCAGGTTTTGTGGCCTTCGATTCAATAAAAAATGTTCTTGTAGGACCAGATGGTAGGCTTACTCCTTTCCGAGCTGTTGTAGCTGGATTTGGAGCTGGTGTCGCAGAGTCGACCTTTGCTGTGACGCCGTTCGAGAGCATAAAAACTCAGCTGGTAGACATGAAACAGAAATCTAAATCGCAAAATTTGGGCTTTATTCGTGGCACGAGATTCCTGCTTGCAGAGAAGGGACCAAGGGTACTCCTTCAAGGATGGGTGCCCACAACGGCTAGGCAAGCTGCAAATAGTGGGGTCAGATTCACCTCTTACACAACGCTCAAGCAATTCTTTGAGAAGCCCGGTCACAAAATTGGAGCTCTGGGAAGCTTCGCAATTGGTGCCACAGCTGGCATTATCACAGTGTAAGTTCATTCCCACTGATTGGCCAGTTTTTGTGTATTGATTTGTTCTACAGGTACACCACGATGTCGCTAGATGTCATCAAAACTAGAATGCAGAGTCTGCAGGGACGTCGAACTTATGGGAACAGCTTGAATTGTGCCCGGCTTATTTTTATGAGGGGAGAACCACGAACTTTCTGGTCAGGTGCACTGGCTCGACTGGGACGGCTTTCGCTTAGTGGCGGTATAGTGTTCACGATGTAAGTCATCTGGGGTCCCTTGGGTAGTGGTTGAGCTGATATCTTTTGAGGTACGAAAAGACGATTGAGATCTTGGACATGCTAGATCCTGATCACAGGGTCCTTTAGATCTGGACGATCGTTGTCCTTGTCGTCGTGACTGCTGGTAGGGACCGTAGCTCGAATTTGATGATCTATCTACTAACTTTATGTCAATAGGAAGAATTTCTTCCCATGCTGCGAGTTTGGGAGCTTCATGAAAACATGCTTAGTCGAGAGGTCCACGTCGATGGGTGGACAGCTCTCGGGGCGTCTTGAATACGGTTTCCAAACTCCTGTAGCATACAATTGGACGAATAGGACCAGTAATGATATCGACTTCGAATCTAGAGTCAAACCATTAGCTCTGAATCCTGTTTTGTTACGACAACAAAATGATGGCTGGCTTGATGCACATAAGGAGAAGGAAACAAAATTACTAGAATGCAGAATCCCTTCTCTTGCTTCAAATGTCGTGGCCGGAGAATGCACAACAGTCTCCCAGGCGTCAGTGTATTTTCGGGCTCACTAACCATCGAAATGGAAGAACCTCGTGGCTTGTAGACGACTCGGATTCTTACAAAAAGAAAATTGTTTACAGATACGGGGGAAAGTCCGGTTAAGCGAGTCTCAATTGGTTTGTAAAGTAGGTTTCTTGGCACGTGGGGCTTCACGACTCGGAAGGTCGTACGCCGCTCCGACAGTTCTCAGATTTTCCATACTATACAGAGTGTCGTCATATGATAATTAAGCATAAAAGGTTCAACCAGTACAGTAATTCTAGGCATCACAACTCTTGCACTGCACAACCCTGTGGCGCAGCACAAGAAATGGCGAAGTCACAACTGGATCTACCAGCTGGAACGGCCACGGTGCGAGTTCGAATGGTCGATACATCCTGCACTCTTTCCATCAAAGCAGAATCTTTCATATCGCCAGTCCTTCCCCGCCAACAATATCTAGAAGTCACCGACCAGTGTTTCTTGATTGAACATGAGCAATCAGGTTCGAAGCTGATGTTCGACCTCGGGGTGCGGAAGGATTATTGGAATCTGCCTCCCGTGGTCCTAAATCGGTTGAGTCAGGGCGTGGCTGTTCGCTCACTGAATGTACCCAGAGATGTACCGGAGCTGCTTGCTGCTAATGGGGTTGCTTTAAACGAGATATGTATGCTTGCTGCTAAGTCGACGCTTGGATATCTGCTGACACGACTTCACAGCGGCCGTGGTATGGTCTCATTACCATTGGGATCATATTGGCAATATGGCTCTATTCCCAGCTTCAACCGCTCTGCTGGTAGGGCAGGGTTTCAAGGCGAACGACAAAGTCATGCCGGGCTACCCAGAAAATGCCACATCTCCCGTGCCTTCGAATTCTTTTACGGAGCGTGAATTGATAGAGATCAACTTTAATACGACGCACTTGACAATTGGTGGTTTCCGGGCTCACGATTACTTCAGTGACGGGTCTCTCTATCTCCTAGGTACGTATTGAGGTATGAATGTGTGATCCAAGTAACTGATTGTCACAGATACACCGGGTCATTGTAAAGGTCACATCTGCGCTCTCGCTCGGACAACCGCAGGAGAAGAAAGCTCGTTCGTCTTCTTAGGTGGCGATATATGCCACTCTGCAGGGTGTTTCCGTCCCTCAACCAGCTTTCCTCTTCCCAACAAAGATTTCAGGCGTTACCTCTGCTTAGGTGACTGCTCATCAGCATCAAAACAGGAGCCGCTCTCTTCGGACCAAACTCATTCAGATGGTGCTGCTCAAAGAGAAGTCGACCGGCCAATGCACCGCATCTCCACTGCACCATCCTCGGCATATGTCCAAGTAGAAGCAGCGCAGGATTCGGTTGAGAAGCTCATGGCTTTTGATTCTTCGCCAGCGGTCCTGGTTCTTATCGCTCATGACCCGAGTTTGCCTAAATATCTTCCTACTTTAAATCAGAATGGGAGTTCAGATCTCAATGGTTGGCAGAAGGAGCATTGGAAAGAACTCTGTCGCTGGCACTTTTTGGAATCTCAGTCACACGATAAAGTTACGCAAAAAGAGCCCGGCTTCTGGCGGGATGGCACTCTCTGGTCTGATGCGAGCCATGAACTTGCAAAGAGCAGTGCTGGTGTTGCGGGATCTGGACTCTAGTCTCTTAGACACAGGTATTGGAAATTCAAAATTAGGATTTAAGCTGTGTGGCCGGGCGGGATACCGTGGCATAGGTGATCCATTGTCAGGGATTTTCTCGTAACAGTTGATCAGAAGGCACAGCCTGCATGTTCACGGTAGATTGAGACATCGTGCAAAACCTTTCGTTAGCGCCCGACTGGAGCGACCCAAGGGGAACAGGTTGGAAAATGGACTCTCGAAGAAATTGTGACTCCTTCTTAGCTAGATATTAAACTTTCACAATCGAACGATGCTAGCCTTGTTACTCTGAAAGTTTTGTTTGCTGCCGAACGGCTAAGAAGAGTCGGCTCCAGTCAGCTTTTCGCTCACTCAGCCTTCCCCAAGATGTACATCTATATCTCAACGGCGAGCGGTCTGTTGATGCCTACTTTGAGAGATACGACAACTTCTGGACTCTGTTCAGCCAGTCTGGGGAGAGAACATAGCTGATTTCGATGAAGATCGTCCAGAACTCTGAAAGAATGGTTTGGAAGGAGTTCAAGTGAGGTTTTTGGCTGAATTGCAGCCCGCATCAGTTCTGAAATGGTCAAATTCGTACAGAACATTATCGAAGAGAAACAGCCCCTCTTCAGCATCTCACTGATCACTTGACCCCTCACCCATCATATGATCTCACTTTCACTCGTATCATGAAGAGTCCATATCGAAGGTCTTAAGGATGGGGAAAATTTAATGCCTTTGATTTGGTAATGTACAGTATATGTCTTTTGAGTTCCCAGAATACTATACAATTACTCATGTCTCTCAAATCCTGCACAGCTTGCTGTTCTGTGAAGGCAAGTTACCCATGATCATCTCCGACATCTTCCAATCCTCGGATCCAACAGCATTCTGAGCGTAGAAGACATCATATGGATCGTACTTAGCCTTGATGGCACGGAGCTTGGCGTACTTGGATCCGAAAAACGACTGAGTGAAGTTTGGCTCGATGTAATCGCTCTCGGACATGTAAGCACCAGCTCCGGGGGAGACATCGATGAGATTCTTGCCCCAGTCGAAAGTCAGCTTGTCGCTGCTGGCTTTGATCGTCGCTGGATCTGCGGCTGGGTCCCAGAACGTGGCAGTAATCAAGTGAAGGACGGTGTTTCTCCAAGCTGGGTTCACTCCATTGTCTGGATAGCCTGCCTTGGGAGCCGCGGCGATGTTGAAGGCGATGATGTAAGCGCCCGCTGTATACCTGGCCGTTTTTATCACCCTTTCTGAAATACTTGAACTTATGTCCCATGATCATCTCTCCGTCTTCAGTAAAGCCCGGTTTTCCTGCATTCAGTTTGTTTAATTCGTAAGGGTCCGTACCAATTTCGCCTCTAACGTCCATCCCTGTGTAACGGAAAACTGTTGGTCATGTGACGTTACACCTCCATGCTTAACAGGCTTAGACCCTGTAATGAGTTACCCCTCTGTATACATAGTTTCGGTCTCCTAGTTTTGAACAGATCATCACTTCTTCTTCCAATCCTCAACTGGTTATGAGCTCCCTTTTCACTGAGAACTGGATAATATCTTTTAATATCTTTTGAAGTGGTCAACAGCCCTCAGATCAAGCTATATACCATTAGCTCCAGACTCGGACTTGCCAAAGTCCCCAGAATGGCCGATTTAAAGGTCGATGTCAGCCCAGAGCGCCGCCTACGCGGCAAAGTCAACTTCATTACTTGGAAGCGCGAATTCGAGCGTGAGGCGAAAGCCCATGATGTTCTTGACCTTTTCACTGGTGATGAAGAGATTCTTGATAAGCCTCAAAAAGGGAATTATCTCGACGATGATGACGACAAAGACAGTGTTACCGTCGCCTCCACTCAAAAGGCTCTCAAGAATTTCCACGCAAACACACTTCGATACACCATAGACTATAACAACTGGAAGTCTAATAGAGACAGCCTCCGCACCGCCAACAAGCTTCTCAATGCTTGGCTCAGTGAAAGCATTCGCATTGAGATCGAGACTGCTAAGAATGCTAAAGAAGCCTACGATATCGTCATTGCCCGATATAAGATCAGTAATGAACGTGCTCGAGACGATCTTCTCTCCGAGCTGAAGAGGCTTACCATTGAGAACTGGCAAGGTCGATACCGACGCAACAGACCAAAACAGTCGGACGGCGCTGTGGTGGGCTGCTAGAAACGGGCACGAGGCTGTTATCAAGCTGCTGCTCGAGACTGGCAATGCCGATGCTGACGCGACAGACGAAGACGGTCGCACGGCGCTGTGGTGGGCTGCTGGGAACGAGCACGAGGCTGTCATAAAGCTACTGCTTAAGACTGGCAAGGTTGATACTGATGACATAGACGCTTTGGTGGGCTGCTAGAAACGGGCACGAGGCTGTCGTCAAGCTGCTGCTCGAGACTGGCAAGGCTGATGCTGATGTGAAAGACATACACAATCAAACGCCACTGCGGGAGGCTGCTAGGAATGGACACGAGGCCGTCGTCAAGCTGCTGCTCGGGACTGGCAAGGTTGACGCCGATGTGAAAAGCAGAAATGAAGAATGGTGGTTGTGGGAGGAAATTGTATTTGACATTCTAAGTTATTAAATCAACCACGAAAGCGATTCAAAAAGAGCGACTCGAATACCTGACATGCTTGTGACTATAATATGAAGGGTTCTAAGCCCTTCCAGACATGTTTAGCAGATGAATGAGCCGGCAGATAGAAAAGTTGAGGAATTATCAGTGTTATTACCAGAACCGAAGGAGTAAAGCTGAAGAAGATACTTCTGCGGCGATAATATCAAGCAAGACAGGTATTGCCTCGTCCTTTCCCTCCGTTGCTGGCGATGCAATACTTGCATCACGATAGTAAAGTCCTTGGTTCTAAAATAGCACAGAAGTCTGCACATGGCCGTTAACATCATGCAAGTCTTAAAAGAACAAGCGCCTGTGGGTGATAGCGGTCAACATGACCTCATCACCTTGTAGGGTAGGAAAAAGAACCCATCCGTGCTTCGTAGCTCCTCGGTTCGTCTCCAATACAGAATAGGCACTCCGTCTTGTCGCAGATAAGGAGAAAGACAGGAGCCATGGGGCCGACTTTTGAAAACTCATCCTTGAAAAGAGCTCGTGGAGGCTACGCAACGCGAAGGCAGTAGCGTGAGGCGATCATCTCACGATGGCCGCAGTGAGCTTGCATCACTCGGCGGTCTCAATCCGGCGGTTGACAGCGTCCTGCCGGGTGACATCCTTGATGTCCTGATGGTATACTCAGATCACGATCGTAGAGCTTAAACCTCAATCCTCAGCAGAGCACGAGAGGTTGAGATAATGCCATGACCTTTGCGCCTTGTAAAATCAAAATAGGAAAAGAAATCGACAACCCATATTTCACGATTTAATTCTCGTTCTTACTCTTAAAATCATAGTAAGTAATAACAAACGGTAATCTATACAATTAGTCGCTCGGCCGGAACTCGTGAAACTGTCCCGTGAAACCTCTCTACGTAGATTAGCAATTCTTTTCTAGTCTCGAGCCGCACACCACAGTCCATGCAATTAATAAACTGCCCAACTTACAGTTTACTTACGTGGTACCTCCGAAAATATCGACTCAGGGACCCCGGGTTTAAATATATGGCAACCCTCTCGCGTATTGTCAGGTGCGGATTTCCAATACAGACAAAACATACTTTAGGCCTCTTCTCGGTCTTGATTAAAGATATCACCTAGCGGAGCGCGACATCTAGCTCAGCGGCTTACATGGGGGGGCTGACAACCGTGCCGGGAGGACCAAGCCGAACATAGCGAGACGGTGCTCCCTCTTCTACGCCGCAGTACAACGTGACCGCGTTAATAGCCGTGATTCTCCGTTGCAGTTCCTGTTCAGGTAACTTCCCAGGTAAGGTGAGGATCGCGTCTATCAAGCTAAGCTGCTCTAGCGACATATCTGCCCCCACTAACGCGTCTCGCGTGTCCTTATCAACTACTATGCCCGAAAGCTGCCGTTCGCTGTCCTTCACCGGCTGCTCTGTCTTGTACCGTTCCTTAATATCCTTAAGGAGTTCTCTCCGCTTCCGCTGCTTCTCGTTATACAATCGCTTAATAGCCTTCTGGAGCCTGTTATCTTTCCGGGCCCCGACAGGAGCGTTGGACAGGTCCTTCACTCAGTTATGCAACTTCACGATATATAGCAGGTCGTTAATTGATACCGTTTGTTCCGGTGTCAACTTCCGAGGGCGGCGGGGGTCGATCAAGCGGCTCATGGAGCATGCAAACCGCATCAGGTCCTTTTAAGTGTCCAGCCTTCAGTACACGCCCTAAAGGTCAACATTAATATCATTAAGGTAATGTTTTAAGAAAGTGCCAATACTTGCGTGCTGCAGAATTTTATTCTAAAGCGAATCGCTAACATCCGCTGTTTAGAAGACCTTGAGTCAGTATAATGCTAGGGTAATAGAGGATCGGACACTTATGACTCTCATTCAGCCCTTTAGCTGCACCATCTCGGAGGTTGTAAGGCTTCAACACCTGACTAAAGCCGGTGATCTCGCCCCCTACCTTCATCCGGTACTATACCGACCCAGATAAGAGCTGCAGCTCGCGAGCAATACGAACGCCTTATGCTTCACGAACCGCCTCATAGAAGATGAACTCGTCGTTCATCTCGTCCCGTAGCGGCAGTAGCTGCTCATTAAGTCCCTTAAGGACTTTAAGGCTGTATAACCTTTCCGGATAATCAATACTCAGAGACTTAAATGCACGAGCCTTGAATAGCATGCCGAGCAGGAAGACGTGCGGGCTAAGCACAAGGGTTGGATCGTAGATAATCTCCGGAATTTTGAATTCGTTCCTATCGAGGTTAGTAAAGTATATCAGTGTAGTTAGAGGCGAAGGAAGGGAACGTACACATCTTTGGAGCCGAGAAATCCTTTTGTGAATTCGGGCGTCAATTCAACAAAAAGACGAGGACGACCACCTCCGTCGGGATCTCGAATCAAGGTCAACTTCAGGTGTCGATACCGAAGCTCAACCAGAGCCTCTGGTCGATTGCCTGTGATACCTGCAAGCTGACAGAATAGGACGAGTTGTTTGATCTGTAGAAGGGAAACTTACATTATCTATAAGGGTATCTGTAAGTATATCATTATAAGCACCTAGCTGCTGGACAGAGAGACGAGGCGTGTTCAGCGATAAGGCCATGGAAGAGGGCGTAGGCCTCCATCTTGATTGAGCAGAGTCACCCATGAGGCCGTGGATGGCCTGCGGGCTCTGGCTATCTGGGATCGTTTTTCCAGTCCGAGTCTTTTTGTTGGTTGGTTCTTGGTCGCAAGTTGACCACTCTTGTTGATCGACAGGGTCATCATCAATCAGTATTGGCTGGTCTGGTTTACGATAAGCGATACTCAATAATACAGTATTTGGAGCTCCTACCTCGAGTACCCTCTCGAAGGTATGCCATCCTCTTCCCCAACTTAGAGTCCGCGGTCAGGGCGTCCCTAGACTTCTGATTCCTGTTCACCTCGCTATTGCTGGTCTGAAGTGGGCATTCGTCGTCGCTACCGTTTACAAATCGGTTGAGTTTGTTGAAATCTTCATACTCGGGAGTTTTTGGGATTTGGGCAAGGTGGAAGATTGGGAATGAGGTGGATTCGAAGGGGGAAATACTGAGCTCTTATACTTTGACGGATCTCTTCTCGCGCAAGCTGCGAGACAGGCTATAGCACTCACTTACCAGAGCAACCTATCATCGGATGTCTTCATCTCGGAGGCATTGACTCCTTCCAGATGGCAGGTCTGCACCGCCGCTTCATGCATTACAACCCGCAGGGTGGGTCTTCCACGCAGACTTAACCAATAGCTTTGTTGGATACATCGACGAGGCCGTCACCACTGTAAGCCGCTCTTAAAGGAGTTCATGCTGACAACCTTTGTGCTTTCTCGGCTCCTCCTTCCTTCCTTTCCCCCGCAACGGTCTCTTCGCGCTACTTAGCCCCGTTTGCCACAGTCGAACGCAAGCACACAGCAACAAGTGCTTATGATTACGAAAACTGAGGCTTGGGCTGTTGATCTAAGGGGTGAGGTCGATTTGGATAGTGAACATGTCAAAAGGAGGCGAGGAGCCGAGGTGTTGGTGATTGCAGAGAGATGAAGACGACGGTCACGAGGGTCTGCTGAGGATCATAGGAATAGTTTATCATTTCCATTGCTAAGAAGTTGTCCACAATCCCGTTGTTCTGACTTTATCGTTGGTATTGTTTCCCCGGACATCTTTGAGAGTCACCTCCGTCATCGCGTCAAAAAACTCCTCCACTACTATAGATACAAACACAAAACCTTCCCCTAGGATCCGTATCGTCGCTTGCAGGAGGAGGAGGTTGATCAAAGTCATCATCGAATTTATCTCCAGGAGGGTAATAGTGCCAACCTCTCAGATCATCCCAATCAATCAATTGTCCCGGGATGTCTACAAGCATCACAATTATATCTCCATCAATAATCGCCTTATCGACATCCTGCAAGAGCTTCTGCGGCGTTTTATTCTTCGGGAGTCTTCCTTTAACCTTATAGTCAACGAAATCTTTCCAAGGACCTTCATTGTATACCGCCTCGTCCCGGAAGAAGTATATTTAGACGCCAGCGGAAGGATCTGTAACAATATCGGCAGGATGGATGTAGCGATATCCGCCATTAATGCCGAACTTGTACTTAATAGCTTCATTGACAAGTCGTATTAATCGATTTTCCACCTCTTCGATTATGTTAGAAAAGGTTACCATAGTTAACGATTTAAAGGACAGTAGAATTTTAGATATTCAACCACTGCAGAAGGAAATAAAGACGAACAAATATTAGTATTGAACATATATAATGATCTAAGGACAGTTGTACGCACTCAGTTCTGGACCAAAGTTCTTGTGTTTATATCAAACTTTCATTGCCATTTCAGAAATGTTATCCGCTAGTTATTACTTTGATAAATAGTCGTCAGCCCGTACTTTCAGGCTAGGCTCACCACCCCGCTTTTAGTGCCTCGCCTCAAAACCCCGCTTCAGTGACCACCCCGCTGCAGTAACCACCTCGCTTCACACTAGGTGGCAAAACAAATTTGTAAACATTCCAATGCGAAGTAATTCTATACAATTCATCAAATCTACCCATTTTCTAAGGGACATCTAAACCTAGCTTTCGTTTTCAGATATTTACAAACATTTTCAAAGAAAACTAGATCTAGCAGTTTCAGGTCTTCAACACTTATATCATGGCAATCACGCCCCCTGTCACAAAAATGAACCTCGCCAACAGATTCCTACCAACATATGCTGTAAGTTAGGCTTCTTGATCTTATTTCTATATACTAAGAGGATAGATCCAATGTATAACCGAGTTAACTACCAAATTGCCCAGGACGCTGGCAACTGAAACGTATATATGTACGGATCAACAGCTAGGTAATAGTCTTGAACTCTGCGTGAGTAGGACCTGCACAATCAAAGACGCTGTTTATAGGTTTGTTTTGTATAAAGCTTTAGGAGGATAACTGATATCATTAGCGACTAAATGCATTACGGAAAGCATCTATAACCGGCTACTACGAAACAGAACCAATGTTGTTTCCATCACCGCAATCGTTGGAGTGTCCCTTACTTTACTAGCCGTAATACTACGCTTCTTATCGAGGATGAAAAGTCGAAAACCCGGAATAGACGACTGGACTATGATTATTGCAATAGTATGAATACCTAGGTTCGAAATATATACTAGTAATGACTTTTTTTTAGTAGGGATTTATGATTCCGCTCTCTGCGATAGCTATCATACGTATGTCAACAACGATATTGCACGTTCCCGAGTTAATAAATGCTGATATGTTATAGTAGTTGCGAATCATGGACTTGGAAAGGATATCTGGTCCGTACCGTTTGAGAATATAACCCATGTTCTATATGTAAGTCTAGATCAACTTCGTGAACATATTAGGCGAGCCTTGCTCCACTTGACCTTTGCCAGGAAGCAAGTGTCGCAGGAAGCTCTCAGTTTGATGTATCGAGGTTTGGAGGAGGATTCCGATTTTGATGGCCCATACATTCCGATATTTGGGTTTGAGATAAAAATTAATCTTTATAAATTAGATCGACGGAGCAGTGACAGGGAACTGCAGCACAGGGCCGAGGCTGAATGGAGCGAGCGAGAATGAGAGCAATCTGGAGGCTGGGGTAATTGGATTGCGGGTGTCGGGGTAATGTACTGCTGGAAATGAACTCGAGCCCTCGAGGAGTTGACGGTCTGAAACGAGGGTATTGAACATGCTAAACAATGTCAATGTCAATCAGGACTTTTTGCGAACGTTGCTAGGGATCTAAGGTCAAGCTGAGCTATGTGTAGGAAGGAGACAGCGGCAGCAGGGAGAAGGATCGATCGCAGGGAACAACAGCGGAGAGGCTGACCCACATCTCCCTCCGCGGCTGAGGATAGCCTCATTCGGCCTCACCTCACCACACCAAATCACGTGCTTTAGCGCTGAGCCCCGGGCTGCAGCATCCCATGAAAATAGCCTCTGGACAAACGCTTTCCATTCAGAAACATCCTCATCCTCGTCCGCATCCACCACCAACACCTCCACCATCATGTCTCGAACCGAGCCCACATATGTTACTGAGGAGACATACAGATCCCACCGCGCAAGACAAGACACCGACATCCGCGGAGAGTTCGGACGGCAGGCATCCCTCATCAAAGAGGGTAACAGGCAGCTCACTACCACACCAGAAACCTAATTAAAAATTCTCGTCGTGTAGAAAACAATAGAAAAGGCTGCAATGGCTGCAAGCACCACGGCAAACCACTGAACGGTATCCATTTCCGAGAGGTCCTGATAAGATTGATATGTAGAGACCGAGTTTACTGAGCAGCAGAAACGATGGAGGATGGTTTATGTGCATGCGCCCCACTATTCTGAGCTCTCGCTGGAGCCTCGTCTCTTTTCTTCCTCAACAACAACACCAACAAACAATAGTCAACCTCCACCACCACGCCAGATTCGTGTCGCAGATTTTGTATCGATTCCAAAAGACTCAAACACCTCATTGCTGGAGTTTAGAGATCTGGGGAGTTGATTCGACGCCTCTGACGCGTTTGGCGCGAAGTCCAGTTCACTTTTCTCGGACATATCCACAACTTCATTCCCAACCTCAAATTCCGTCACTACGGGGATATGCTAAGTAGTGCCATGGAGGCGTTGCGCAGTCAAGTCACAAATACAACTTACAAACTACATGCTCAGCAAGGTCCAGGTTCGTCCAGAGCTTTCCTTTCTAGCCTCTCCACCTTGTACGCGTTTCCAAATGACGATTTCGCCCGCCTCTGTGCTAGCATTCATCGAGCTTCCACCTCCTGCGACCCTGACACCCCTCCTACCAACCGCGCAGGGTCTCCTTCAGCAGACTCGAGCAAGGAAGAGAGGACTAGAAACCCAGGCAAAGGGAGTCGGGAGGTAAAGCTCGAGAATTCATCGCGATTAGCAGAGAGGCTCTACTTCAACTTGTCAATCAACATTGGGAACGGCTCGCTGGTGGTCTCAAGGTGCAAGAACTCCAAGGTAATCCTTTCAGTAGCGACAAGCGGATGCGGCGAATCTACCATCATCACGAACTCCGAAGAATCCGACTGGACACAGAGCTACATTGGTTGCGGCGGGCACTGTCGTTGATCAGGAACCTGCACGACTTCCAGGAACATTTAGGGGAGAGTGGCCATTGTGGTTTGGTTGAAAGAGGTTGAGGGTGGTGAGATGCGGATGTTTGAGGGAGCAGGACCAGATTACTACAGTGGAACTACTCGTTACTCTATTCCCGAGGAATTCCAACATACAACCTCTCCTAGTCGACCTCTTCCTCCAGTTGCAGAGTCAAGTTCAAAATCAAGAGATCAAGAGATTCTAAAGGCAATCATGCCACTGCGGGACAGTCAAAAAATTTCACATTACTCGCCCAGACGCTTCAAGTCGGCTACCAACAATCCCTTTCCCAGACCTGATGATTGCCTATCACACCCAGGATCCAAAGCTGACAATCTCGAGGACGAGATGTGGTGGATCAGAGGAGACAGGTATTTAGCCGGTACGTGTGCCTGTCGGTCTTGTAGGCTGGCCAGTGGATTCGAGATCCAGGAATGGACTTTTGTGCCAAAGAGCAACATCTTCTTTAATACGCAAGCGGGGAAGAACCCACCACTTGATTTTGCGGATGAGGGGATCAAGAGCGTGTTAAAGAGCTATGAGAGCAGTGAGGGAGTGGTCAGGGAGTTTTGTGGAAAGTGTGGAGCGACAGTTTTCTGGCGAAAGTGGAGATCGGAGCTGATTGATGTTAGTGTTGGGTTATTGGAGGCAGAAGAGGGGGCGAGAGCCGAAAAGTGGCTGGAATGGTGGACTGAGAGGGTGAGTTTTGAGGAGGGCGCTGTCGCGCATGGGCGTTCTCTTGTCGACGGATTGCAAAAGGGCATTGCGGCGTGGGGAGGGAAAAGAGAAGCCGCATAGTCCAACCGTATTGTTTCGAAGACATCTGAGATAGCGGCGATTATCGACAGCACGCCTCTCTAGCCACGGCCTCTTGGGGCCATCATAACAAGAAAATAAATCCTCGATACAGCACGTCCAGAAAACCAGAAGATGTTTTGACTTCTTCACTTGATTATTACTTGCAGGCGCCCATGACTAGCGTAAGTCGTGGCGTAACATTGCGGAGGACTACCTAACTCAAGTGATATTCACTCAATAACTGCAATACAGCTTACCAGATCATCAAAACCTACAAGTCCCAGACAACTCCGTATGTTATCATCATGACGGCTACCCAAGGCGCAAGAATCCAAGCCAACGGCAAAATCGTTTGAGGCAATGGGGACTACGACCTCGACGTTGAGACCAACGATTGGGTGGTATATGCATGCGTTGTTAGGAGGGACATTGGGTTACGCTTCGGACCACCATTGACAATGACTGGAATATGCAACTCGGCAGAGCAAGCTTGGGAAGAGCTGGATAGAATGCTAGGTGTATGGGCAGGGCAGATACAGAGCGGACACCGGGTAACAAAGGCTCAGGGTGTCTCTTACGTAACATGACGTGGGGCCTACAACAGCAAAACCCTTTCGAGATTGCTGTCTATAGGAAAGGTGTTAACTCAATCACCCTGTCTGATATAGACATTGAACGTTCGAAAGAGAAAATTCTCGGAGTTCCAATCATGCGAAAGTAGTAACCATCTGATTGTTTACGGAACCTAATTGGAGGTTGATAATGAATACGGAGAGAGAAGTTAAGCGCGATGTCTAACATTTATACGGCCACGGACCAGTCTCAAAGATTACTATTATTACCGGAATAGGAAAGTCCCGTGTTACTCACTTGCCGCAACAGCTAGAGAGCGTGGATAGAAAGAAAATTGCAACATAATCGTTGAGACGTGGCATGTTACAAATGCCCCGAGATCAGGGAGACCTCAGGTCTCAATTGAAGCTATTGGAGCTGTTTTGAAGGTCGTTACGAAGAACTCAACAACCAGAGGTTATTCGACAGCGCAGATTAGTAGGGAAGTAAAGAAAGCCGGTTTTGAGGTTGCACCGAGAACTGTATAGAAGATATTAAAGGCCCGGGGTTACAATTAATGTAAACTCACGCTAAAACCTAGCTTGAATGCCACCAACAAGTAAACCCGGTACGAGTGGTGTATAAAAAGAAAGGATTAGACTTTGGAGGATTAGAAAAACGTGATCTTCTCAGACGAAACTTCAGTCTAATTAGGAGGGACTAGAGGCCGCCGGCGTGTGTGGAGACTCCCGGGGGAGGCTTTCATAAGCATGTCATCAAAAGACGGTAGAAAGGCTTCTCTGAGTTTATGTTCTGGGGATGCTTCTCGTACGACAAGAAGGGCCCATGTCACGTGTGGGAACCGGAAAATGCTCAAGAAAAGAGGGACCGCAAAGCCGATTTGGATACTAGGAATGCTCGCACAGAAAAGGCCGATAAAGCTCGATGGGTAAAGCAACAAAGAGAATGGCTACGATCCTATATCAAACAACACGGCCGCAAGCCCGGAGGGGTACGCAAAAAGTGGGTATATTCTGAAGAGAATGGTGCTGTTGTTTGTAAGCCTAGCAGAGGCGGCATTAACTGGTACAAATACCAACAGAGGATTTTGCGAGAGAAACTACTCCCATTGGTCCAAGAAGATAACGCTCCTGCGCATGCCTCCAAATATCAACAAGAGGTATATAACCTGTAGGAGATCAAAAAGCTCATATGGCCAAGCAACTCTCCTGACCTTAACGCTATCGAGCCAACGTGGTTTTGGATGAAAAAGGAGACTACTAAACACGGCGCAACAAGTAGTCGTCCAAAGCTCAAGGCTAGGTGGGAGGGGTGTTAGGAAAAGATGCCACAGCATAAGATTCAGGAATGGATTAAACGAATACCTCATCACATTACAGAGGTTATTCGACTAGGAGGTGGCAACGAGTACAAAGAAGGACGGAAGAAAGGAGAAGAGAAAGTTACTGTATATTAGGTAGAGAAATACTCTTTGGTGCTTGTGGCGCACTTCCCTGACGACGATCAAGATAAGCGAATTACCTCAAATTACTCTTCAGGGGCCATATGAGACCTACAGGGAGCTTCAATGGAGTTACAGTGAGAGTCCCCTGTATTCCAGCCACTTGGTGCCGCGATCTCCGTACCTTAGACCTGTCCACTCCCCTACAATCGAATCCGATCCACGAGTCCCAATCGAACCAAATTTCTACTACGTGCAAGAAGACATGTTGTTCGTGCCGTGAGAATAATGTAGAATGGAATATCGTTCGGCTTGCGTTTATACTTGGTGCAGTCGAAGGTGCTGCGATGTACTCAGTCTACGCACTGGCGGTATATGTAGTAGTGTAGAAATACAAAGGAGAGAAGCTTATATTTCCTGGTGATTCACGAGGTTGGGAGAAGGAGATAGTTCATTCGAGTGCGATGCTCAACAGTTATTTGTCGGAATATGTGGCATTGAATGAGCGGGCTCGAAATGAAGCATTTAACGCTGCTGACGGAAGTCCCTTTACATATGGGAGATTGTGGACCCAAGTGGCCAAGTGGCATGGAATGGAGTTCACATATCCTGAAGATGACACCACCGACCACCATGAAATGACATCGCCCCATGAGCCTCCTCGAGGGTACCGATCTTTTCTCCCTTCGGAGTATTTCTGCTAACATAACACAGCTTCGGCTCACCGACAACCATTCGATTCAAGTTCACGTTTGTCCAATAGGCCCACCGACCAGAGAACCAAGAAGCTTGGAAAGAACTCGCTCAGAAGTACAGCTTGAAAGGCTCTCCGTTTGGACCCGATGAGCTGGAAAGAACCTTCGAGTATCTGGACTTCGCGGTGTTAGCACCAAACACTTTCACCTTCAGTCTGACGAAAGGAAGAAAGATTGGCTGGAATGGATTTGTAGATACGATTGAGTCTCACCATCGGGTGATTGAAGAGTTAGCTGCTATGAACGTAGTCCCTCCTATGAATTAGATGCAAGCTTATTTTATCTTTGTTAAACATCTAAGTCCGCTGTATAATGCACTATCAGATTCTATAATTCTTTGATCTAATATTCATTTCTTAGTGCTCTAAAAACTTTCTAGGTGTCTGCCCTTTACTGTTTGCCTAAGAAGCGGTACACTCTCAACCTTAGTAAACGGCCGTTCGCTGTCTCTAGGAACATCTTTTAACCCCATTGTATCGAGGTGCTGACTTATTGCAAGTTGCAGAAATTTTGCATGGACAATGATCTTCTGCTGAAGAGACATTACCGATGCCACCGACTTAAAGCCTTCAATTTATTGTAGGCTAAATCTGGCTATTCGAGCCTGCAATTGGTACGCGGACTCTACTAATCAAAATCAAGTGGTCTTGCCACACTATTACTAATATACAAGTACATTTCTCAAAGTAAATCCTTAACTCCGTAAGCCCAGGGCTCGATCCAAACACCTAGAGACAGTCAGATGCGATCTAGCTATCTCTCCAACTTTTACGCCCGTAGCATAACAAGAATTGTAATCAGTCCGAGGAAACTTAAATCCTTGCTAGGCAAACCGCACAGTGGGAAGATGCTTGATAATCATCCCGAAAATCTTGTGCTCGAGTCTTGTTATGAATAAGGCCATATGAACGGATAGGTCTATATCTGATATTGGAATGAAGGGTCGAATTAACCAACGCATTATGTCCCGCGAAAACATCGAATTCAAGACTCGAGATGGAGTCACCCTCCGGGGCTTGGTTTATACTCCTGAGACGGCAGCCCCAAGTTCCGACCCCCTTCCGTGTATCATAATGTCTCACGGTTTCTCTGGTGTAAAGGAGATGGGCCTCGATCTCTTTGCTAGCTACTTTGTTGCAAAATTGTCTGTTTCTTGCGTTGTATACGACCACCGGGGCTTTGGTGCCAGCGACACTCGAGACGGAGAGCCACGTCAAGAGATAGTACCAATACAACAAACCGATGACATGTCCGATGCTATTTCATACGCACAGTCTCGAAAAGACGTTGATGTGCAGAAGATTGCCCTATGGGGTAGCTCGTTTAGCGGCGGCCATGTTTTGTCAGTGGCTGCAGTAGACCGCAGAGTCAAAGCTGTCTTGTGCCAGGTTCCATTTATCAGTGGGAGACGTACTTTCGCCATGAAATCCCCAGAGACCATAAACCTATTGAATGATCTCTACTCTCAAGGCACCAGAAGCCAATTCTAACGCATTATTTTTTTCTCATTAGAGCTCAGTCTAATATTTTCCCTTAGATCGCTTGGCTAGAGCAGAAGGCAAGACGCCAGTTGTGATTCCAAGTGTGTCCTCGGACAAGTCCGCATTATGTGTCATGCCCACTCGCGACAGCTACGAATATTTTACCGCCTGGGCCAAAAAGGCACCATTTAAAAACGAGGTCATTTTGAGGAGGTTTGTTTTCCCATATTAGTTAAAGTACATTGCACAAAGCTGATACGTTAATGCAGCCTCGAGCTTGAGAGTCGTTACGAGCCATATGATTTCGTCCCTCGAATTTCACCTACTCCGCTACTTCTAACTGTGGGATCTGCGGAGGTTGTAACGCCGGCAGAATTTGCCCTAGTTGCGTTCAAGCAGGCTGGGGAACCAAAGGAACTTCACATCTTGGAGGGCTGTGGGCATTTCGATCTTTACGATGGGGAATTTTTCCAAAAAAATATATAGAGAAACAGGTGGACTTCTTAGAGCGTATGTTTCTCGCGTAGGGAGAGAGTAGCAGTTCTAGCATTCTCGGCATGCTATGCAAGCAATGATAGATGTACCACAAAGGCCTATTGTTTTCGATGATTCCTCGCTTATCCACAGTCAATCCACATATCTGGTTTCTTGTGACTAGATTTTTTTATAAGTGCATATAAGCACAAAATTGCTTTGGATCGAGAGACTGGTGCGAGCTCCTGTCAGCAATTAATGCATGAGAGCATTTAACCTCGGTCCCAATGGAGGAACTGACGTTGAGATAAAATACAACAAATAGAAAAGATGCGACACCTTAACCAGGAGACTTCAATTGCTCATTCAACAATGAAAGTTCAACAACGCAAGTCCGGGACTTGACGAAACGAGCACCGTCGAGAATAGGGAATAACAGCGGCACCCGTACGTTCCCCGAATCATCAACCGTGTTGCCTGCGAGTGATTTGGCAACCTCGACGGCGTCGTTGACTTGGTTGGTTGCTCCTCCAGCGAGATCTTTGCCTTGTTGTGCAACACCTCCTACGGTGTCAGTAGCGCCGTTCGCTGCACCGCCCAAAGCGCCAGTTGCCCCATTAGCAAGCTCAGTTGGCTTTCCCGCCGCATCACCAATCGACTTGGTAGCATCTCCAGTCGCTGATTGAGCTTTGTCTTGGACGTCTCCGACAGTAGACTGGGCTGTGTTCTGAACATCTCCAACAGCAGACCTAGCTTTGTCTTGGACATCGCCAGCCGTCTTTCCAGCAGTTTCTCCAACTCCGCCAACAGTATCCGTGACACCACCAAGAGCATCACCAGCTCCGCTGTGTCTCAAAGACCGGGTGCCGTTCCCATAGCAGTATCAACCGCGCCGCCAGCAGTAGATGTCTCTTGCTTGGTCGCGCCATCATCTTTCTCACCAACAGAGTCTGTGACACCTCCCAGAAGTCCACCAGATTTCTTCTTTTTCTTTGGGACAGTGCCAGGGAGAGATTTGGCTTTGTTCCCAGTGCCTTGAGCGGTATCTTTGACCCCGCTCAACGCATCACCTCCCGCGGGCAGGTCTGGTGCATTTCCAAGACCAGGAAGTCCCTTCGTGAGTCCTTTGGCCGAGGAAGATACCTTGTCTGTGGCACCTTTGGCCGTATCTTGAGCTTTGCCAGCGACATCTGAAGTTTTCTTCTGAACATCGTTCGTGGCGCCACTTGCGGTTTTGCTAACTCTGCCAACCCCCCGTTGAGCTTGATCTGGGAGTCCAGACGCAGTGTCTTGAGCTTTCTTGGGAACATCACCAACAGTGTTTGTGACTCCATCTAATGGGCCGTCCTCGGACTCGCCATCATCCCAGTCATGTTCTTCCTCTTCTTCATCTGACTTGCCCTCACTTTGCTCGTCGCCATGATCATCAGATCCATCGTCCTGATCCTCTTGATCATGCTCGCCGTTTGCGACCGAGTTATTGTCCTGCTCCTCTTCTTCTGGCCCATCATCGTCATGTTCGGACTCAGACGCCATCTCTGGCTCAGGCTCAGGTTCAGGCTCTGGTATTGGAGCAGGCTTCTTCTTTTTCTTCAGGATCGGCTTCTGAACATCTGGTGCCGGCGCCGGAGCATCGTCGAACTTGGAATCCCGGCGGCTGGGTGTAGATTTGACCTGATCAGGTTGAGGTGATTGGTCGACTTCCGGAGCTGGAGATTCTACAGGAGGTTGAACCGGTCTCTTCTTCTTGACGATCTTCTTTGGGGTCTCTTCGGGGTCGGTGGCTTTAGCGTCCTCAGAAGCCTGTGGAGTTGGTGGATCGCCGTCTGCAGCTGACTTTGGAACGCGCTTCTTCTTCCTAATGGGAGAGTCGGGCGATGGAGATGGTAAATCGTCTTGCTGAGGGAGAGGTTTGGGGGAATCTTTCGATGCCGACTTCTCAACCCTGTTGACATCGCCGCTGGTAGGAACTCTCTTCTTTTTCAAAGATGAAGGGGTTTTGGTGGGCGTCTCGCCCTGGCTCATAGGCATTTGAGGAGCTTTCGGTGTTCGTGGAGCAGACATAATCGTTGGAGTAAGGAAATCTTGAGAGTGTAGAGTTTGGAGCTGTAGAAAGAAAAGATTTCGAAGGTTTAATGGTAAAAGGAACTCTGAAATCATGTAGCAAACCTGCCTTGAGAGCTTGCTGGATGCAAGAGCAGTGACGATAGGGAGGGGGAGCTATGACTTCGTTGAAGCATCCAGCCCACCATGCATCCTGACGCATCTCGTCATGGGCCACTTCTTACTAATCAGATTATAATTAATTATAATAGATTAGTTTGATTATTTTTTCTCACGCTGAATATGAGTTATATGAATGCTTTTAAGACGGAAAGTAAAATCTGATTGTAGGGACTTTAGGTTAGGTGCTATGGTGTTTTTTGAGGTCACGGAAAATGCTGTGATTTTTCAACGAGGGTTTTGGTATCGAATAGCCAAAATTCAGACGGTTCTCTTGTAAACGCTAGTCGTTGCAGGCAAGAATCAAGATTAGAACATGATATGCACGTCTTTTTATATCCGACGTGTTTAAAACTCACTACTAATAAACACTACCACTAGAAGATAGCCACCACACTCTGCCCTTCAAAAATAGCTCACGGCACCATCGGCGACTTCCTTCCTTTCTATTACCATATTGGAAACGCGAAAATTATAACGACGCCGGATATTAATGGTCCTAGCACTGTACCGCTCGTCCAAGGATATTGATCCCGACCAGCTTGGAGTTCGACTAAGAGTAGGGTTATACGGCCGAAGCGCCGAAGGATAGGATGGCCATGTAATTGATTTGTTTGAGGATGTCTAGAGAGGACATGTTGTCGGTGTTATTTCGTGGGGAAGGGTAGTAGCAGAATACCATTCCAAGGAAGCTAATGAATCTCCAAAGGCTGGTGGTTGAGTTGTCAGTCCTGTTGTTGTTCCATACATGTCAGCCGAGGAAAGAATGGCAGGGTGGAGAAAGTGACGAGGGGAAGTGTGACGTCTCACTATTTGACAGGCGTGATTTGAACAACTGGGCAGTATTCGTATTAGCAACTTGATCTGAGGTAGTATGAATAATATTGTCACTTACCCAGCAGTAGCCGTAAGCCTACATATTGCCGCTCGAACGCCACCGAGACCTATGAAAGTGATTGCCGAGCCTAGAGAGTGAGAAGTCTCCATCCACCACACTAGATATTATTAGGAGTAAAGGCTTTGACGATGGTAAGCCATCTACAAGTAGAAATCAAGAGATTCAACATGGAGTCAACATTCAGTGTACCTGTGCCAAAAACCCCACAAAAATCAACAACTCGCGACGATCGATTAAGAATCGAAACTCTTTACTTTGATGCTCATTGGACTCAAGATCAAATTGCTCTTCAATTGAACCTTACTCGTGATCAAGTGAAGTACGCTCTTCGGCATCGATTGACTCCGCAAAAGCACCTCTGTGGAAAGAAGTCGTACTTAAATACTCCTCAACGAAAACGCCTTATCGAATGGGTTACTGCTTCTAAGAAGAATCGACGTACTCATTGGAGTGATATACCTTCAATTATTGGTTGGAATTGAGGTCTTCACGCTATTCGTACAGCCTTTAAGAAGGAAGGATACGCCCGCCGAATTGCACGCCGAAAACCTGTCCTTACGTATACGAATCGAATCCAAAGGCTTCAATGGGCGATTGAACACGAGGATTGGACTGAAGAGCAGTGGTTTTCGATCGTTTGGAGTGACGAGACCTGGGTTCAACCAGGGAAATATACGAAGGATTGGGTTACTCGAAAAATTGGCCCGGAAGAGGTTTTACACCCTGATTGTATCGAAGGACGACACCAAAGGAAGATCGGTTGGATGTTTTGGGGTATAATACCAGGGAAATACGGTCGACATAAAGGGTTATTCTGGGAGAAGGATTGGGAAACAATAAATGAAGGCTCGTACTCAGGGGTTATTATACCAAAGGTTCAGGAGATCCTACAGCAATATCCCGAGCTTCAATTTCAACAAGATAACGCAAAAGGTCACGCTTCTGCGTTTACTTGTTCAGTATTTGAAGCAATTGGAATTACTCCTATCTTTTGGCCAGCGAATTCTCCTGATTTAAATCCAATTGAAACGATTTGGGATGATATGAAGGATTATATTGAAAGGAAGTACCCGGAGGTTCATAAGTCGTATAAGAGGCTACGAGAAGCTGTAATAGAGGCTTGGGAATCTATTACGATTGAAAGGATTAGGGAATTAATACGGGAAATGCCTGAGAGATGTAAAGCAGTGATTGAAGCAGAAGGAGGCCGCATAAAATACTAGGGAAATCATGTAAAGCAGCATTGCCAAGTATCTAGTTTACATAGGTCCGCGCTCAGACAGAAAAGGCGAGATTATTACCCTTGATACGAAGTATAATCAGAAAGTCATTTAGACAGGGAGTTTGTGTGGGCTCTAGGAGACTAAGACAATACTAAAGGAAGTATATCATGTAATATAGACTAGTGGCCTTTTAGGCTTTAGCCGGGCAGATAGACTTCTGTTAGATCCTGGGTCACGTGTACCGATAAGTATAATTTTAGTTTATTAAACTTTTACTTAGCTTAGCAAGATAGATATTAACTTATAGAGATTGGTATATTTTACTTCTAGAATTAGATACGTTGTTAACCACTTCTTAGAATCACCTGATCTAACAAACTTCATTTATTTATACATTATTATAATCTGAAGTCAGTCTTCGCCGAACTGGACTTCACAGTTCAACCGCTACGAGTAAATTATGTTATGACTTCGTATTGAAACTTCTAAGGATCGAATAATATCTATCTACAGTTTATTGAGCACTTCCAGAAGCTGAGAAAGCAGCAAAGCAGCCAGAATTCAGGGCCGCCATGTTAAATCGGGTAGGGAATTTCTTTACCATTTCCCGGGAAAGCTCCTCCGCATCCTTCGCACCTGCGTCAATCAATTCCTGGAACGTCTCAATGTAGCTCCTTGAGTTTTGCAAATGAAATGTCCCATCCAGCTCATGCGGCTGCTTGTGCCCAGCAACAACGAGTTCCGGCTTCAAAGCTTCTATTTTGCCGATACTAGCAATCCAGGCGGCGCGCAGCTCCCTCGTGGTACATTCTGCGAGCATCTGGTGCACGTCTCCATACACAACGTCGCCGCAAACAGCTAGCTTGATATTCGGAATCCATAGAATTGTGGTATCGTGAGTGTCTGACTGCCCCACTTCCACGGCCTTGAACACATGTCCTTCCATATAGAACTCATTGCTAGGCCCTAGAGGCGTGGCCATCTCGGTCTGTTCGGGAATCTGTCCTCCGGGGAAATGAGCGGTCCAAAAGTCGCGGAATACTGTCGTACTGATCTGTCCTTTCATGTGCTCGATGGTACCCGCTGTAGCGATCGTCTGCACCCCAGGAAATCGCCGAACGAGGAGGGGGATTCCAAACCAGTGATCTCCATGCCCATGCGTAATGTATATCTTCGTTAGGCGTTTACCAGGAATCCTCTTTTCAATCCACTCAATCAATTCTTCAGTTTGATCAATAGTGATTGGAGTGTCCACGAGCACGGCTTCCCTCTCCGCATGAATCAAGGTACAAGAAATAGGTGACCAGACTCCATCAGGGACACCGTTTCAGCCCTTGAATAGTATTAGAAGAGCTACGAAGACGTCCGCTCGAAGGGAAGGCATAGTTTCAACGTGAAACTGATGCAGCTACACGACGTATCAGGTCTGGCTCGACTTCAAGAGAGTTATCTGTGAGTAAGGGCAATTAGCCAGAAGGTCTAGTTTTGGTACAATATGGCCTACCTTAAAAATATATCCGCGGCAAATTTGCATCTGCTAAGCCTGGGTCAAATAGAGAATGAAAAAGATACAAAGAATAGTTTGCGGTTACAGTATATTTATAATATTTATAATTACCCGTGTACAAGGTAGAAGAGTTTGTGTTTCAGCCCCACTCCGCATGTAATCCGCACACTCAGCACATCACCCGCACGTAACTCAAGCCGCGGCGAATCTTAATCCCCGGATTTGAAACCCACTCCGCATGTACTTTGGTAATCCGCACACTCATTCGCAACCCGCAAAACAGCACATCACCCGCACGTAACTCAAGCCGCGGCGAATCTTAATCCCCGGATTTGTAATCCACTCCGCATGTAATCCGCACACCCATTCGCAACCCGCAAAAGCAGCAGATCTTTCTCCGTATATACATCTGTGTCATTGATTTAGATGTTCCCAAGTACTCTGTTAGACTTCTATTGCTGCTACATACTAGCCTTAGAAGTGGCCACGGCTACTTGGTGATTATTGCCCCGAGGCACGTTTTGTTGTAGAAGGATAGACCTCCTATAAAGAAACTGTTTGCTCCCTCGTGTAATTTTCCGGTTCAAAATAACCCTACGCAAGAGTACTCGTCTCATCTATGTCTGATTCATCGAAACAACTCCCGGTCATGGCCGATGTATTGATCAAAGAATTACTTGATCGTAACAAGTATATTGAGCTTTAGATATCTAGGACTCTTTCGTCAGCTGATTATCTCTAATAGGAGTTCTCTGGCGACATATACACCTCCAGTAAGGATCAAGGAAATTGTAGCCCATATGCCTCCTGGACAGGGGATGATATTCATTGGTTAGTCTCAACCTAAGCTTATTGGCTATAGAGTGCTAAGGACTTTATAAATCTTTAGTGAGCTGTGCCGACGCACGCATCAATCCAAACGAATTTCTAGGGCTCAAACATGGAGGTTCGAGATCCATATCTTTATGTTAAAAGCCACAACTCATACGAACTCTAGAAGCTCAGGTGATACGCAATGCTGGTGGGCGGGCCATGGACGCCTTTCGATCGCTCCAGGTTATGGGAACAATTATACCTATCAGTTTGGTTGTGGTGGTCCACCATAGCGGTAACTTTCGAATATGCAGCCAATCACACAATAATGCTAATATATGCCAGACTGCGGCGGGCTAAACACTACCGACGACGAAGTAAGGTCGAAGCTGAGCAAAAGAGCACCTACACACGCCCATGAAGTTCAAGATACTGTTTTTGGCACTTTCAGGGAGTCAGTCTCAAGGATCCTGTTAAGAGTTAGAAACTAAAGCCTTAACTAGCATCGGCCTCGACGAGAGCATCCGCCAGGATGTGGAAACAATTAAAAACTGGGCGTTCTTGCCACAGGAGGCTAAAGTCTTAGGATATGCGTTTGACATTGAGACTGGAATTGTAAGAGAAGTAATTTGAGACTTTCTTGTTGATAGCAATTTGTACCCCTGTGAGCTTCAGCCAGAAGCAGAACAAGAATCCTGTTTAGCTTAAAAGCCATTGCCTCAATGCAACCATGCATGGGTATACATCCTGCTCCTTGTCAATACGATCAATGTCGTGGGTTCCTTTGTCTGGTCGCTCCCAAGATGATTGACTTATAGAAGAGACCTGATTGTCCCTGTGACTGGAACTATCACTGACACTCTGTTGAGAATTAACTCAACTATTTCCCGAACATGGTTATATGTAAGAAGTGCCTCGGGGAGATGAAAACCATCAACAACTCGTAGGGCATTGCTGCATTTCTCAAACAAAGAAATTACAGGCGGCTAGAGAGGCAGTGCCGTGTACCTGTTACGGACGCTTCCAAGTCACGGGTTTCGGGAAGCACTAGGACAACGTAGTTACTAGGACCTTAGGCTTAGGAAGGTTATAGCCTAGGACAGCGATGCTAGGAGAGCATCGGTCCTAGGCCATTCCCTCTAGAAGAACCTAGTAACTGGGATTTCATTACTAGTCACATGTACGTAGGATAGTTATACTAAGTAAATAACCAGACAGCTATCTAACCGCTAGATTAGGGTGTCTTCCTATACTTCTTGATCTTGTTACTCTTCTTGGTCTTTACACTCTTGCCCTCTACATTCTCGAACTTCACCTCCACCTTTCCCTCTACGATATCTTCATCCCAGCAGCAACCTCGGATACGACGACCGTCATTGACTTAGCAAAGGAATTGCGACTATCCAGATCGAGATTGAGGAGCTTCTCCCAGTCATATGTCAGCCAAAAGAGCTTAGAAAGATACGATTAATCATTCTGGCATACCTCATCAACCCCTCTCGGTTAGATATGCCTAATAGTTTTTTCAGGATACATCGATTCCATGGCTTTCTGAGCTGCTGCCTGACTAATAGTATCCGAGACACCTGAAAACAGGCGGTCAAGCTCCTTCTCGAACATCGATCTCTGGATTCGCTCCTGCTTCTTGACCTCTATGCTTGTGATCTGGGCCTCAATGGCTAGGGTCGAAGCTATAGTTGCGAGGAGTCTAGCTTCAGTGGCTGCGAGTCTTGCTTGCTTAGTAGCTAAATTAGCCGCATCTTTGGTTTTCTCGCTTTCAAGAGCTGCATCTGTAGCCTACGTTAGTTTGAAGATGAAGGTACTCGAATGATCGACATATACCGGATGCTTCGCGTTTTGCCTCGGCCTCAACCAGAAGGGCATCAGTGAGAGGTGGTGAGATGTCGGTAAACTTGAATGAATAGTGGTTCGGATTTTTACCTTTAGCGTTTGGCAGGCCTGCCATGTTTGGTTCAGCTGACGATGGAGGGTAGGGTCCCGTCTCCAATTCCTTTGAGAATCAATCCGCCTGACGGGCCATCGGTTAGAGCCCAACCGACAAAGTCAGTCACACAACGAGAGCAACCTCCGCTCGTTAAGATAGAGAGTTCTTGGAATAGATATACATCCCTCCGGTCCCTTGAGCGTGGTGGTTCGATTATAGCAGCCTGCATAATCCGAGCTCTGGTCTAGATTATTATTATTATTATTCCTTTTTACATGCTATGTGAGTCTATGACTATGCAGCATGGCAGGGATTTCTCCCTAGCTGTTTGAGCTGATTCTAGTAACAAAGAAAGCTGTGGTACAGGGTTGGGGGCTCTGTCTGATGTGTTCTAAGCGCTGGTGAGGGTCTTGCCCTATTTGTACAAAAGAAAGGTGTTTTAACAGTCTCTAGTCATGTGACTAGTCGCCATCCTCCTCCTCCTCCTCCTCCTCCTCCTCCTCCTCCTCTACTTCTTCCCCCCTCCCCAGGTGCCACGCTCTCGTGGCTACCTTCGTGGTCTTTAGGAATTCAACCGTGGCAGCGATTCCTTTCGTTGTATGCATGAGAATTCGTTGAGAGAGGGGCGTTTTGAGCTGTAAGGTGTCTCTTACGTACTTCCTGGCTAGACCCGTTTCTGGGCAGCTGAGTAGTAGGTGTTGAGCGGTCTCTTTCGCACTGCATCTGCACCTGTCGTTGGACGCATGGCCGAGCTTGTGGAGGTATGATTTGATGTAGCCGTGGCCGATTTTGAGCTGGTAGAAGGCGCTGGCAGTCTCTCGCGGAGTACCGGGGGTTATTCTGAGCCTAGCTCTGGTCTAGATGTTTGTAGTAAAGAAACTCGCATCTTACAACTTTGAGAAACTTGGCATATCCCGGTATGAAAACCTACTTGCTATTATAGAGGTGTACAGATTTCAAAACTTCTTCTTCATTATTACGGACTATACCGCTGCTACTCTCAGACAAGTTATAGTTATTCCCCTTCAAACCGAGGAGAACCACGTCAGTGTGACTTGTCGTTAGGGAAGTCTTTTGTTACACTTAACTAGGTTTCTTGCTAACTTATCTTAAGTCTTCGAAGGCATGCAGTATTTGTTTAATTTTAATCTTGCACATAAACAACTTGATAATTCCAAAATACTATTCTCATTAAACGGGTATGCAAAAATTAGTATGCTCAGTAAATATTTTATCAAAACATTAGTTGACTTAAAGGATACTTAGCCCACTTTAATGAATGTTAGTCCATCGAATCGGCCTCTGCCCGTTCACTCGAAGTTATTGCGATTAAGATGATGCGAAATGGAATTGCTCCCGAGATAGACGGTAAGCTAATCTTAATGCATCTTGAGCGGTGGTCATCAAAAGCGTCTAACTTTCTAGAAATTATTTCTTGGGGCACTTTAACAGACATTAATAAGGTTAGAGAATCGCTAGGTTATTACAATAGGAAACATTTAATACCCTTATAGAATAAGTTTTTGAAGTATGTGTTGCTAACGGTTATAATTTCATTTATAAAGTATGCTTGCTAAGACACCATTAAAAGCCTTAGTATATATAGGTTAAGTTCTATTAAGTGAAGTACGACTATATTGTTTTATGATATTAGTGGAATAAAAAGAGACTTGGGATTCGTTTGTGAAATGTATAACTTTGGCTTCATTTGAGTAGAACTTTTTCCATCATATGGCTTTGTGAAAAATATTCTTACCTGCGTGATCTATGATTAAGGCTAAGATAATCAGAAAGATAAATTAAATGCTCAACACCCAATTAGGGGCTTTTGAAGTGCTGTTACATCGTACCGTGTTAACTATGGGTTTATCTATTCAAATATTTCGATGCATTTATTAAGGTCTCTTATCAACTCTAAAAGTGATATATGAGCTTTGGAGTAACTGGTCAGAAGTAAGGGAAACTTAGATATAGAAGCTCTAGTTGTTAACTAGAGATCTTTGTTAGCTTAGAAGGTGCGAGCTTTGGAGTAACTGGTCAGAAGTAAGGGAAACTTAGATATAGAAGCTCTAGTTGTTAACTAGAGATCTTTGTTAGCTTAGAAGGTGCAAGCGCAGTTGAATAACTCCCTGGCTAAGAAGTTTTCTTAGTGTTATTTGGTCCGAGTATTATTTGCTTTAGTTTTGCACATAATTAGTTTTACTAGGTCTACGCATATTTAACATGGATATCTAATGATGACTAACGCTTCTACTATTTTAGGACGTTCTCTAGCGGCCTTCGTAATTTGAGCGATAATCTTTCGATAGTCAGTGTATGCCGGATTTTAGGTACTGAAATCATAAAGGGGGGTTGTTCATTTGTCGTAGGCGTTATTTGAGTCCGAACTTTGGAGGTCAAATTGCAGGCCGATGCGAAAGAGGGTAAGTGAAGGATGGGAGCAAGATATCCACCACCCCCTCGTGCATATCCAGATCCCTCATAGTCCCCGCTGGCAAGTCTGCCTTACTATTTTAGGTGAGTGATTATCTTCTGGGTTGCTCCGCTACTGCGGCCTTTTCCATTCGCAACTATGCGGTCGAGACGATCTTATACCGAAGGAGAAACCATATTCTGTTGGGGTGGTATAGAACCGCCGAGATCGATCAGCACCCACTTGCTATTTGTGTCTTAGAAAATCCCAAGGTAACTTTCGCTTTTCGTATTTGCAAAGGAAGCTCCTCGATTTTCAGCTATTCTCCACAATAGAGACGGGCTGGCATATCCAAAACAGTAAACCGGTCGGAAGGAAGGAAGTTCCTGAAGATACCAGCTCCACTTTAAAGCATCTTTCTGAAGGCGCAGCGTTAAACCCCTGAGGAGCTGGTCGAGACACCTCTCATGCTGCCTCGAACATGGTTTGAATAGTGGGCTAGATTAATAATTTCGGACACGTAGGCAGTCTAAAGCCGTGGCTCCCATGAGCTCCAAAGATATAAAGGGACGAGCTTCCCTCCCTCTGTTAACTATCTTCTCCTCATTACTTCACATTTCTTCTTCATATTGCACTTTTCCATCCTCCATCATGAACCAGACTTCATCTACGCGGTCAGTCCCAAGGCTCTTCAAATGAAAGTGGAAGCACCCAATCACCAGCCTCTGTTCATCCGAAAGGCCACTCAAGAGATCTCCACGAATTCATACACTTGGCTGCTCTGTTACCATTGTATAGGTTCGCTATCACGAACCATGGCTACATGGCTCGCGTACCGAATGGAACCCAGCGACATTATCGCGATCTTCGCCGGTGCGAAAGTACCATACGTACTTCGAGCGTTCAAGGACCAAGACAAATACTCTCTAATTGGAGAATGTTGTGAGTTAATACCCGAGCATGTAGAGTCTGTCTGACTGACTTGAAAGACGTGCATGGGCTCATGGAAGGGGAAGCTTTTGAGGAACTGGAGCAAGGGAAGAGGAAACTGGAAACGTTTGCTGTAATGTGAACATTTGTACTTAGTGAGAGGTTGTTGGTATTTGGGCATGCCCGCTGCGTTTTGTTCTCTGTAACCAGTTTCGTTGCTCAATTTCTTCATAACATAGAAAGACTTCAATGAAGATAGACAGTCAACAGCCTGTTGTCGAATGCGAAAGTGAGATTATCGTGGAGGAGCTGCTTGTGTGTTTCTCCGTAGCTCTAATACGCTGTCACCTCAGTTTCCTTCCCTCTCGAGATCTGTCTTCAAGTCATCATTCTAAATCACCACCTGCGCAGCTTCATATGAATCTCTCCCATCGAACAACACCCCTATTTCCTCCAGAATCAAGCGTGCCAAAGTCAATGCCGAAGTGCTCTGTGTTAGATTAATGCCATCGTTATTTATCCCCGTGTGATCATATCAATGCGGGACCATCTACCCTCAAGTTGTGGTCATCAGGCAGGTCACGGATGGTTTGATGGAATACTTTTGGTGACAAGCTTAGTCTTCTATTTGGGGAGTTAGGGAAGCAAATAGTTATTCGCCACTGACTCGTAGAATTTGTGGGTTTTGCCAGTGGTAGTAAATTACCCCCGGTTTCTGTAGGGGGTTAATATTCTAATAGTATCACCACCACTAGCTAACAACAATCAAATAACAAGATAATAACCTCTTCAAAATTTAGTAATAAAGTAATGATACCATCACGTATCAGAGGGCTGGGAGATGATCTTTTCAAATTAGTCCATGTATAAAACGTTGTGAGGCATCCTATTTCCTTACAGAGTGTATCCTGTGTTACATCACGATGGCGAAGAGAAGGAATCCGTATAAAGGGGCTTCGGGGAGGAAGGACACATTAGTTAAGAAAGCCCACGAATTAGGCCAACTTCCTGGGTTTGAGGTAGCTCTGTTCATTCGTCGGCGGGGCCGAGTCACCTCATACCGTTCAATCGATGACGAAACTTGGTGGCCAGTGAAGGCAGAAATTGTAAGTTGAACTGGCATCGAACCCGCATGTAACTAATCCGTATTATCCAGGATTTCGCGTACCCTATGCCGACGAATCTTCTACCGCATCACTTCGAGGTGGAGCAGCATGTGCCGGTCCAATAAGTCGGTTTGGGCACCTCGTTCCCAAGTAAAAGATACTACTTAGTAGACCATCAATGAGAAATCAATTCCACTCTATTTGTTCGATGCGGTGAGCATACCAAGTAATAAGGAGGAGAGAATGTAAAGCAAATCATACAGTAGCGACGGTTATAATAGATAACATCTCTCCATAAGACTTAATGAAAAGAGTTCCTTTGCATTTAATGTAATTGATTCATATTTCTTGCTCGGCGATACTGATCCGAAATAGCATCGCACTTGATACTTCGCTGCGAATGCTCGTTATACTCTTCTCCCCTCTCTAAATTTTACGTTCAAAGAGTTCCTTTTTAGTCTTTTCGCGTTTTCTTTAGTTCCCCTTCACCGCCTGTGAAGGAATGAATTTGGAAGGGGGTTCTAGAATTGGGCACACCTTGCCCAACGTGGCGGGACGACACAGGGCCTAAGAGTACCTAAGGTTATGAAATTCGAGAAACCAGCCACGTAATATGCCATAACGTTTGTTCATTATCGTGATTTCAAGTACAATATATGGAAATATCCCATCCTCAAGCCGCCGTAACAAAATTGAAGTCAAAGGCTTCTTTTTCGCTATTGGAATTCCAAGACCCACGCTCGGCTTCGTAGGCGAAACGGATGCGTGGAATCAGCCTTCTTGGGGATACAGCTTGCTTGAGGAAGCAATGCTAGTCTGATCAGCCAATATTCGCAATGTACCATCTAGTTGCTCCTTACATTCATCAAACTCTCAAACGACCCTTCTAGAGTACATGAGATGAAATCAATCGCGTCCCTAGACCATTTCTCGTCATCTAGGGTAAGGTGATAGCGAGAAAGCATCATTTCTTCTATGATTTCAGCCAAAATTGGAAAATCCAATAGAACCTGTGAGACTTTAGGGCTCTCATATAGTCCATCATACTTGAGCTCTCAAGGATCTAGGACTATGACGAATAGATAAGCACAAGTTGTGTGTCATATGCGAGATGAACCAACCAAGTTTAATATCTCCATCAAGAGACAACCAGATGTTTTCTTACGAGAGGTCTCTGCAAGAAAGCCTAAGCGAAGAGACATAAGCCACGCCTTTTAGAACCTGCTACTATCAGCTATTGCGTCGTTCGTGAGTGAGGGTAACTAGTACTTCAAAAAGTATTGTCGCTATCTCTCGCTCTTCGAGATCATATTTCTGGAATTCCAACTAAGAGAAAGAGACGTCAAGATGTTCCATAACAAGAAAAATCCTATCATCATAACAATAGATCTCTTCGATGGCTGCGATGTTTAGATGCTTGATCTGGGGAAGGATTAGCGGGTCCCCTAAAACTTCAAAAGGAGAAACCTCTCGAATATCGGCAAGCTGGAAGGACGATGCTTTACGCAGGGTTAATGCAGTCTGGCCAAGATATCGAATGTAGCTATAGTCATCCCACGGATTCTTGAGTAACACCCTAAGCACACTTCGGACTTTCTAGGGAGTTCCTGAATCTGTCGAACTTGAAGCAGCCTCGTCAGTATCAGCAGATAGGCGGCGCCAAAAGGCTTGCACCCTTCGCAAATGACGGAGTACTAGTTGGCTCATTGTATCAATAACGGGGAAATTGCTTACTATCTTTTAGGAGACGTGTCAATCTTCTCGGAGAGTATTATAATCGAGAATACATGAAGAACGAGATCCGTAGTTATTGCCAGCCGTTTTATAGTGCTTGTCACTAGTCTCAAGTGGATATTTTAAGCGAGGTGGTCACTTTGACTATCAACATTCAAATGGGTTTAATCACCACCTCTTTACTCGCAAGCCTTCTAAGCAAAAGCACACTTGATCTGGGAACCACGGCATTCCTGACCTGTGGTTGTGGAGAACGGTTTACTAAGGCCGATTACACGCAGACGAAGCCAGAGCATCACTGCGTGCGGTAAGCCAACCTGTGGAGCTTGGCACATTTGATTAGTACAATATTTGACAAAGCGCAGATCGTTGACTAAAGTTGGAGAGAGGAAGGCAAGTGCTAACTTGGATTGAGTTGCTCTAATTACAGAAGTTCCAATTGCAAATAAACGATGCACAAAGAGATAAACAAGTGTGCAACAAAGAGCACCAAAACTCAGCCCTACGACATGCCCATTCGAAACTTTGACACCAACGATATCGCGCAAGTCCCATGATGCCTGTTTTGTGAAGATTATAGGGAGCATAAGGAAAGAGCAGGTAGCAATGCAGCAGGTACTTTCGTACCTAGGGTGCGGTGTGGTCTCTCCACCCTTGGCCTTATTGTGCTCGGGCTGGCACGCGACACCCAACGCGCACGTGAGTCACGTATCAATTGAGATAGGGGCCAGCTAAAGCAACACATGGAAATAGCTATGTCGACACATGCCAAGGATTTTCCGTACACCCCAGTGTGCATTTATTACCCTCGCCCCACCATACTAATTTGTACTGTACGGCAAGGGCCACCTACCGTATCGACTGGCATACAGCGCCATGGCGGGATATCTTTTTTTTAGTATTTTGATAGTTTTGGACGTGGCGCTGTAGTCAAGAGTGGCGCTGTAGATCATAATTTCCCCCTGAATCCCCACTAAAACACCACCTTTTAGATGTCTAACTCTGCTACTTCTAACTAAACCTGTGATCCTAAAACAACACTTTTATATAGTATCGTTAATATGCCGCCAATTCCTCGTGTCCCTGTTAGTCCTTTACCACCGGGGCAAGCTACCCTGAATTTACAGGGCCTTTTGCAGCCTCTTAAGCCTCGTCTTCGCCATGACCGTACAGCACAAGATACAGCACCTCGCTCTACTCGTGTTCTTAGCCGCAAGTATATTAGGGGAGTTAGAGAACAAGAGACTATGAGAGAGCTGGCTCAATAGCAAATTTTGAATAATAGGGAAGGTATTGGAGAGCCTAGAGATTAAGAGCGTGCTAGTCGGCCAATTGTCGATATCGATGGAGGGGTTAAAGACGAGCTTGATAGCCTTGCAGATATAGATTTTGACGACTACGTTACACGACGACGATACTCCTATTCTCGAGAGTACAAGTTAACTGCTGTTTTATATTAGGAGACTACTTATTAATAACTAAAGGATAGTACCGACGAGCGAATCACTATTTGATACGCCGCTCGTAAGTTGTGTATCCCACGCTTAACATTCCGAGGTTAGATTAAGAAAAAGAGTGAGATTTTACACCAAAAGAAGGGCACATTTCGTATTCGCAAGCTATGGGGCAAGGTCAAAGAGCTAGAGATAGAATTGAAGTTAAAAAAGAGGTTCGACGAGGCTCGATTAAAAGGTCGTAACATTTCCGCTAAATGGCTCATTTAGAATGCGAAGCAGATTTATAGAGAGCTTCACCCAGATCGTGTTATTCGTAGGGAAGAAGGCTTAAATCTGTACCTTAGATTCCGATGGTCTGTAGGTTAGTTAACTAGTTTTAAGCACCGACAAGATATCTCTTTCCGCGCCGGCACTAAACTAGCTTAGAAAGCTCCCGAAGAGCTACGTCTTACTATTATCGAATAGCTTCAATTCAACCGTCGAAATACTATCGTTAACCTTAATTCTAACTGTGGCATACCTCGCTCTTTAACTATACCTATTGTTGGAAGGTATAAGCTCTCCGAGATCTCGAATATAGATCAAACCCCACTCGCCTTTAAGTTCTAGAAAGGCTGTACGTACGCCTCTAAAGGCTCTTAGACTATAACAATAAGGACTGCTCGCGGAGGCTGGGAAAAGCGACAAGCTACACTTTAAGTTATTATCTTTACAAATAGCGTTCTTCGGTGTAAACCTCTTCTTATGTTTAAGGGACAACTAGGGAAAGGAAATAAGAATCGACAGCTAAAAATGGCTCAATATTATCGTAGTGTGAAGGTAATCTAAAACGAGAAAGCGTACGCCAACTCAGCTAACTTTCTTGAATAGATTCAGTCAGATTACTTACATGCCTCGGAATATCCTCTTTCAGACCATGAGCCTCGACTTCTCGTACTTGACGCTTTTGCCCCTCATAAACACTCCGGAAAGAAGGTCCCTACGAACGAAAGTGCGATAGCGAAGGAGAAGAGGTTGTGAGAAGAAAGATTCAACGATGCTATTCGAGCTAAATTCAAGAAGTTTAACGTTACCTTATCTCTCATCCCCGGCGGTTGTACTGGCTACGTTCAAGTACTCGATGTTACAATTAACTCACTCTTAAAGGCGATAATCAAGGAACTAGAAGAGATCTATATCGATCAGAACCTAAAGAAATAGAATAATAATACCTACACTGTCGAAGAGCGCAGAATTCTCCTTACAGAATAGGTGGGAGAGGCCTGGCGTCGAATATATACTGATTACTGAGACACAATCATACGAACCTTTCGCAACCTTAGGTTATCGTTAAATCCTAACGGTTCTGAAGACAACGAATTGAAGATTAGAGACCTCCCTAATATCTCCGTCGGCGACTACACTTTGGCCTCCTCCTCTTTTACGAACCCTATTCCTATTCTCGACGACGACGGCGTTAATATAAAGGGAGACGAAGACACAATTGTGGTTCAAGGCACATATATATCAAAGGAGGAAAAGGAGGCTTTGCGAGTGGAGAGGGAAGATGATATTACGACTAATACAGGCGACGATATAAAGAACGCTTTTGATTTAGATTCAGAGCTCGATTCTTTAGGGGACGAGTTAAAAGAGGGTGAAGAGACTATAGTAGATGTAGGGGAAGAGTAATAGATTATGTAGTTTAAGAATGGATGCCTTTAAACCTCTTTATTTACACTGAAAATACGCGATATTTGACTACCTACCTTTGGAAATCTTATTCCGCCATGGCGATATAACATACGCGAAGATAAGGTGATACAATTGGACCTGGCGCTATGGGAGAGATGGCGAGTTATACGAGAGTGGCGCTATATGCCAGTCGATACGGTATGCATTTAGAGAATCCTCTCCTTGATTACTTTGAGTTGATTTTTGAAGCTATTCACAACTTCACACAACATGTCAACTTTCACTGGTGAACCTTGCGGCCCTGCACCACCTGCAGCAGTTTACACTGATATTCCTTCTTGTTTTTCTGCTATTCAGGCGCATGTAAAGGTTAATGGCTATGCTTTTATGCAGCGAGATACTCGGCCTCATCGTGCATTATTTGTCTGCGATCGTAGCGGTAAATACACACCAAGAGGGAAGCAAACGAATGCACATGTTACTAAACGGCGCCCAAATACCGGTTCTAAGAAGTGCGATTGTCATATGAGAGTTGTACTTAGTCAAGACAAGACTTCAGGCAATTGGGAATTGACTATTCTTGAGGCAACACACAACCACGCACGCTCTGCAGACTTCTCCGCCCATCCAGTACACAGAATTGCTACTACTTCCGCAGAAACCCGTGCTTCAATTGATACCTTCGCAAAGGCTGGCCTTTCAAACGCTCAGATTCTGTCAACACTGCGAGAGCAAGACTCAAGTCTCACATTGACTTCAAAAGATATTTCTAATCTCGTGCAAAAGTCAAGAATTGAGCAGTTAGGTGGGAAAACACCTATTCAATGGCTCTTACAGGTACTACTCCTTTAAATTCAAAGCTGCTTAATCCTAACAAATTACATAGGAGTTACAAGACAACGATTATTCCCCTCAGTACGAACCAAAGACCGGCCCTTTACGATACCTCTTTTTCATCGATCCCTCCTCTCTCCAGCTTTGGAAACAGCATTCCGAGGTTTTATTACTCGATTGCACATACAAAACCAACCGATTCAACATGCCTTTGCTGAATATTTGTGGAGTATCAGGGAATAATATGGTGATTCAACTTGGGATGGCTTTTTTGTCGGGGGAGACGGAAGTCGACTACAAATGGGCCCTTACACAACTTAAGGGTATAATGTCTCAGCACAAGATTAAAGAGCCAGTTTCTATTGTAACAGATAGGGAATTGGCTCTTATCAAGTGTCTTGAGGCATTCTTTCCTAGTACTCGTCATCTCCTTTGCCGTTGGCATGTCAATATGAACGTATTGGCTAAAACCAAGAAGTACTTCCCTGGTCCAATCAAAGGCCCCGACGGAATTTGGGCACGTCATCCACGCTTTCAAGCATTCTTAGGCTCTTGGAATATACTACTAGCTAGTACAACTGAGGAGGTCTATGATGCTACGCTTCAAAATATGCGTATTGAGTTTCCATCAGAAGCTATGAGCTATTGTGAGGGTACTTGGCTTCTTTGGAAGGAAAAGCTTGTTGCTTTTGGGTCGATCAATCATATCACTTCGGAATCACGGTTACCAGTCCTATTGAAGGTTGTCATGCTACTTTGAAGACATACCTACAGCGTGGCCATGGAGATCTTAGGGGTGTATTCCTTAAAATGAAGCTCTTTTGGACGGCACAACAACAAAGCATTGAAACAACAATTGCTAAGCAGCAACTACGACCTCGCCACAGTATTAATACCCCTCTTTTTGCTGCTATCCTTCAGTCTGTTCATGGCTACGCGTTACTCCAGATAAATCAAGAGCATAACAAGCTCCCAGCCACCGGTCCCCCTTCAAATATTTGTACATGTACAACACCAAAGGCCCTTGGCCTCCCTTGTCAACACATCATTTACAAGAGAAAGCAAGAGAGTGGAGTGATTCTACTTGATGATATACATCCCCATTGGTACTATACTAGGCCACAAGGATGTACTCCTCCCCAAGTTACCATTCCTTTGCCTCTTCCAATACTCAATCCAATGAGAGTAAAAGGCAAAGGTAGGCCCAGAGGTGCTTTAGGAGGAGGAAATTCATCACGTGTAGCACCTTCCAATACTCGGAGAGACCTATCGTTCTTTGAGCTCCCATCAAGCTCAGCCCCGCCAGCTCTTCCTTCATCAATACAGCAGACAGTTGTAGTACAAAATCGCCTATCATCTACTGCATTAGCTATGCAAAGGCTTACAAATGGGCATCAAGATAAGTATGAGCCTGGGACTCAACGAGAGAGGGGGTATATGCATGGCATATCATCAATTTACAAGTCAGATAGTATAGTAGATGCTACTACAGCTACTGCAGTTGTGATACAACGAGATGTAATTGGGGGAGTAGAGGTGTATACTCAAGATGCGGAGTTTGAGTTGGATGTAGATGAATTGGCATAATTACATAAAATGCATAAGTGGCCCTTGCTGCGCAGTACAAATTAGTATGGTGGGGCGAGGGTGATAAATGCACCCAGCGGAATACCCGAGAATCCTTGGCATGTGTCGACATAGCTATTTCCATGTGTTGCTTTAGCTGGCCCCTTGAGATAATGCAATGCCATGCAATTGAATAAATTGTTTGAGCTGACAGAGTGTAGATAAGGGCAGCTTATCTGATTTGGCAGGTTAATTATTGCATGCTTGTTCGCAATACCTACGGAGGTGCTGGGGGTAAGTTTAGTCTCACCGCCTTGGGCAGAACAAAGTATCTGAAGGTTGGATTGGCTCAACCCATGTTCTGCCAAGGCGGTGGGACTAAACTTAGCCCTGGCACCTCTTTGAGGTATCCGTTTTGAGCCTTCGTGTCATCCTTCAGCGCTCTTGGCCAAGCGGGCGACCAATTAAACGATTGACGACAACGCCCAAAACAAAATTAGGCACTGGTGAGGGGTATGCCATGGATCCTCGCCCCCCAAAATAAAGTTAAACGGCGGTTCTTAGGTGCGGTTCTTAGGTCTTAGGTACTTAGACATCCCATTCCCATGCACCAGGCTTTAGATCAACATCAACGTCAAAAGATGAAGAGGCGCTGTGTGCGAATGTACTTTGAAAGATGAGATTGCTAGACTTTTTGCTGCTACTCTCGTGTGTGCCATTCACTGGTGCAAGTAGGTCTCAGGTTTCCAGCTTGGATGCAATCGACTTCGAGCTGCCCTCAAGGTATGCTAACTTTTTCCGCAGTAATCAACACAACCCATCCATGTGGTGATGACACCTATGGTGCCGACCTTCTCAACCTGACAATTTCAACGCAAGACGATGTCAAATCAGCGAGCGGTTGCTCGACAATATACGCGAACATAATCGTCGAGAAAACATTTCCGGGCCTTGTCAGTCTCCCAGCGCTGGGATTGCTCATTGGGTCAATTTTCGTCGGAGACATCAGAGACAGCCCCAAGGTGGACCCGTCAACTTTAACGGGTCTATCGTTTGGAAACCTCAGTGCCGTTGGCGGCAACATTTCGATCTCTGGTGCTGGTGGCATCACCAGTCTCAAATTCCCAATTCTGGGTAGAATTGGAGGCCCAACACTCGATGGCGATTATTACCCGATACTCTCCGCGGAAGGCATCATCTTTTCGGACCTGCCAGGCCTCAAAGACCTCGACCCGTTTCCGAAATTAGCAAACTTGTCGAAAATTACAATCGCGAACACGGGTATCGACACGCTGGAATGGGGGAAGACTTTTCCCCTTATATCAGGCAATCCTTGGAATGAACAAGAGCTTGAGTATTCTTACCCCTTGACAAAAGTAGAGATCTCAAGCAATGTCAACCTACAAGAAATCAACCTGGCGAGCTTGAAACGATCAGCCACGCTCACCATCTTGGGCAACGGAAACAGCAGTCTTTTCGTGGGAATTGAACGGATGGAGGGCATGTTGGAGGTTGCTGGTATTGCTTCATGGCTGCCAGGCTTCGGCTCGGATGGTTTTGGTTTCCCCCACCTAAAAGTATCCGGTAATGTGTACGACTCCGTAAGTGTGAACTTCCACGACAACGGCGTCGCGAACCTCGCCCTGGATGCCGTACATGTCGCCGGTAGCATCCGCATCAGCAACAATCCCTACCTCGAATCCTTTACCTTCTCAGCTCTGACTGGCGTAACGGACGTGACTGTCACAAACAACTCCGTCCTGAAAGTGATCGACGATGAGAGCTTGGGCACTGGCACGTCGGCATATGGACACCTTGTTCTCACAGGTGCATTCACAAAGTTGGTGTGCCTCGGATACCTTGTGGCGGAATGAAATCATGCTAACCGCAGCAACTCATAGTATCAGTTGGATAACCTCAGGTGCCGCAAAGTCAGTAACAATATTCACTACCGCCAACGCCTCTTGCAGCATCTGGGATGATCAGTATCATCAGTATAAGCACATCATTGATTTCTACAACTGCACCAGTGTAGGTGCCCACCAATCCACAACTTGGACAAGAACAGATGCTCCCGTCAAAACAACCCCGGGACATATTGACTCTGCGCTCCTAGCGCAGATCCTCGTACCCATCATCTTCACTATCACCAGCATAGCCACCTGGTGGTGGTGGTGTGTTCGACATCGGCGACGTAAGAGAGAGCGGAAAGCCATGGCCGCCCAGCTCGCCACTATCGCCGCGGTATTTACAGCACATGAGCCACAGAAACAGGAGAACTCAAAACCTACTGTCGCAATAACAACTGCAAGAGATATAAGTGCCTTTGAGAAGCCAGAGTTGGATAGTGCAGGGATGGTGGCGGCGAATCGTGATCTGGAAGCCAATGGACATCAGCGGGGCAGTAGCCAACATGAGTTGGGCAGTGAACGGCTGAGTCCGCAGAGGGTGCTGTCCGACACGGTGTTGACGCTGCCAGCGGAGATGGATTCTCGACATGCACAACCGAACGAACTGGATGGGGGCTCGAGACTGTCTCGAGTGGAGCAATTGGAGGCGAGGGAGAGGGCTCTTGCAGCGAGGGAAGATGCGGCGATTAGAGCTCGCGAGGAGGCCTTGTTGGCTAGGGAAAGGGAGGTAGAACAGTTGGAAAGACAGAATACCGCGATAAGTCTACTTACAGCCGCGGCCAGTCAGGAAGGGAATACGGATAAGACTTTAAGATAATGCAGTTGATTAAGGATGAGAGATACGTATCTTCTTTTAACTTCTATGGATTTTTGGAGACGCTTGAATACCGTGGTATTAGTTGATTTCGCGTACTTTACCATATGCCTTGCAATCGCTATCAAACGTCGACGGGGATAACTGCCATCCATTGGTTGCATTCTCGATGCTCCTTCTTATCCACTGCTACGCATCAGAAGAGCAGGATGAAAAACTTGTTCTTGCGAGAAGGGGGAATAGATCAGAGTTACTGGACTGGCTGTACATCATTCGGGGCAGTCGCAGCATCTTCAGAGACACATGGCAATACATGTTAAACGGACCGCTATCGCCAATCTTGCAGGAGACCATTTTCCCCGAGCATCTTGCTCCAGCACCAGAGAATATAGAGCATTCTCGGCGTCTCAACCTTCTGAGTGCGATGCCCTTCGCTGGAATGGGGAACAAATCTGTTTCCCAGACACATACACCAAAGTCTACCAAATCATCCCAGTCCCCGATTCCGGCAGCTCTCGAAGCACTCTCGAACGCATTTCCCAAAGCTCAAACAGCTCAATCGCATTCCGTCTACACAGTTTGTATCGCGGTGCGGATCTGGCCAGCACAGGTCTCTTCGGACTATTTGGCCCTGCTCAAAAAAAATGACCCGGCTGCTCTGATCCTGTTGGCTCATTATTGTATTCTACTCGAACCCTTTGAATCAAGCTGGTATATGCATGGCTTCAGGAGGAGATTGTTGCTACGTATCTACAACCAGTTGGATCCAGAATGGCGCCATTGGGTACAGTGGTTGATGGAAAGCATCTAGGAACTGGAGCATTTTGAATACACAAATACATCGAATTTAACACTGGTTATGGAATGGGCCTTTTATTCCGCAGCCCTCGATATACCGATGCATATGCAAGTGGTACGCATTCCTTGGTGGGGAATCTGAACCTCGATCCTCGATCAAGCGACACGACACCAATACTTTACCTTCCCGGATTCGGGAGAGCCTCGTCAGGTTTTGTCAATTTTAGAAAATGTGTCATTTGTTCGTTTGATCTGAGCTATCAATTGCCCCTTGACGGAGTCCACTGAGTGTAAAATGAGAAGTTTCACAATGCAAAGAAAAACTCATTTATCTATTTAAACTTCGGTTGAATTCTCGGAGTAGTTGGAAGCCCCATTAAATACACATTTCTACTCTTCTAAAGCCTCCTTGAACGCCTGAGCCAATGTCGTCTTCGGTGCCCGAATCCCAAAAACCTCCTTACTTGTCGTATCAATCCCACACTTCCCCTCCCACACTGTCTCAATTGCATACTTAAACGACAGAGTCAGGACATTGTGCGGACCCTGCGCCATCAGCTCAAGGAACGACAGATCCTTAAAAATCACCTTCTCCACCGGGACTCCGATCTCCTTCTCGACCAGATCCACAATATCCTGTCCAGTGACGTCCTCAGGCCCATTCAGCACATACTTCTTCCCATTATGCACCTCGGGGTTCTCATCAGCTAACACGTAGGCAGCGAAAGCGCCGACATCTTTCGGGTCGATGACACCGACGCGAGCGTCTTTCGAGGGGACCATGCTCAGCGGCATGGACTGCTTGCCCGTCTCGCGAAACTCCTTGACGACAGCAACGGCACCGGCCAGGATGAAGTTCGTGAAGAAGTTGGGTTGCAGGCTCGTCCACATCATGCCCTTGAAATCCTCGGATGCAAGCATCGTTTCGATGGCCCAGTGAGTGCGAGAATAGTAGGCCCGGAAACCAGGACGCACATTTGCGGCTGTGGTGGAGATTCGTACGACGTGCTTGACTCCCCCGTTGAGTGCTGTGACGTGGAAGTGCGACTCCTCCGAGAAGACTGTTGGGCCGGTGTGTGCGGCGATGAAGACTTTGGTGACTTCGTTTGAATGGAGCCAGTCGCTGGTGATGTCGATCCAGTTCTGGTCGAGGATTGAGACGTTGGGGAGGGATGCTAGTTGCTTCGCGGCATCGCTCGCACTTTGGCGAATTCATCACATGATCAACTTCCAACTCAACGTGTACTCTTTAAGAAGATTACTAAGGGGTTTGATAAGAAGGATTTTGATTTAGGGCAGAGGTATGCTGTCCCACGAATGAGGTTTATAGAAACTCTCGGAGCCTTCGTATAGCTGTCTAAGAAGCCTGGGATATAATTACAGATGTAGAAGTTAGGGAACTCGTGTATACTATGCACCAGCGATGTAAGGATACTATTGATGCATATGGAGCCTATAAAAAATGGTAGTAATTTAATGAATAACCTCAAGTCTAGCATTTGCCTTCGTGGTGTGACATTAAAAGCAGCATGAAGTGGCGATTTAACGTTTGCTGACCCCTGTAGAGAGTAATCAATCAATCAATTATCACTATCACTGTGCATAAAAGGCAGCCGTCTTTTGTTGCACATCGCAAAAAGCATCGACCGATCGATTAGAAAAATGCCTGAGCGTATGTGACCCCTCACCTCTTTCTTGTCCGCGATCTGGACCTTCTAGCGCAACTATGCTGTTCGAAGTCACGGAAATACGACATGCAGTAACGCTCAAAAGGGGACGACATATTGCTATCCTAACATATTAAGAGCAGGGAACCTGAATTACTCAAACACGAAGGCATACTCCCTAAGCAGATGTCTTTCCACGAGAGAACAACACTCCATCGCCTGCCATTAAGGAGAGATAAGAGCCTCCACAGAAGTTTCATCCCAAGGGTAAGAGAAGGGGGTAACTTGAGATACTTGTAGCTTCCTCCCATGCGAACCAGATGCAGATGAGTCCCCTTTGAGCTGACCGCAACTGGAATGTAAGCTCATTTGAGTCATGGGAGCAGTCAATTTTGAGTTCCGCTGTAGTGGGAATATTCTCCACCTCAATAATGTGATTGTCTCGACTCAATCCGGTATCATCCTCGATCTGTGTAACGGAAAGCCATCCCGCAAGAACATGAAGAAAATCAAACGTAAGAGATAGCGTGCCCAGCTCCAAATGAAGTGACGGCGTTGTCAAAGAAACCAATCGGCTATAAGGCAGCTCCTTATCTTCGATGGTAAGAAGAGAAACATGATCTGGGGTAGGTGTACACACTCTCTCTAAGTCGCTGTCGTCAATGTGATCAGGTTGCGAAGGCGAGCTCGGTGGAGTTAGAGGCAGTGCTGTGTATTGGAAGGGACCTTCGACCGGATACCTGTGGACAGATCCAGACTGAGATCGAATTGGAGATATGGAAGCTTGGGCTGAGGGTTTAGCAGAAATACCAGAGGACGACCAAGATGCGAGTGGTAGCAAGACGCTCTCGTTGGGATAATGATATCGTTTCTTCCTCTTCGATCTCGATGCCCTTAGGACCCTACCATCTATTATCTCTTTCAATAGCATGGAAATGCGACTGAACTCCTCAGACCGGTCTGCCGGAATGTTCATCCAGTCTGGCAACATCCAACGGGCGTAGAGCCTGCCGTGAGTCCGGGGCACATAGAAGCCACCATGGATGGAGAAGAATAGATTGCATAGGTAGCAAGCACTCTTGCTTGAGCAGATAAACCTTGGTCGCTGTCGGCTTGGATGAACCTCATAAAAGAAGAGGAGCTGTATCTCTGCGTGAACTTTCCAATGTGACGCCGATAAAGAGGCAGGCATAGAGATCTGGAACGGCTCCACCTCAATGCTCTCAAAGAGCCTACAATCCCTATGTCTTGCAGCGCAGACGAGCTCGGACGTAGCAGAGTAGTATCGGCCCAATTTCCCAATCGCTTCTGGTAGATATGCCCTCAATGTTGGGTCGATCATCGAAGTCTGAAGAGCTCGACTGAGATCAGTGGCCAAAGAGAATGCATGAACCTGCTTCACGATCTCCCCTACCACTTCTACTACTCCCTCTACTTCGATGATCTCCATATTAGGATTGGTTATGCTCTCAAGACTAGCAAATAGGCTTTGCAGATCTTTTACCCTACGCCTGCTTTCTTCAAGTGTCTTTGTCGCTCTGATCGATCGACTGTGAATTGTATCATGCAGTTGTTCGATGAGGGGTCATTTTCCAGCAGTCTTTGATGGATGCGTAACTCCAGCCCCCAATAGATTGTTTTGGTCTTTGTTTGCCGAAAAGATGGCCCATCGATCTCGATACATCTCTACTGGTACAGCAATGGAATGGTCTCTCCGAAAAACTGCTCAGCAACAGTATCTGACTGGTTACCACAAAGCTCCAATATTTTGCCGATCAGTACCGGAAGCTGAGGGTTGTTCAGAGTCTGCAGAAATCTGTCTGAATCCGCCAAGAGCTCGCTGAGCTGCGGCTTCACTGCCGCATTGATCGATTGTTTGGCAAGACCGATGACTGGAAGTGAGAACAAGACGAAGCGAGAATTGAGGTTGGCCGTTCATTGCTTCTGTGGTATCGAAAGCCTTGTTGATCCAACCGATCTCCGCAGCTTCAACAGCACTGATGTCGTTCCCGCTGAGGATATACTCCATGGCACGCCTACGGCCGATCAACCTGGGAAGAAACTGGCTTCCACCAGCACCTGGGATGAGAATCATATCGAAACAAGGTTAATCTAAACCTTAAATCGATATGCCTCGCCTTTTACCCTCATGTTATTTTTGTGGCGCGGAGCAACTACAGCCGAGGCGTGTACAGTATGGCCTAGAGTTACTTCGTAAGAGAAGAGCTACATCATAGTTAGTTGTATGATTTAGGCTTTCAACTCTGAGCCTCTTGTCCTGTGTCAGCCGTTAGCTTAAAGAAACAAGAATGCAAGGTTAGCCTCACCAGCCCAAGCTCCGCTTTGTAGCAAGAGTAGTATGGCAGTGTGCCGAAAGGCGCCTCTTCAGTCAGCATACGGTAGGTGACGAAGTACGTCTTTCTCAGGGCCTGAACTACTAGTTAGCGCTAGTCTTAACAGATGTGTTAGACATCAATCTTAGGGATAAGACTTACTTTTCAAAGGTTTGTTGATTGCCTCTCGGAGCCGCCGAAACGCCTTGTCTTCTCCTTCGCCATAAAGAAGGGGCATCTGGACATCGAAAATGCCAAATAGCGAATACGCCTTGTCTTCTCCGCGTGTAGTCTGTCGACTTTTCGCCCACGAGAATCGTTCCTCGACGTCGAATTGGGAGAGAGGATATTCTCGAAACGCCGTAGCAGGGATTCCCGTAATCTCGTGGATTTGTTGCTCAAGTGTTCTCTTATTACCTAGTCCGTTGCCTTCCCGGGAGAAGAATTCAACTGATCTTGAAGCAAGGAGTTCTTGTAAGGTCCAGCCTCGTGTGAACTATTTGCTTACTCGGAAAGCAGATTCCTAAGTACACTCGGCAGACGCATCACTTACTTTCCGATCCCCTATCGAAACATCGGATAAATAGACGTAGCATCTGGCTGCTTTCTAGTACCAGCGAAACATCGAGTTGATAGCTTCTGAGAGCTCAGCGCTGCTCGATTTGTCGATGCAGCATGTGTCTACCTAAAAGTATTCCAATCTATCACGCCTCGCCTGTTCTCCGCAGAAATATATCTTGCCGTAGCTAGCCTTGATTCTATTCGTGCCGTCTGTCATATCTTTGAAAGTGACCTCCTCCGCTTCCCATCTGTGTGAAAGTATAGCATACTCGGGTATATCGTCTTCAAAGAACTCGGTCAGGCTGGGGTTGCCACCCCCGTCTAACTGTAGCAGACGTATTACTCCACTAGGTTCGAGGATCGGAGGCGGAAGGGTTCTCAGTAATGATGAGCCGTCGAGATAGCATAGATGCGGAGTAAGGTTGAAGAAGACGTTGTGTTGAGGCTGGCCTCGCGGCTATGACATCGTCGTACACTGGAAGCGCGCAGGACCAGCCAGTCGCTCAGGCTGGAATTCTGGAAGCCATAGGCATAGGATATTCGAAGCCACTTTCGATTGAGCATGATGTATTCTTGTCGCTGATAAGGAAGCTGAAGGAATTGGAGAGTGGATGATAGAAACAGAATCCGAAGATCACGAATTTACCTTCAATATTTGGAGTTCGAGCCTCAGGCCTTGAATCTTAGGCAGTAATTTGTTTTCAATTCCGTCCGTCATGAGGTGCGGGGAGAGCGCGGTGTCGTTACCCTAACCAAATATCGTTAGTCACTTCGATTCAAGGTACGGACGTACTGTCCCGCGTGGTAGTCTTGTCTAAATTTACGATCTATAGCAGCTACAAAGATGATGACAGTTACTAACATAGTAGCAAGGGTTTAAAGATCGGATAAGACTATTTTGTAAGTATTAAAAGTATTAAAAGTTTAATAGCGGAGCTATAGTTAAAAAAGTATCTTGCATCGTAAACGGAGGCTGCCCGCAGATCAGGCCTACGGGCGACGACACGAATGTGATTTTTTGATGGGAGGGCTTCAAGAGCTTCAAAGAGTAGCCACCGAATACGATTTGCATAAATTTTTGGGTTTTATCGATGTGTCACAAAGTTCAAGTTGGTCAAAGTCAAAGTACCTATCATTTTTTCCGGAACGTAGGGTTTTCCGTTCCGCAGGGATGGACGTTAGTGCATGATTCTCTTGCAGGGTAAAATTGGGAAGGATCTGCTGTATTGTTGCTTGATGTATGAGGTTTCAAGTTAATAAGCAGAATCAGATCATCAAGGTTAAAAATATTTCAGCCCGAGTCGCATCCGGCGCCAATTTAGTCAGTCACATGACCGTCATTTTATCCTTGCGTCTCGACTGTGGGCAACTCACCTTCTCAGCCATGCACCACTGCTTGATTCCAATCCTACACCAGACTACCCCTCCGCCGCCATACGTGAAGTGAACTATGGAGTCTTCCAAGACGTCCTTCCTTGCGCGTTCTGCCATGAGCAATACTGTGTGCTAGCCCGCGACGCCTGGCAATCTATGGTTCGCGCTGGTATACTCTGGAGACTTCGTGTTACTTATGCTGCTTAGCTCTAGCCTATGCATCTCTATCCGCCAAGAATTTCTTGCATGGCATAGACCATCCCCCACCAGTTATGTCGTTTCGCAAAATTCGTCCCTCACTTGGAGATAACAGCGCTTCGACGAGCGATCCATATCAATCCCCGTCTGAATCCATGGGATCTGGTCAACGTCGGAACTGTGAGAAAGAAGCTGCAGAGAACAGTACCCGGCCTTTCAAACGCCGAAGGGCCCCAGGATCCGTAACACAGAATGCTTGTCTCGGCTGTAAGAAGGCTAGAGCAAAGGTTAGCTTTTTCCTGTATGGTCTGACGTTGACATTTGCGCGCAGTGCACAATGCTAATTCGAGGATCTGCGCTAACTCTTCCAGTGTGATGGTTCAAAACCATGCAAAAGATGTGTGACGCGAAGGGAGACCTCTGGGTGCATCTACGAGGTTCATATTAAGCATGCGAAAGAGGAATTGGTTAAGGAGATCAAGGAGCTTAAGGTTAAGGACCATTTGACCGGACATATCCTACAAGCCCTCTCCACCGATGAGAAGGTTCCCGATATTCTCGGGTGGCTCAAGCATGGCGAGACATACCAGAGCATCGTGGAATGGCTGGGTCGAGCCCCAATGGACGAGTTCGAGACGCTTTCGCCCAGGGAGTCTCGGCATTCTGCATTTGAGGGATCGGATCACGAAATGAGTGGCGTCTCCTCAACGAGCAGATGGACATCCGTGACTTCAGATACAGTAGTTCTGGATCATCTATTCCAGCTGTACTTTGCGTGGGTTCATCCAGTACATACGTTATTCAGCGAGGACCGTTTCGCCGACAGCTATAAACGACAGTTGGATAACTATTGCTCGTCTGTTCTCGTCAACGCAATTTGTGCCATGGCATGCCATCTAAGTTCTGCGGCAGAGGCAGACGAGACTGACCTCGAACGGCTCGGCGGAGAGTTCAGTGATGCAGTCTGTGCAAATATCGATCCCGGCGACAAGAAGATTACGACCGTACAAGCATTTGCAGTCATGTTTTTGGTAGACTGTGCTCGTGCTAACTCATTGCGCGCATCGTCCTACCTGAGGGTAGCCACAAACAGTCTAGCAGGTTTTCTCTGCCAGGAAAGCGACGGATTTGCGGAGGTTTGGAAGAATACCGTGCGTGGGGTACAAAATTTGAACATGTCAGTATGCGCCCTTCCGCACTTTTATCTTTGCTAATGAACTCAGTGAATGGGCGCAGGTGACCTTCCAAGCACCACCAACTATCAACTCTACGTCCTACGATGGTTTTGAGGGGAATGATAACGAGCAAGATAGCGCCAAATGGTACTTCCATCGCTATGTCAATGATCAATGCCCTGCCTGGCCAGGCTTGTTTGCAACAACAAACCAAGAAAAAACGAAATTAACAGCGATCATTCGAGATGTGACCACAATGATGTATACTCGACCAGGTCCCCAGATCTCTGCGCGCCATCTCCTCCATCAGTATGGCAGACTTATGACCTGGCGGGAAGAGCTTCCGAGCGTCATTGGTAACACCGAAAATGACAGTCAAGCACTTCCACATGTGCTCTCTCTGCTGTAGGTCTGCCAATCAAGCACCGAACCATCGAATAACGAGCTAGTAGAATATTATATTCGAACACAGTTATCCTGCTACTTCGTCCTTTGCTCGACTTCGAAGGCTTCCCATCATCCCTGGTTAAGGAGACCATTTGGAGCCATGCGCAACAAGGACTTTTCCTGCTCGATGAACATTACCGAACCCAGTACACTTGCCGCTACCAGCCAGTCCTGCAGATGTTTGCAGTTCTTCACCTGACCGATATTATTGCCCGATTCTTCCCTGGTGGCATGGAAGGTGGTGGTAAAGATGGATTCGAAGCTGTACAATTTGGGATGGAAGTTCTGACGCAGTCTCGGGTTGGTTTCCCTATTGCAAGCACACTTCAGGAAATGCTACGACGAACTTCAAACGAATGCTCCATCCGCCTTTCCTGGAATCCAACAGAATTCATGGCCATACCGCGGCCACCAAAAGTCTATCGGATGGATGATTTCCTCGATGCGTGTACCCGGCCCACGTACACACAACCCATCGACCAGATCCATTTGAAGTATGTTCCGTCGTTCTCTTCCGAATGGGCCATCGAAGGCAGCGCTTTTGGGTTTCTTGAGCCTTCTCCTGGTACGAGATCGCTAGGGGTCTCATCAGCTAAGGAGAGGGATGCGCAGAGCCTGCTGCAGATTCGGAATCTGCTCAACACAAATTGAAGTGTATTCAAAACAAGTTTTCGGGGCCAAAAGTTTGATTCTTCTCTTCGTGAATTGTCCTTTGCTGGTAAGGTGATAGATCTGGAGGAGCCTCCTTCTGTTGGCAAGCAACCCTTTCCGCGACTCCAATATAGCCGCTATCACAAGGCCTCGAGACCAACCGATTGAAGCATTCACAGGGCGGGCGTCAAGGGTCGCACCAGCAACGAGAATATTCCGGTGTGCGGATGGATGATTGATCAAAGTAATGTTCGTCTGTATCAGTGCCTAATGAACGAAATGCCAGATTGAGAGACTGGACTTTTTCTACAGTTAATCACTCATTAGTAATAATTACATTGAAGGGTCTACAGCCGTTTAGTCCTGAAGGCGCAATCACTTCAATCGAGTTTAGAGCTACTTGGTTGCCCGCTGAGACTCCACGTGCTTTCTTTTGTGAAAAAGCGCATCGCTTCGGTGCTGCAGGTTTTGTTGCACATCGCAAAATCACAGGAGGCAGCCTCCGAAACCTCATTCACATTTGCTTACAGTGCAAGTTTTGTGGCGCATAGTCGCATATTGTGGAACCTCTCTCTCTCAGAAACTACGTTCGCATCGTCGTTCACGCGCCTGATTTGCGGATAGTCTCCTTTCATAACTCAAGAGAGTTCTTTCACCACTGCACTATTATCAAGTTGTGATGTGATCACGTGCTGGTATACCCTACCATCCGAACTTGATTTTTCGCATGTTGTGATGGGCAGTACCCAACACCACACAACAAGAGAGGGAGCCTGCAAGATACTTATAATCGACTACTGAACTGCTTCCAACAACTTTCCCTCCTTCGCAGATCGATCTCTCTGATCTCGTCATCTAAGCTGAGTTCAACTATTCCTTCTCCCTTTTGCGTCCCGGGTTCTGGGGACGTTGGGGTAGAAAACCTTTCATGATCAAAGGAGGTGGATGAAAGATGCACACTATTGGGTGGACATCTTGCCAATTATCATTTCAGGTACGTAAGTAATCGAGGCTGAAGGCAAAGCGTAGGGAAGATGAGGGCAGTTGAAAGGTGTGTGGCTTGGTGTTTCCGAAGTGGCTTGCATTATAAAACCATATATCACACCACTTTGACAGAGATCGGCAAGTATGTTTCAAACCCTAAATACGAAGCGAGGCTGCTTAGTCTTATTAAGCAGGGTTGATTCCCAAAGGGACACATTCGTCAAGAGCTCCGAGCTCCAGTTTTTACTGTCGCCCACTTGTAGAGTTGGATATCTCGGGTATCCTCGCTGCATGCTCCGACATTTTCGTAAGGGACACAGCTCTATCCACAAGTGCCCCCCGTCGAAATGGCAGCCACACAGCTACCCAACAGAGCGTAAGGCCTCAGCCTCGAGAACTCCACAAAATATATCACTGACCGTCTTCTATCAAGTGTCGTGGACAAGCCTTTGTATCACCACATCGACCAGCCCTCAACTATAACAAGAGACCATTCCTACCTGGGGCCAGAGCAGCTGTCTGCAAGAGCCTACGAAGACGAGCTAGGAAAGTTGTCGCGTGCTCTTGGCGGACTCGAAGCCAAGCATCTCGCGACACGTGACAAGGGCGGTCAACAGGACGGCAGATCGGCGAATTCAGAGATGGGTGTTCTAGAGAAGGCAATCGGCTACATACGCCATTTACAGGAGCAGGAAAAAGCCTTGGAACAAGAGAGCGAAACACTGAGAACAAAGTTGACATTCTGGACTGGCTGATTACAATGTAATGATGAAGTTTGCCGGGGGAGATCAGGGGTGTAGCGCTTAATCAATCTCGTCCCTGGAGAGGGGAACAGATTTTGCCTTTGAATTTCTCATCATCTCCTTTAATTGGGTTTTCCACGCCATTCGGCAAAGTGAACCTCCGGAGATGTTAGCCGGTTCGGTCGGAGACACAACTGAAGCTAAGAATACAAGCATACCAGATATGACCAAGGAGATGGCTCATATCCTCACGAACCGTCCCACCTGCCTTTCGAACGAGTTCTTTACAATGGTCCATCAAGGAAGACCGCTCGTCAGCGCTGAGATTGGCGGTAATATTAGCCTAGATAATAGTTAGAAGCGCAGTTCTTTCCTCTATTCAGCTGAGAGTTTCGAACTTGGTAGAATTCTTCGGCAGCCATGATGAGAGGCTTGAAGTCGGGAGCATTCGTTGACTTTTTAATGAGGGAGCGGTTTGAGGTGATTGAGAAATCTCCTGACATGTCAAGTGCAATAGCGGGGTAGGCATTTCTTTCATTGGTGGAGTTCCAACAAGGCAGCCTTTTGTACCCATGTTGCGTTAAAGTATGCCAAGGAAGTTGGGATGATGAGAGCATGCGTGATGCTCCTCCACATCGAAAAGAAATCTTTGCGATCTAGGTTTTCAGCGGTCCAAGGAAGGATGTCAGAACCATCTTCTTGCATTCTGGAGGTCGTTGAAGAAAAAGAAAGGCGAAGCCTCGCGACAGTGGGACGGTTGTCTCGCGTCTCTTGTAGGGGACCTCCCAGCGAAATAAAAAAGCGACCCAACCCCACCACGTCATGGATAATTTTGGAACGTCAGACTTCAGAAGCATTTACCATACTTTGACCGCAGTCAAAACGTAGACTTCTCTATCTAGAAACAGCAATTTGGACGCTTCTCGCAGACAAGTCCCCCACCGTAACATCATGGATAAGACCATTCTTGAAGATTTTTGTTGCACGTCGCACTTTGAGACCCTGAAAGGTGGTCCGATGTTCACAGCCCTACGACGGCACTTCGGTATCCAATAGGCTGCACTTTTCCCGTGCACTCGCCCTCTTGCTGCAGCAGCGGCTGGATGTGCCCGTTCAAAGAGTTCCTCCTCTAGTCTTTGAGCCCTTCGGCAATCAGACCTGTGGCGAGTACTTGAGACAGTATCTACAGGGCCTCGGAGCTGGAACGAACCTGACTAATCCCGATGCGACGTCGGGCTGCAAAGTTTGCCAGTATAAGAGCGGCGCCGATTACCTCACTACACTCAACCTTCCAGAGTACTACTACGGCTGGAGGGATGCGGCGATTGTAGTCATTTTCGTGTTCTCGAGTTACGGGATGGTGTACTTGCTGATGAAGTTGAGGACAAAGAAGACGAAGACTGCTGAGTAAGTGGTTGTGCTGTATTGTATGTATGAAATGAAGGGTGGCGGCGCGGTTGGTAGAAATACTTTGGTTTGTGGGAGTGGTTCCTTGTCCTCGCCAAGATTTTCAGCCGTCTCTCGCTGTTTTTCCCTTGTCATAATTGTTGTCTTTTAATCCTAGCGCCTACTCTTTATATTCTCCTGGTTCAGAGCATAGATCGCGGACACCCCATAGAGTAGGTACAACTTGACAATGACACCAGCCATTGAATAGTACTATTAGTGCTAATAGTACTACCTTGAGAGGACTCGGCTGCTGAAGAATCGTCTATTATAATAATTAATAAAGGGGACAGCTAAATCGACACACGGAAATAGCTAAATCGACATACGCTAAAAATGTATTGACTTGGCGAGTGTCATCTATCAACCTCGCTATGCTATACTAATTTGTACTGCGTGGCAAGGGAGCCTTATGTATAGCATAAATGTTCATAATTATGTAATTACCCCTGGCTAGGAATGAAAATTGAAGTTATTCAGACTACCTAGGTAAACACCACCACCACTACTACCACTTCTGCTACTATTATGACTTCCATTCTTCGACCTTGTGGCCCCGCGCCTCCTGCAGCGATTTACAGCGACGTTGCTAGTGCTTTTGCTGCATTCCAGGCGCATGCTAAAGCTAATGGCTATGCTCTCCGGCAACGGGATTCAAGGCCATTCCGTACATTGTTTGTCTGCGATCGCGCAGGTAAATACGACGCAAGAGGAAAGCAAAAGGATGTACACTCTTCTAAGAGACGCCAGAATACAGGTTCAAAGAAGTGTGAATGTCCAATGAGGGTTGCTCTTGTACAAGACAAGGTTTCAAGGCAGTGGGAAGTAAGGGTCCTGGAGGCAACACATAACCATGCGGCCTCTGCAGATTCTACAGCCTATCCAGCACACAGAATTGCTTCTGCCCCTGCAGAGATTCGTGCCTCTATTGATACCTTAGCTAAGGCTGGTCTCCCGAATGCATAAATCCTATCGGCCCTACGAGAAGAGAACTCAGGTGTTACACTAGTCTCTAAAGATATCTCGAATCTTGTATAAAAGGAGCGAAAGAAGCAACTCGGCGGGAAGACCCCTATTCAATGGCTTATGGAGGTACTGTCCCTAATAATTCCTGTCTGCTTGTTACTAATAAATCTCATAGGAATTGCAAGCCAATGATTTTCACCCTCAGTACTACCCTCATACCGGTGCCTTACAACGACTCTTCTTCATTCATCCTACCTCACTCGAACTTTGGAAGCAGCATTCAGATGTTTTACTCCTCGATTGTACAAAACAAACCGATTCAACATGCCGTTGCTGAATATATGTGGAATATCAGGGAATAATATGGTGATTCAGCTTGGATTGGCATTCTTGTCAGGGGAAACACAAAGAGACTATAATTGGGCCATTACTCAGCTTCGTTCCTTGATGCTTGAGAACACTTTTGCAGAGCCAGTTTCTATTGTAACAGATAGAGAGCTTGCTCTAATGAAGTGTTTGGATACACAATTCCCTACTTCTCGACATATCCTCTGCCGGTGGCATGTTAATATGAATGTATTAGTAAAGACCAAGAAGTACTTTCCAGGTCCTATTAAAGGAGAGGATGGGAAGTGGGCACGCCATCCGAAGTTCCAGGCATTTCTAAGCTGCTGGAATACACTACTGGCTAGTACAACAGAGCAGGCGTACGATGAATTGCTTGAGGAGATGAGGATCCGGTTCCCGTTGCAGGCAATGAGTTACTGTGAAGGCACTTGGCTCTTATGGAAGGAGAAGCTTGTAGCCTTTTGGGTCGACCAATCAAATCACTTCGGGGTCACTGTTACGAGTCCTATTGAGGGTTGCCATGCTACTCTAAAGCTATATTTACAGCGTGGGCATGCAGACCTTAGGGGTGTGTTCCTCAAAATACAACTCTTTTGGACCGCTCAGCATACCGGCATTTGTACAGCTATTGCACAGCAGCAATTACGGCCTAGACACAGTACAAATACCCCTCTTTTTGCTGCTGTACTTCAGCTTGTTCATAGCCATGCCCTTTTAAGGATTGCTCAGGAGGAGAGTAAGCTCCCCTACCAAGGGCCTCCTCCAAATAGCTGTACATGTACCACACAACAGGCCTTTGGTTTACCTTGCCAGCACATAATCTACAAGAGAAAGCAAGAAGGCGGCGTAATCCTCTTGAGCGATATTCATCCCCATTGGCACTATGATAGGCCTATTTCAAGTGCTTTTCCTAGGCCGCCATCTAATCCTCAGCCTCTTCCACTCTTGAATCTAATGAAAGTGAAAGGGAAAGGAAGGCTAAAGGGTGCACTAGGTGGTAGCTCACGTGTAGCACCTTCTAGTACTCGGCGAGAGCCTTCATTTTGGGAGCTCCCCTCTAGTTCTGCCCCTGCATCTCTTGGGCAGACTCCTATAGTGCAAACTACACTGTCTACAACTGCTCTCGCGATGCAAAGGCTTGAGCTTGGGCATTGTGATTTGTACGAGCCTGGTACTCGTCGCGAGAGGGCTTATATGCAAGGCATTTCATCAGTTTATCAGACAGATAGTATTGAAGATGCTACTGTAATTGCTGCAGCTACGATGCAACGACAGGTAATTGGTGGCATTGAGGTATATACCCAGGATGCAGACTTTGAAGCAGATGATGATTTTGAAGGGCTGGCATAATTCCAGTTATGCACTGTACATAGGTATCCATACAAATTCTGGTGGTGATAAATGCACACTTCATTTTCGGCTCGCTTGCTTAGCGTATGTCGATTTAGCTATTTCCGTGTGTCGATTTAGCTGTCCCCTTAATAAATATAATAATAACTTCAGGGTTAAAGTAACTTACCTTCTTCTAAGTTATTTCAAACACGTGTTATATTAAACGCTTTATGATTCGATTTATAATGTGCAATATAATTCGATGTCGATTGATTAACTCTTTGATTTAAAAAAGTTTTACTTTTTTATACGATGAAACGGTTAGCAGGCTGCTGTTTTCGGGGGTTTTGGTCGCTGTTTTTGGGGGTCTGCTAACCAGTTCTCGGCTAATTCCACACCCCATCTCTCCACCACGCACCTCGATCCAGGTACCGTGGACCGTGCACTCAGGGAGCATCACCTCTTCTCGTCTCACTCATCACTTCTTCTGCCCTTCCCACTCCCCACCTGGCAGCCCCCCGAATCTTGCGGGTGCCACGGTGCCAGAAACGGTTCACTGTGATCGACTCTGACTTTTAGTATAAAGGGCTGGCAACTCCTTTCGTACCCTTCTTCTTTCTCATCGCACACTCCCAAAACCAACATTCTCTTTCCTCTCTCGACACCTCTCTTCTCATTTCCTTGTCTTCGTCTCTTCCTCGTCTCTTCTTCACACAGCCTCTTCTCCCCGCACATGTGTCTATGCCTCGAGCGAGATATAGTGCAGATGTGCCGACACTCGACGATGAGAGCACCCCCGATTCCGACACGGACAGCTTGTTCGATGACGAAGCAGACTCTGGAACCGATACCGACCTGGACAGCCTCCTAATCGAGGAGGATACTGACAACGATGATGATCTTTTCGATGATGAAGTACGACATCCTCCAGGGCACTACCGCGCCAACGCTGCAAACCTCGACGTGCAGCGTCTACGAAAAAAGCGATACAGCCCCAAGACGCAGATTCAGCTTGACCGGGTGAAGGAGCACCATGATCAGTATGAGCCATATCTATCTCACCTGCATTAAAGGGATTTATTTGACTGACCTGTGTTTCGCATTCAGATACTGCACTTTCCAGACCTGGGATCCGGCGAAATGCTACGACGAAATCTCGCCCCAATTTATCCACGGCTTCCTGAGCAGGGTATGCGATCAACGACGAGGGAAAGGTGGCCGGAGGCGGCCAGGAATCAAATATGCAAGCTCGCTGGAGACATTCTGGAAGTGCTACCTGATAGTATACAAGATTGAAACTGGGAGGAAGATTGATCCTATGATCCAAGTGAATGGTCAAGACGTGAGCCTTCTTCGCACACCTTTCTAGGGTTGTGGTTTATGCTAACGAGATCCTTAGGTCGTCAAGATCGTAGCAGTAGAAAAGGACCTCGATTTCACAACGCGGCCGAGTGCGACCATGTATGCGGAGGATCTGGCTCAAAAGATATGTACGTTCCCTTCCTTCGCCTCTAGCTGCCCTAATTTATTTTGCTGACCCTTGCCAGGAACGAATTCAAAAATCCCGAGATTATCTACGATCCAACCCTTGTGCTTAGCCCGCACGTCTTCCTGCTCGGCATGCTATTTAAGGCTCGTGCATTCAAGTCTCCGAGTATTGATTATCCGCAAAGGTTATACAGCCTCAAAGTCCTCAAGGGACTTAATAAGCCGCCACTACTGCTACGAGACGAGATGAACAACGAGTTCATCTTCTGTGAGGCGGTTTGTAAAGCATAAGGCGTTCGTATTGCTCGCGAGCTGTAGCTCTCATCTAGGTCGGTACAGTACCGGATGAAGGTAGGGGGCGAGATCACCGGCTTTAGACAGGTGTTGAAACCTTACAACCTCCGAGATAGTTCAGCTAAAGGGCTGAATAAAAGTCGTAAGTGCCCGATCCTCCATCACTCAGGCATCATACTGACTTAAGATCTTCCAAACAGCGGACGTTAGCGATTCGCTTCAGAATAAAATCCTACAGCATGCAAGTATCGGCACTTTCTTGAAACACTACCTTAATGACATTAACGTTGACCTTTAGGGCGTGTATCGAAGGCTGGACACTCAAAAGGACCTGATGCGGTTCGCATGCTCCATAAGCCGCTCGATCGACCCCCGCCGCCCGCGGAAGCTAACACCGGAACAAACCTGCGTCTGTGAACGGTCTTCCATATATCTTGAAGTTGCACAAACGAGTCAACGACCTGTCTAACGCTCCTGTCGGGAGCCGGAAAGATAACAGGCTCCAGAAGGCCATTAAGCGATTATATAACGAAAAGCAGCGGAAACGGAGGGAACTCCTCAAGGATATTAAGGTACAGTATAAGTCAGAGTAGCCGGTGAAGGATAGCGAACAGCAGCTGTCAGGCATAGTGGTCGATGAGGACACACGAGACGCCTTAGTCCGGGCAGACATGTCGCCAGAACAGCTTGGCTTGATAGACGCGATCCTCACCTTGCCTGGGAAGTCACCCGAACAGGAACTGCAACGGAGAATCACGGCTATCAACGCGGTTACGTTATACTGCAGCGTAGAAGAGGGGGCACCGTCTCGCCATGTTCGGCGTAGTCCTCCCGGCACGCTTGTCAGCCCCCCCGTGCAAGCCGCCGAGCCAGATATCGCACTCCGTAAGGCAATATCTTCTATCAGAACCGATAAGAGGCCCAAAGTATGTTTTGTCTGTATTGGAACTCCGCACCTGACAATAGGCGAGAGGGTCGCCGAGTACGCGAACCCAGGTTCCCTGAGTCGACATTTTCAGAGGTATCACGTAAGTAAACTGCAAGTTGGGCAGTTTATTAATTGCATGGACTGTGGTGTGAGGCTCAAGACCAGAAAAGAATTACTGATCCACGCAGAGAGGTTTCACGGAACAGTTTCACGAGTTCCGGCTGAGCGACTGATTGTTTAGATTGCCGTTTGTTCTTGGTTACCATGACTTTGAGGGACAGTACGAGAGCCGAATCGTGCAGGACAGTTTAGCTACTTTCTTTCTTGTTTTGATTTCATTAGGCGCGCAAATGTAATCTCATTGTTCAATTTCAATATCGCGTGCTCTACTGTAGGTTGAGGTATTCGCTCCATGATCATAGCCTGAGTATTTCATCAGGACATCACGGATGTCACTCCACAGGACGCTGTCAACCGCTGGATTGAGTCCGCCAAGCTGGTGGAGGCTCTCTGTGGCTATCGTGAGGTCGCCTCACGCTACCGCCTTTGTGTTGGCCAGCCTCCACGAGCTCTCGCTCGTGTCTTTCCCCTCTTCGACAATGAGCTTCAGCGAAATAACATTGCCTGCGGCATGTACGCCCTTGTCGGTCCTGGCACATCGGACAAGAGAAGATTTCTTGGGGTCGTCTGCGTTCGCTTTTGAGATTGTGCCCGCCGCCACAAAAGCTTTGCAGATATCTCCTTCGATCGTCTTTTCTGCACTGTTGATCATACATCATACTGAAAGTTGAGGTCAGTTGAATCCCTTGTACATATGATGGAAGCCTAATTTTCCTTTGCTAGGTACTTGCGATAGGGAAGGTACTCAAACTTGAGTGTATCCCCAACATATTGGACTGCCAGATCTAGCCTATGCATTTAGGGCGGGTGTATCCGCAAAGCATTGATCTTTCATAGCTTCAGGATATCGGCCCCCGTGAACTTCAGCAGCATCGACCAGTTTTCTGATCTCAGCTTCCTCTTCCTTACTTAGCTCCAACTTCAAAGCACCCAAATTTTCCTCCAAGTACTTGATCTTCTTGGTGCCCGGAATAGGGAAGATATCATTTCCCTGAGCTAGTAACCACGCCAGAGTTAGCTGACCAGCAGTCCCGTTCTTCTTCTTAGCAAGTGTTTCAATGCCGTCGACGAGCTTAAGATTCTCTTTGAAGTTTTCAGGAGAGAAACGAGGAGCGTAGGCACGGAAGTCGCCCTCTCCAAAATCAGCTGTTGACTTGTAGACGCCTGTGAGCATTCCACTATTAAGCCATTAGAGTGAGGCGGTTCAGGCAAATAGCACGACTTACCGGCCAAGAGGAGAATACGCGACGATGGCGACTCCAAGTTCACGACAGGTCTTTAACAAATCTATTTCAGGGCTCTCGATGTCGGTGCTGAAAGGAGAGTATTCGATCTGCACAGCATCGATATGGGCAACCTTACAGGCTCGACGAAGTGTCTTCGATGAAATTTCGCTAAGCCCGAGATACTTGACCTTTCCCTCCCTGTACAATATTAGTGCCAATCATGTCGAGGAATCGAGTTGAGGCTTACTTCTTGAGCTCGGCCATGGCTTGAACGGTCAGCTCAATCGGTGTCTTCCCGTCGACTCGGTGGCAGTAGTATAGATCAATCGTATCCACGCCAAGTCGTTTGAGACTCTTTTCGCAGGCTTCTTTCACATATTCGGGACTTGAATCGATCATTGGTCCTGGCTTATCCCCCATGTGTACGACAGCAAATTTCGTGGCCAAGAAGATATCCTTGCGCTTGTCTGGATTTTTTGCGAACCATTTTCCCACGAGCTCTTCGCTATCTCCGTAGATATCTGAGGAATCCCAGAAAGTTTCGCCTAGTTCGAAGGCACGATCAAGAACTTTGAAACGTGGCTCATCCGATTCAGCTTTGCCGTAACCGACGGACAAACCCATGAGTCCGAATCCAAGAGCCGGGACTTGGGGACCATTCTTTCCGAGTTTGCGGGTGGGGAGTAGAGGTGGCATCTTGACTTCGGCTCCTGTACGAACGGTATCAACAATCACGAAGGTAGTGCGGTTGACTCTTGTGTCTGGGCCATGCTAATACTTATATACGAAGTAAGTTCGTGGACAACCATCCTCCGTGTTCAGGCCGGCCATACTTGTAAAGTCCATTGGAATTTACTTCGGAGGGTCGGATTTAATGAACTTGGCATTTGTCAAAGTAGAGCTGAGCGATTAGATACGCGAACACGGTCGGAACGGAAGGAGAGTCTCTCCACCCCCATGTATTGCGCTTTAACATTTAAGGAAATTTATGGAGACATTTATAGAATTCTAAATTATTGATTGGAAGAATAGCCGTCCTTGCCTTGCAATGGAGAGCGAGACCCACTTTCAACCACCGCATTATTTTCAATGATCAAGATAACACCCCTGTTATGCAGCTCTACTACTTTGTACGTAACGTACGAAAGCGTATAGATCCGCCCAAGAGACTTCCAGCAGGGTTCATCCCGTGGTCCCTCGAACGGTGCCGTGCCCCTGTTGCTTCTCGAGGGGGGCGACGAGGAGAGTACGGTAGACCTGAACATGAAGTATGTGGCGCAGAACCTCCCAGAAAACCTAGGTAACCTTCAAGCTCAGAGACTCAGGGCGATGCGGTACGGAATGGGGTTTCAAGTGGGTCTCGTCCAGCCTGGTATTTTCTTTCGCTACTTATAGAAATTTGTGGGGAGAATCAGAGTATTCGACGTCCAATATTCTAGAATTCTAGATTGTTGATTGGAAGAATAGCCGTACTGCCTTACAAGGAGGGCGAGACCCACTTGAAACCCCCTTCCGTACATGTGGTAAAGATCAAAGACTTGGCGTCTGTGCGTACTACTCGAGGATTCCACTTCACATGGGGCGTTAACCAATGAACCAATCCGGTTTACTCTTTCTCATCTGTAGCAAGTAAAATATGGGTCATTTAGCACAGATATCAGATCTTTGATCTTTGCCTCCTGTACGAAGTAGGTCACGGCACAGGCAGACACTTATCCGAGCGGTCAGTGGAATGAGATGATAGACGTTAGGTGGTGGACTCCGGGTTTGAAGGAATAAAGGGTCAGATTATCGGACTGTTTCTGCCAATGGACGGCAATATATTGAAATTGTCATATTAAAGCTCTTCTGAACTCAACTGACTTGAGATATCCTAGGCCATCACCCGGTGTACCCAAACTGGGACAAGAAAGGTTGGAATGCGCCCCTCCAAGCCTGAACTCCAAAAGCGGAAAACCCAACTGCTATCTCCTTGTCATCCTCCCCGTTCTCTAAAGAGGCGATAGTGGCGTCCATATAGTCCTCTAGTGGCATTGGCGTGTTTGCCTCTGACTTTCCGCCTTGCAATTTAACGGTCTCATCTCTGATTTTGAGATCAAGTTCGGTGTCTACATATGGTGGTACGAGTTCGAGAACTTTGACGTTTGTCCCAGCCAATTGCGTTCGCAAAGTCACGGTAAAACTGTGGATACCTGCTTTGGTGCCGTTGTAAACAGGGTATTCGCGGACTGGAATATACGCAAGTGCAGAAGACACGGTGACGAAGGTCGAAGAACGCTTAAGGGACAACAAGTGCGGAATAACAGTCCTCGCAATGACCAGAGGAGCAGTGAAATTGGTCGTAATTTCTGACACAATCGACGCAGTAGTTGACGTAGAAGGATCCGCCAATTGCAAGGTTTCCATCTTCCCTGCCATGACGACCACACTGTCGAGATCAGGGTAGGTTTTGAAGAGTTCGGCGAACTTAGACTCAATGGATGAGATGTTTTCGACATCAAATTGAAAGATTTCCAGGCCTGGAAGCTCGTTTGCAAGAGATTGAAGGCGCTCGAGACGGCGCCCAGCGGCAATGACCTTTTTTCCTTTGGAGTGGAAATAGCGAGCAAATGCGGCACCTATACCAGATGTAGCGCCGAGAACCAAAATGGTGTCGATATTGGCTGTCATCTTGGAAGCTGGTGTCATGGAATTCTTAGAGGGGATGAATGGTTTTCGTTAAATGAATTGAAGGTAAAACGCTGATACTGAGATGGTTCTCACATTCACTTTGAAAGAGGACAGTTAAAACTTATATTTTCTCAAGGCTCAAGAAACCACTGTTCACTGCCTGACTCTTAAACGCCGAGACAATTACAAATTCTATGTTCCACTCTCATATCCTGTCAATGATCACAAATCAAACAGACTGCAATGGACAAGGGAGTACCCCAGTCTGCAACTGTGTTTTGAATTTTCAAAGCCTACTTAGTATCTATGTCCTTTGATAGCCATTCAAATAGATTTTCGGAGATGGAGACGCAGGTCAAGCCACGGCGAGTATTGATTACCAAACAACCAATTTGTTATTATTACAAATCATTTCGGTTGAAGCCTATGTTCTGCCTGGATTTAAGGGACTTAACGGTTTTGGCTAATTTTGAGTTTTCGGACTCTGAGAAAATGCTAGGGCACCGCTGTCATGCATCGTGCCAGTCCGCAGCTTTTTCTAGCGAACCCATACTTTGGTTCATGTGGTAAAGATCAAAGACTTGGCGTCTGTGCGTAGCACTGGGAGATTCCACTTTGTAAGGTAGATAAACCAATAAGCTAATCCGCTTCATAAGTTTCCTTCTGTAATTGGTATAAACTGGGCCATCGAGCACAGACGAAGAATCTTTGATCTTTGTCCCATGTACGAAGTATGACCACACCTCGGTGCCGCCATGCAAGAGGCCAACCAGTAGGGTCGTTCAAGGCTACGGCACATGGTGCATCGAATATAATCTCTATTCCTGGTCGATGTTCTTGCTGGTCTACTAGATGCCCTCACCGTCACTTTGTACACAGTGACAGACCCCTTTACTTCCCGCGACTCATTAGAAAAGGTTTATTAAAGCAGCATGCAATTTGGAAGCGCCTCCGCACAGACCATAGTCCTATGTTTATAGCACCCCCGCTGGGGTATGAAACTCTCGGATGAATTGCTAGTATGAATAAGGGGTCGGAATGATAGTGACGAGGATTGTCCGTAGAAGTCGGGGTTAAGAATATTTTTTTAGAAGGAAGGACGATGTAAAAGAAGGTTTAGGACAATTGGGTATTTGAGGCTTGGAGAAAACTTACTGAAAATTGTAGTATTAATTCCATGATTTCCAATCAAGCCTAATAATAGTCACATCTTTTTGGCCAAAAATCGGGATTGACGGGAACGAAGAACGGCAGTTGATCGTGGTGTAATACATCCGAAGCACACCGAGAAACTTGTCTACTTAAACTCATGGCTTCCTCTTTTGAGGCAGGGAGAAACAGCTCTCAGTCACTACCAAAAAGTTCCATTATTTTTGTCGCTCCAGCACTCCGCAAACATGATCGGGCATAAAATCCTCTTCGCTCTTTCAGTGGTTACTGGAATCTTCGCTCAGCCACAACCAAAGGCCCCCGGACTCACATACCTTTACACCTCGAACGTCACTCTTGGGGGAACCATCGACTATGGTGATGGTCCAAAAGGCCGTCGAACCCTTTTCAGCGTCGTTGGCGGCACGTTCTCGGGTCCAAAATTGAAGGGTATGTTTGATGGACCCCATACCAAGTCATCTCCAATCCTCTCGTGCACCGAGTGATGCTCCAATTATTAAAAATGGTATTCCTGTGAATAGACTGAACTTACTTTCTCTAGGAACCATCATCCAGGGAGAGGATTGGGGTACAACTGATACGTCCGGCAACTTCTACCCAGACGTGCGGTCTGCCGTCAGGACGGACGACGGAGCCGATTTATACCTCCAGACAAGCGGAACGCAGCGAGGGGACGTTTTTCATCTGGCCATCAAATTTGAGACCGGAAACGCCAACTACACCTGGTTGAACACCGTCGCGGGAGTTGGAATATTGAGACCGGGTAATGGATATGCCATCATCGAGACCTGGGCGATGGAGTCTCCATAGTCTCAGCTTGGAAGGGTGGTGGGTATGGACCTATCTCTATGAGACAAATATGCATGAAGATGACTGTTGGTCGTGGAATCAATATTGCGGATCAATGATAGGACATTCTCTTCTGCAATGACGATCATGGGGATAATCTAAAGTGCTAGTAAGGTCTATCCGAATTATTGAAACAGAGTTCAGTATTGTTTTATTTCTGTTTTAGGAATCATGTACCTATGATACATAAGCGTGGAACTAACAAGGAATTTGGACAGTTTAGTTATTGCATCAAAATTTGGGAAAATAGTACTCACTGTTTTAAACATCGCGGTTATGCATATTGTAATCGTAAACAAAATGAACTAAAGGATAAAGAAATTGCTAGCAGATGCTGTCAGGCCGACTATGAAGTCGAGGATTAGGGAGAAAGCCGAGATTTGGAAGAAGTAAATCGGTATATCGGGCTGAGAAGCAGAGACGAAGAAACCTTTTTCACAAGCAAAAACATCTTGGAAAGCGGCTTATGACTCTCTCAAGCTGTATAGCGCTCGGCATCCTCCTCCTTGGAAGCCCAGAGGCCGTGGGGCGCATGTAAGTAGCTCCAATCCAAATAGCTGTCAGCAACTAACAGGTTGGTAGTAATGATACCGAGTTCACAGATGAGATGTGGCGCCATCGAGTTTACCGGCCGAAACGGAGGCAAAGGGACATAGCTAGAGGAAGTGGCCTAGCTGATTGCAGAACTGAAAACAGGTCAAGAGGAGCTCAAGGTGGAACAGCGAACGTTAATAACACAGAATAGGGAACTTCAAGCAGTTAACTACGAACTTAAGGCGAGCAACGAAGAGCTAAAGACACATATAAAGACGTTAATTAAGGAACTAGCGGAGGTCAAAACCTAACTCGCAGAAACCAGGGCACAGTTAGCAGATATGATATCGATCTCAGGCAGCTTTACGAGAATTAGATCAATAGGCGAATCCCCAGCGCTATCGTACGCGTTAGTCCTCACAGGATCAGAAGAGTCGACTAGCGGACCGCCGCCGTAAACCTACGCATCTGTCCTTATGAAGTCAACTAATACATCGTCTTCAATTAGCTAGCACGCGGCCGGAGCAGCGCCTTCTTACACCTAATTGAGAGGCAGTATTCTCCTAGGTATAACTATCGACACACGAAGGATAAAGGATAAAACAGTTATTACTGTTAATAATATATCCGACACGGAGAAGCGGATTAAGGCATTAATTCACGTAACTAATGCCCTTAAGGATATCTAAGTCGTGGGAATCCAGGTGCGAGGACAGAATATAAGGGTACTCACCTCCACCGAGAAAGAGGCTGCACTCCTTCGAGCAAACAATAAGTGGGTCAACTAGGTATTCGAAGGGGTAAGAATAAGAGGCGAGGATTAGCATCCGGTTAAAATAAATAATATAGTAAAAGTATCGGTAGTCAACGATAATAGCTACACTATTAAAGAAAGTTTCGCAGAGAGATTCTACATAGAGAATAGAGCAACCGCTATTATAAAGGCATTTTAGCTTTCTAAAGGGAATAAGTGTACCAGTTCAATAGCAGTGTTTTTAGCAAGCAAGGAAGAGGCACAGCGGATGATTAGCAACTAGCTAGTCAAGGTTAGAGGCCAGATCACATTTGCAGGTGAATTTCAGCGGGTAGCTAGACCTGTAAGATGCTACAGTTATAACTAATACGGCCACTATTAATCAAGATGCGTGCATAACACGACCTGTGGCAAATACTCGCGTGATTATCGCACTGACTCGTGCACGTCTAGGGAAAAGAAATGCTCAGCTTATGGAGAGGCTCACGCAGTTACGGACCTAGGATGCCTAGTATATCAGAGAGAGAAAGCGAACTTGATTCGACACGCGGAGCTACAAACCCCGACGCCAGTACCGCATGTCTAAGTTAATTAGAATATTACAAGTAAACGTGGGCAGGAGAAGAGAAGCACAACTAAGCATCCTTAACAATAGCTTAACACAAGATTTTAAGCTAATAATAATTACAGAACCTAATATTATAGATATAGATAGCGAGCTAGTAGTGCACTAACACGCTCACTAGACCATTATCAGACCGTCACTAACTCGGGATAACTCAGTTATCTACTTATTCAGATCTCTTATTTACGTTAACAAGAAAACAGAATTTAAACAGGTCCCTATCCCATCCCCAGATATCGTAGCAGTGCTCCTACGAACTGCTACGCAAAGGATCCTAGTGGTCTCAGTGTATATTCCAAGAGACGTATTAGCGTCGCATAAACAGAATACTAGTGATTTAACCCAGAGATTACGTTTAATTACATTAGCGTGAGAAGAAGCAAAAGAAAAGTAGGGTGTAGACATGCAGTTATTTATAGGAGGAGATTTTAACAGACACGACCAACTATGGGGAGGCGACTCAGTCGCCTTGTCCTATCGCCAGGGAGAAGGCACCCCGATCCTGGAGTGGATGGGCGACCTCGGTATGAATAGCATACTACCAAGGGGGACCAAGACATTCAAAGCCGGCCCGGATAAGACGACAATCGATCTGGCGCTAGCATCAGACGGACTATTCCATAAGCTACTCAAATATCAGATTCATGATATCGAGCATGGTTCAGACCACTGGGCTATTGCGTCGACATTCAGTGATCACAGAAGAGGAAATGCGGAGCCGCCGAAGCTCAACTTCCGGAAAATAAACTGGGAGGCGGTCTGTAAGGATTTGGAGGAGCATGCGGATCATACCCCAACCATTGACACTATCGAAGATCTGGAGCACCAGACCAACACAATTATTCGCCATGTACACGAAGTAGCTGCTAGACATACCCCTGAGACCCGGCCGTCTCCATACATGAAGGCGTGGTGGGATGAAGAGTTGTCTATGCTACGGTACGAGTATACCACTCTCCGTAATAGATACACAAACTTCAATCGAAGTGGGGACTACCAGCCTCATATGGAAGCCCAAGTCAAAACAGCGAGACGCAGATTCCACAACGCTATCCGAGACAAAAAGAGACACCACTGGCAGACTTTTTTGGAGGATCCAATTGCGTACTGGACACTCTAAGCTTCGCGGCTTCCTGGCGAAGATTGGCGTAGCGGAGACTGATCAATGTGAATGCGGTCAGGGGAGGGAAGACACGCGGCATTTCCTCTTCCACTGTCGATAATATCAACACCTGCGGGGAGACATGATCACGGAAGGGAAGGGACGCTATAGTGATCTGTTATACATGTTAGGAAGGAGGTCTTCTCGCTTAAATCCTGATGGGTTGAGCCCTGATGGACCGATGGACAAGTGGAAACTGTGGAAACCAAACTTGACGGTGGTTAGAACGGTGATTAAATTTGCGTTAAAGATAGAGAGGCTAGGCCCGCATTCTCAGCTAGCATCACTTACACAAAACTCCTAGCGGTTTGGGGCATAAGGGTCGAACAGAGTAGAGGAGTTCGATAACGACTTGGGGGCTGTTGAATGAATCTTGGATCCGTGATAGAAGATTATGTAATTAGTTTAGTCTAGCTAGAAGTGGGGCTACATAGGGCCAGCGGCCCTGAACAGCCAACTGGAATTCATCATCATCATCATCATCATCATACGTGCAGCGCAGTTAGGAGTGCAGCTTGCGAACAGAAACTCATCGTACGGCTTACTATTCTGATCTTGCAATTGAAACCTTGAGATTTAGGACGTTATAATATAATCTGGCGCCTGAACTAATGCAACATGATTCAATTCAAGGTATTCACGTGGGTGTGTAGAATCTCAGGAAACTTGAACGTGAATTGATTATTTTCATGAAAGCCATTTGATGACATGAAATATCAAAAAGACACTCACTACCTACGCAACAACCTTGATCAAGACCATCTTGGTCTCGAGGAAATTGTCGATGCTAGTGAGATAGCCCTCTCTGCCTACACCGCTGGTCTTCCATCCACCAAATGGCAAGTCGTGAGGTAGTGTTGGAGATGTGCAATTGACGCCTACTGTGCCTGCCTCCAGTCCCTTGGCCAACCGCATGGCGCGGTTGATATCCTTCGTGTAGACGGCAGCGTACAATCCGTAATCGCTATCGTTGGCCTTCTTCAGGATCTCCTCTTCCGTCTTGAAGGTATTGATGACGACGACAGGGCCAAAGATTTCTTCCTTTGTGATCTTCGCGTCCTCGGGGACGTTGCTGAAGATTGTGGGCTTGATTACGTAGCCTTGAGCGTTGGCGAGGCTTTGGCCTCCTGTGATAAGGGTCCCTGATTGCTTTCCTGCTTCGATGTAGCTGTTGACGATCTTGAACTGCAGTTCGTCGGCGACGGGGCCGTGGTTGGTATTTGGGTCGGTTGGGTCTGTTCGCCCTTCGGCGCCGACACCCCACGTTTGACAATACAACATTTCAGACTATGCGTCATGCAAGTAGAGCTGGATTTACGGAGGTATTGGAGGAAGGAATTACTGTCACTCGCTATGTTGAGTTTCGACGCGACACCATTAATGACTTGAAAGAGGCAGAGAAATTTGAAAGCATTTGCATCGAAAATTCTAGCCAAAACAACTTCGTTCGTGTAAGTGTTCCAGTTTCGAAGAAGCTATAGCTTGGGCATGTATTCCGATGGAAATTTTCAAACGATACATTCTGGCCGCCAACACACATTTGGAACTGTTTGGCGTCAAGAGTTAACTTAGAGCACATAATTGAAATGATAAGCGTATGGGTTTTAACCTCCAGAATCAGTTTTCACAAAATCAAGGCCCCACAAAGAATGCTACTATTCGAGACTCTCAATCAATATGTGTTTTTGCTGTTTCAGTGAATGCAATTATTCTTCAAAGAATTGGGCGAAATCTACCACCCTTCCATTTCCTCCCTGTATCATCTCAAATCTCGAACCAGCCGTGGCAAGCAGGCTAGAGAGGCGGAGAATGTCTGAGGCCCATTATGATTGGCTTTCCCATTCATTTCCTCCTTCTGATCCCTGGTCATGCAATCTTAGGCAATAGAGTTCCAGTGACATCTTCCCAACAATGCGATGTGACGACTTGGTGAAGTGCATTAGTAGAAAGATCAATGTTCTTGCCCGGTAGTAACACTAGCAGTAGCTGCTGTGAGAAAGCAGCTTCTGCCCCTTAACACACTGCCGCCAAGATCCCTTCTAATTATCGTTGGAGGGGCTTTGGCGCTGGGAAGCATGAGGTCGAAACCTTGAGTTCGGAACGTCTGCCTCCGTAGTAATCGATTGGGCATACCCGACTTGTCATAAGAAGATTGTGGCGCAAAGAACATTCAATGTCAAAAGCTTAAATTCGGACAACAAGGGCTCCCGGCCCGACGGAAGGTCATTGGGTTTACTTGATTCGTCGTCATCTCAGGCAAGGAGGCGGCTTGGGGGATCGGGCTGCCACGTTTTTTTGCTCCGCCAGAACGGGAAGGAAGCTTGATTTGCTTGTCAACCACGTGGAACCCTGGCTACACCGTCCCAAAGACACAGATGATCCCCTCGATTCTCATCCACCCTTGTAAGATACAGACGTCTTAGACTGCAATACATGGAAGCTTTCTCGTGCGGGGTAGCAGGCTTCCATGCATTGCTTGGTTCTCGTCAGGATCGTTATCATCCTCGTATTGGGAACTAAGCCAGGTTTCCCGTTGGTGTATTGACGACTCGCCGGCAACGAGAAAAATGTTGAGAAATTATCTTCCATGAAACAGGACGTTCGAGTAGTTTGTCCACATGAGGCAGCTGGACATGACCACAATCTATGAATAATGAACTGCGTTGTCACAACTTGCTTTTTCTCGATCGCGAGAGTTCCCGAGTAAACTGACGCCTGTAAAGAGCTTTGGCTTAGTAGCGAGGGTCTAGGCGATGTGATGAGACTCGCATTTAACTGGACTCCCTCGTAAAGAAGTCACCTCCATACTAGAGATATAATACCTGGTCCTATCCTGAAGAGAGTCCTTTGATCAACACACAACAACACATCTTTACACTTTCGACATGTTCCATCAATCTTTTCAAACCATCTCCCTTCTCTGCTTCGCCATTGGAGCTTCAGCAGACCTGTACAGTCTGGTCGCAACTATTCCATGGGCTCCAGGAACCCCATCATCAACCGATCAAAGCGCCATTTACAATAGCACCTATTACTTGTCTGACCGCACCAACAAAGGTGTTCACGTCGTATCACTAGCCAACAAGACACAAATGGGAACAATGGCCCATTGGACACCAACAAAGGCACGTGATGCTTTCGTCTCAATGAAACAACTTTCGCTCATACTAGTAGGTTTCTCTTGCGCTCATTCCACGTTATCCCCTGTGACTGACGTGATTCAAGCTGGTACTACACAACTCGCTGCTCACATTGGTAAATAAGTCCTAAGTACCCTTACTTGGAAGTGGCATGTGCTCAAATCTCTTAGACGCTGCATTACTCAAGGGTCGTTCCACGGAAGGATGGGCGACGTTATCTTCCTTCCACGGCGATCCTTCTGGTCGAGGGGGTGAAAATGGTCATCAGCTTGTCAGTCACATCATCCCAGATGTCGAAGACCTATCCATCGTGGTCTGTCGTCCAGCTATGGAAGCAACAGTTGCGGAGTATATTTTCCCGAGACAGCTGGAAGCTTGTGATACTGGCTCTGCTCTGGTCGCTGCAGAACTCGATAGTCTACATTGCGATCAGCAATCTAGACGCTGCGACCTTCCAAGTCACATATCAGCTCAAAATACCCAGCACGGTACTCCTTAGCATTGTATTCCTTAAGAAGCGGGTATCGGCGAAGCAATGGCTTGCTCTGGTGCTGCTCGTTATCGGCGTAGCTATTGTCCAGCCTTCCGGTTCGTTCTTCCAAGTATCGACGACATCAGGGAACATGCAATCGAACCTGTCTGCGGCGCTGAAAAGACGAGATTGGTTTGCGACTCACTCAACGACGGTCTCCAACGGCCTATCAGACCTTGTGAAGCAGCCCGGCCCCAGACCTGCTCTACGTGAAGGCATGGCAGGTCCCATCATGGACACGTCACGAGGAATTTCGGCTCTGCTAGCTGCCTGCATGATCTCCGGTATTGCAGGAGTGTACTTCGAGAAGGTGCTCAAGGACACTTTGTCATCAGTGACTGTATGGACTCGTAATGCCCAGCTGTCGTTCTATTCGATATTTCCGGTGCTCGCCATCAGCGTCCTTTGGCAAGATGGGAAGGAGATCTCTCGGGACGGGTTTTTTGTTGGCTATAGCCCATTAGTCTGGTTGACAATATTCCTCCAAGCTGCTGGGGGAATTATAGTGGCGATCTGCATTACGTATGCGGATAACATCCAGAAGAACTTTGCTATGAGCCTAAGCGTTATCATTAGCACCTTGGCCACCAGTTTGCTGTTCGACAAGCCTTTGACATTAAATGCAAGTGAAACCCCTTTCCTGGGCGTAAACACTAAGTCGTCTAACCTTTAACAGTTTACGTTGGGCACATCGCTTGTTTTGCTAGCAGTTTATCTGTATCAGCCCCATTAGCGCGCTCACCGAAAATAAAAAATATTAATCTCAGTTGACTGTGTTGATTTGATGTCAGTGAGGCAGCGAGCTATTATCTAGGCAGCACTTGATGTGAGTCTAGGGGTGAGTCCATGGTGCCCAGTCACTCAACTTAGTTTTATATTGCCAATATTAGTGGTGAAAGAACTCTCTTTCACTGTGAAAGGAGACTGTCCGCAAATGAGGCGCGCGAACGACAATGCGAACGTAATTTTCTGCTGAGAGTCGTTCCACAATATGCGAAAAATCAAGTTCGCATGGTAGCTACACCAGCACATGACCGAATCACAGTTGCCTCGAGAAAAGGTCCAGACCAGACATAACCTTCGCAGAGAGGCCGAAAACACCACAAAAGCACGAATCAAATTTTTGGAAAGCACACCTCAAAGCATCTCGAAAGTCCCTCAGAAGGGTCAGAACTAGCCTCCTGGGCTAGGTATTTTCCTTTATGGCATGCCTAGCCCAGCGAGCGCCAGTTCTGATCAATCTGAAGGGACACCTGTCACTTCCACCAAGCAAGCACCCGAGAACAACGCTACGATGACCACGAGAAATGGCCCTCCCCTTTCACGGGATAGGCTTCACACTCGGCAGTAACATAGGAACTTGAGACCGCAGTACTATCAACAATACATAGCATTTGCAGCACGTTTCACCAGAGACCCGAGGCCTCATTCAACATCCAAGCCTCCCAAAATCTTCAAGCTAGTGACGACAACCAGACCCGCACGATCTCGACACACGACACATCACCACACACAGAACACGGAGAGGAAGTTGCTCCACCTCTCAACATCAGGCTAAAAAGTGATGCCCACACTATTAGTCGATCAGTCTCCCCCCGATGACGTCGCTACGATCTCGATCTTGTACGCAGCAACCCTATCACCATACACAGAACAGAAGCTACGATGCGCTCCCCCCACGCCTCTCTTAGCGCCACCGCAGACTACGAGTGCCTTGCCCACACGAGCAGTCTACGTTTTCCGATGGAACTGTTAGCATCATAGCAGAATCACCACACACAGAACAGGTTGAGGCATGAGCCGGCATGCGCTTAACCGCCCAGATTTGGGAATATTTGGTCCGTATTTGCACTTCACCCCGAGGACACTATGATGATGGGTTTGGGAGAAGTCACGAATTTGAAGATTGATGGAAGGGAGGGAGTTGAATGAATGTTTAGCGGTAGCGGGGGAGACTGAAGGTACATTGACACAAGAAGGACAGCAGAAGCGGCTGCCAATGAGCCATGCACATAAGGAAGACACAAGCACTCCTTGACACGGATATGTATATAGACGTAGATGGGAATCAGTCCGCTCAGCAGAGGAGGTTGCTAGTCACTTTCGGGTGATGAAGTGAGGTGCGTTTACTTCGGTAGACGTAGTTCGGCAACTGGTGCCAAAGCTGGGCTACTCCGGCATAGCAGTCCTACGGACCGCTGGAACCGAGTATGAATCAATCAATCAATCAATCAACCTTCGCAGAGATCGTTAGAGTTATCCCCATCCATACCCAAGATACGCGGTTCGCCGACGGTAGCGCATTCTTTGCGATGGCGTGTCACACTAGCCGTGAAAAGTGGAGCAAAAACTGGTGCCCTCTAGTCGAGGGGACAAGTCTATTACTCCACTTTAACAGGCCATTCTAAAAATTGTAATTAGGGGGGGGGGGGGGGAGAGTAAGACAACGGCCAAAGCAGTTTGGCACTTCAACCCCATGATCGACACGATATGCATCAGGCCATGGCATGGTCTATTTGTCGTGGCAGGCGACTTACCGTTCTAACCAGAAAGGCTTTAGTCAGAAATCTGACCACGTCGGCGTCATCCCACCATGAACCATGTCTAGACTCTTCAACGCAGTTGTTTAACAACCAGGAATGCGAATACGCGACGCCAAAGTCAATCAAAAATATTATCGCCGAAGCCTTCACGCGCAGGCAATGATTCTAGGTACGCACATTGACTAGAAGAAACGTTCCAGGATAATATCATGTCTGGAAGGAGAAGGGCTTCTGGAAGAGAAATTCAAGAAGGTGTGTGAAGTGCAAAACTAAAAGCTCCTGAGGATTAAGCTATCAGGTCTTAGTCTGAGCATCACGTAGCTGACACGATGTAACGTGTGTGACTTGGGACTTCATCCCCCCGCAACTTCGCAAACCTGGGCACCTTGCTTCCAATCAACGACGGAGCTGAGCGACAGTTCGCCAAGACGGCTACTACCGCCAAGCTGCCAACGAAAGCTTATTTCTGACCCCGCTTTTTCTGCTCAGCTTTACGAGATCATTGATGTGTACTTGAATCGTTGGTGGATGTGCCTGCGCTAGGTCGGGGAGAACCTTAACTGGGCTTTTCGGTCTTTCTGGAGAGGTAGATCGTGTTGATGAAACTGAAGGTAAGGTTGTTGTTTCGGTGAGAGTAAGGTTCGCAAGTCTTCTGCCGTACCTGCTGCCTTTGCGTGCAGACACTGAAGCAGAAGGAACATCCGCTCCCTGCTCCTCCTGGAGGCTCTCTCTCTGGCCTTCTGCCACTGATTTCCTTCGAGGTGATTGTCTTGTAGGACTCTGGCTCATATTCACGTACTGTGGCTTTCGAGGACTTTCGGGCCAGAGAACATCTGGTGGTTCGTTTGGTGATTCTTGGTTGCACCAGTCGATATTCGGTTGGTTTCCCTCGTCAGCTTCCCAAATTGCCTCTGCAGTGTCTTCATTCCATGCATCAATGATATGGACTCTTTCCGTCGCGGGATAAGAATATTCGTCGCATGCAGCGCCACTCCAGTCTGCCATAGAGGTTGTGAAGGCGTAGACGTCGAGTTTGTTGTTCACTTTGCGACTCGAAAATGGCAGTGAGGCAGTTAGGCATCAAGTAACCTTAGCCGATAGCTGACTAATCAGTCAATTGTTCCAACTGGTGCCTCGACCAAAACACACAAAAATCCTCCCATCCCCTACCACAACGCATCCGAATCCCAAATCTCAACATATACCAACACCGATCTCCCCTCCCCTCCGTATCAACAATAACCTCGCTGCCACCCAACTAACCTTCATGTGCCTCACGATCGCCCCCCAATACAGCAAGGAAAACGCAGTCTTAACTTCGTAAGCACTGCCACCCGACAATTGCCCAAGCTCAGCAAGACTTTCAACCGCATTCGAGATGGGGAGTCGAGCGGCAGCGCCTTTTCATGGCCATCAATCCCAACCTTGGCGCATCGAAAAGAATCGCCGTATCCAGAATGCCCGTCGCCCCCTCCCAGCGTGGTACTACCGCGTTGCTAGCCTCGAGTACACTAGGGGCAGAGATCCTTATCCCGAAGACTTCGACGAGGACCTGTCTGAGCTAGAAGAATCAGATGACTCAGACGAGAAAGAATGCGAGTGTGACGGCGACGCTTCAGAATGCGAATGCGACTTAGAAGATGAAGACAAGGAGTCGGAAAGGTCCTATGACGGCTCTGACGCCGACAACTACTACGAACTGAAAGAGACCCGCAAAGAACGAAAACGAGAATTACTTGAGCAGCGAGAGAGGCACGAAGAAGAGAAGAAGGCACGGATCGAATATGCGAAGGAGAAAGAAGAGGAGGTGAACGCGGCATACGAGTCTTTCAGGAAGGCTAGGAGACGGGCTAAGAAGAAGAACAAGACGATACCACTTGATTCCATTGCGGGTCGAACGTTCAAATTGTTCTCCTCGGACTATGCGGAGTTCTGGAATCCACACTTGCTTGATGGAACGAAATACGTCGAATTCTACCATCTAGATGATCAGGGGGGTTTTGATTTCTCGCGGAATGCTGGAAAAGGAGTTGGCACAGAAAAGAGGCCGGTTGACGGTCATGTGTACTTCGATGCGGAGAACGGTTGCAGCTTTGGGCCCTTGCCCCTTCCGACTAGGGCGAGACGCAAGAATGTGAAAATTAAGGGCGACGGCAAGTACGACCTGTCGTTCAATTTCTTTGCAAATGGTTATTTGAAGTTGAGAGTCCCTCGGGATCTACTCAAAGATGCCCTCGTCTCTCCGTCCACTGCACCACAGATTTTCGAGTTCGTCGGCATCTTGAGAGATTACGAGAAGGAAAGGAAAGAGATAGCGGAAGCGCGGGAGAAGACAGCTAAGAATCGTCCGCCTTCGCCTCGCGAATCATATTTTGAGATGAATCATTTCATGGGTTCGTGGGCTCAGTCAAAATGGTGACGAAGGCACTGGCGAAACCTCTACTGTACTCCGCGTCGGGTTGATTATTTTAATGTCTAATTTGTAAACTATGTTACCAATAAGTATTTTCTAGTCTACAAGCCACATGCTCCTACAGCTCCAGCCACTCCTTGACTTAAGCCCATGAAGTTGAAGCCTCGATCCCCTCACTACCTTCCGCGAGACTGACAAAAAGCGACAGCAGCAACACGAGTAGCCATCGTCCATCGGCGCGAAGTGAAGCGCGGCTGATCCATCCTGTGGCAACTCGAGGTCCAGAGCCGTATCGACAAGATATAAGGTCTGACAGAATTCTACCATCGGTCGACGAATGGCTGCCTAAGAGTCTGGATGCGCACGACCGCGACGACAGGGGGGGAACGCTTCGGGGGTCAGTCAGCGGCCGGAGAATAGAAAGTGGCCCAGTTGCGTCTAAGTATACTGATTAGGGATCGAAAAGGATGCCAAAGAACAGCAGGAACAACGTGAACAGCCGGAAGGGCAATTCGTTTGAATTGCTCGACGAATCTAATGGAGATGACTCGATCACAGTTCAAACTACGAGCACTCGGGGGCGACCTTTGAAGCGCACCCAGCCCTTCGGGCCCAATTCACCACACCATGCGAAGCGGGCCAACTCTACGAGGGCTACGACGTCTCAAGCAGTACTAACAACAGTGGATACCGACCAGTGGGCACAAGTCAAAGCCCTCCTTACGCGTGTCGAATCTGCCCTCTTGTCTGCGGAGCGCCGAGCGGAGAAAGCAAAGCAACGTATCGAAACTCTAGAGGAGTTCATACGAAACGAGCTTTTCCCACGAATCAAACACCCCCCTCTACGGGTCCTCCGCCTCCACCGTCGCCTCCATTGTCTCCACCGCCATCGATAGCCCTAGCTCAGATTCCGGGGATTGGACTTGACCTTAGTCGAGTGGCGATCCCGAAGATCAAGGAGGGGAACGCAGGCGCTGTGTGCAGACGTGTGAATGAGGCCTTGAAGGGGAGGAATATAACGTGTTTAGGAGTCAATTCCAAGGGGAATGAGCGGTACTGGCTGCTCTTCCAAGGCAAGGATATCGACAACGTGCGGAAGGATGACACTTGGGTTAGGATATACTTTGATAGAGGAACGCTATACGGAGAGCAATGGTATCCAGTGAGGATTGATAGGGCATATTACGGGGGCGGGCGGTAGACGAGATGGGTTGTTTAATTTTCGGTTAGCTGAATGGGGTCAAGGTTCATAAGACGCGGTGGCTTGGGAATATGTCGATTGACAAGGAGTATCGCTCGATAGTTGTGTATTTGGACACGAAGGAGGAGGTTGATAGGCTTCTTGCAAAGATGACGATTACTATGGCAAACGGAGAGTGCGTATATACTCGTCCGTTTGTTATAGGCCGTCAACCTACACGCTACTATCGCTGCCATCTTTACGGCCATTTACACTACTGTTGCTGAGCGCCGGCTCCAATCTGTGGACAGTGTGCACTGCTAGGACATTCGGCATTAACATGCACCTCGACGACCTTTAAGTGTGCACCGTGCGGTGGAAAGGGTGCCTACAAGGCTACTGACCCAGGGTGTCCAGTATACCGACGAGAGCTTGCCAAGTTACGACTATTACCATTATATTCGTACGACTAATGCGATCTATTCCAGCCTATTTTCAATCTAGCATAATCCCTCTACCACCGCATGCAGTTGCCGGTATCTGGGTGGTTAGCTATTTCGGTCTATTATAGGATGATTTACTTTGCATCGACTCGATATTTATAGAGGATTATTAGGTGCAAGTGAGAGGTCTTCGTTGTCTCTAGGCTACGGGCTATAGAATAGGGATAGGATAAGTAAGACAATTTTTACGGAATAGAGAACGCTTGTAGAGAACAGTTTAGAGAATTTGTTTAGATTTTGCTGTTTTTGGGCTCAGAACCGAGTTTTGACGTAGCTAGAGTAGGCGTAGCGGATCTTCGATAGCTGCCTATGGGCTCCGCCCTATCTCGGCCGTAAATGAACATCATCATCATCGTCCAAGATGATATTGTCAACACTCACCCAGCTTCGCAAATGCAAATTTGCAATATACTACAACTGTCCTTTCGTTGCATGTCGAGGCCCACACCGATGTATGCTGCACTCCCAATCAACACATGGTGTACCGTGCCATCAACGATGGGCGCGCTGAGCTCAAGTTGCGTTCTGAAGGAACTGCATGCCATGATCATGAGCAAGGCTTCATCTTCAAATAGCTCCTTCAAACCACCATGTAGAAGCCGCGACAATGTACCGCTCAGCGTCAGTTATCGTGTCGCTCCACAATCTCTAGTCTTACGAATGGATCTGGCCTACCGTTTGCTTCAACCTTGCCATTGTGAGTAACCCCTTCCTGCCACCGGAACTCACACAGTCTTGAGTCTTTATCAAGTTTTCTTGCTAAAAATTTGCAAGTTTGACTACGACGCCCCTTCGAAATCCACCTATTCTCTGGAACCTTTCCAATCATCTACGAAGCTCTCTGCCAGCATGGATGAGTCAATGGACCACGGAGAGATGCGAGACGACTCGATTAGTAGCGCCCGGGGTGGACCGTACGCCAGATCAGGGTGTCAAGGGTGCTCTGAACCCTCTGTGAACTTGCTACTGTTCATATGTACAACAAATTCAGCTGTTGTCGCTCCGTGCTCTGCCCCGTTCAGGTGTTTCGGCATCGTAATGCTAGAGTTGGCTTGTTCCTTCACTAAACTCAGTCAACACCCAATTGTTTCGGGGATACCAAGGATGCAGACCCACGACCCCATTCCCTGGCGGAAGAACACACTCGCCTTTGACTCAAGTCATTGCCATCAGACTTGTGAAGTCAAGCGACATATCGAAGTACAGGGACTTCCTCGGAAAGGGATTACCATCCAAGCAATAGACATTTGCATAGATTGGAGCTGCCCCGTTCGTCCGGCTGGCGGACAAGGCTAGGAGAGCTCCTAAGGGATACACAGCTTTTGCTGTGACTTTACGAGATGTCGAGATGCTCCCCTACACCGTTCATATGATCATAACATACAACTCAAAGAAGGAGCCGAACCACCCTTCGGACCTGTGATGATATGTCAAGAGGGGAGCTGCTCGTCTTGCGCGAGTACCTGGAAGAAACCTGGGGAAAGATTCATCCGGGCTTCCAGATCACCTGCTGCGTCCCGGTGCTTTTCTTGAGAAAGCCGGGAGGTAGCTTACGCGCTGATTACAGAGCCCTTAATGCTATCACTCTGAAGACTCGATATCTAACAAAGCAGACACTTTGGTGGCCGGCTGACCTTCGAGGTCGAGCATGATGAGTCTGCGGTTGAGCCAGATATGCTGGTGGTGGCTCCCGTTGGATTGGAGCTGGTTGGGACAACTGGTGGGACTGAAGTGCAAGCCTTGTCGTACGCGATCAGATTGGTGCTGGATTGCTTGGGGATAGATACAGCCACTACAGAGTAGAGCATACACTTGGCGGTGCCATCAACTAGACCGAAGACGAAAAACTGGCAAGAGCTGTTGGCATCGCACTGGTCCTGGCAAGCTGCTGCGGTGGCAATGTGCGATGAGAGTCAGGCTACCACTGGAAGGTTGGGCGCTGCCACAGGTGCTGAAAACCTTGAGAGGATATCCGGAGACTGAGGCGATGAAAGCTGAAGCAGCGAGGATGGTGGTGGTAGAGATCTGCATGATTGCCGAGGATTGAGAAAGTTGGAGAGTTGGGGAAAGAGAATTGTTGATTGTTGATTGTTGAGTTTTGAGATTGATGTGAAGATTACAAGCACGGAGATAGTAAACCAAACAATGAAAAGTTGAGTAGGAAACTGGGTAATGAAAAGCTGACTAGGAAATGGAGATGAGGACGAGGGTGAAGGAAGAATACTTTGATGCGGTTTCATCTCTGCTTTATAGCAATCCACCTCGGTCACTTCCTCGTGAAGTCTGCCCAATGCTGCTACGCAATTGTAGAGAGTCCACTTCGAAGCTGGAAAGTGGCGCAAGCATTGATGCTAGAGAAGGTCGGATAGGGGACACGTAGCCTAGCAAGGACAAGACACTTCAGGCTTTTGGAGGCAGGAGACTCCTGGTATGCCAATATGGAGATGCTATACGAGACCTACTCCCTTTCTTCAGTGGTCTGTGTTGAAAGGTATAGAGCATGTTGAATTGGTTGCTGTTCTATGGGGGGCAGAGCCATGACTATATACTGTTGATAGAGTGCACGGTTGTAATCTCAACAGTCTGCAACGAGTCACCGTGGAAGAGCCTTCGAAGCGACTACGAATTGAATCTTAGTGGGTTTGTTATCATCGCGTCCGATAGAGGGAACGAACGAGATTCTTTTATCGTGAAGAGGTTCTCGGGCCCGGATATGGCTTTAAAGCTGCGAATATTGCAAAGAATTCGCCACGTCAATTTTCTCTCCGTGCTGCAACAGTTCAGCTTTGAAGACTCGTACTATGCGGTGTTCGATCATATATCTATCTCACTAGCACATATCGTGACCTCCCCACCTTACCTCAGGATATGCGAGCTGGCAGCTATTTTTTTCAAGTGCGTTTCCGAAGAGTGCTGCCTAGTCTTTACTAATGTGTATAGATCCTAGAAGCTGTATCATATCTCGAGAAGCAAAACCTAGAACATGGCTCTCTGAATTGTTCCAATATCCTACTTACCTCCCAGGGGGTTATCAAGATTAGTAAGCTAAGGACCGGCAGAGCTCTATTGTATTTGTACTTACCCCATGGTAGCCTACTAAGAGACTTGCCGCGACATCACATGGAACTAACCACGTCTGGCGGACGTGAAGGCGATAGGCTATATCGCAATGGAACTGATGCAGAAATATCATAAAGACAATAGCGCTATTAGCTTAGAAGACTTCAGCAGGTACCCATCTGACAGTAATGCGGTCAACTTTCTTACCGCCACTACATCCGCTATCTCAGTAGAGGAGCTCCTTTGGGTGAGTAGCCCCCCAACCAAGACTGTCTTGCATTTCCGCTTATATATTCTAGCATAAGCTTTTACGGAATAATGTTCAAAAGGAACAGCTCAACTGGCTTGTTGGAATCGCAACTACTGCCCGCATTGTTACCTATACATATATACTTCAATCCGGACCACGAACTACGCCTACTATGGCGAAATCTACGCCTCAAATCAAGCGTAGAGGGTCTAAGAAGGGTAAGAAGAGGACCCCCTTAGATGCTAGGATTACTCGTATACGGAAGATGCCTAAATATAAGACCCCCGTATATATAAGCTAGGAAGCTAAGATTTAAGCTGCTTTGGAGGCATATGAGAATCCCGACGCTACTGAAATCACTAGTCTATGTATTGCCGCTAGCGTATTTAATAGAGTTAGCTACTCTACTTTAAATCACTGATATAAGAAGAGAGATTTAGGTAGTTCAAAGACTTTAGCTAAGAATAGTAGCTATAATAAGAAGTTGAATAAAGCTCAAGAGGCTTCTTTAATATAGTATGTTAATATAGCTATCGCAAGGGGCTTTCCTATGAGATATAATATAATTATTGCGGCCGTAACTATAATATTAAGTCTCTCTATAAAGGTTTTCCAGCGAATTAGACAGTGTTAGGCCAGACGATGGGTTAAAAGAATGGACGCCGCTGGCCGATATCATACTTTACGGACTACTCTAATAGACTAAAAGCGTAAAGATTGTATAACGATTAGAGAGATCACTAGTTACTTTAAAAAATTAGCTGCAGTAATAGCCAAATACTCAATACATTAGAAAAATATCTTCAATATGGATGAAATTGGCTTCCGGGTCGGGTGTATTAGTAATATAATAGTTATTACGTATAAGAATATCAGGAAGGTACGTTTTCCCGCCTAAAAGGCGCTTATCCCGATAACTAAGTGCGTATTGACTGTTTTTAGGTTTACACCCGTGACCCTGTCGACCGCGAATCTGTGTCAGTCATTAAGTGTATCTCTGCCGCTAGCTACGCTATTAATTGCTACATTATCATGCCGGGGGCTGTCTACCTAGAGAAGATATTTAATAATAACCTACCTCCAGGCACAAAGATCTCTTGTAGTAAAAAGGGGTATTCCAGTAACGAGCTTGCATTGGAATGGCTTAAACACTTTGATTAATAAACCAGAGGCCGCTAATAAGGTTAATAGCGTTTCTTGATATTTAATAGCCATAGTAGCCATATAACGTATGAGTTTATTTCTAAGTGTGAGCAACTGAATATTGTACCTTTTTGTTTAATTGCTCACTCAACGCATGCCACATAACCATTAGACGTTGCTTGTTTTCAGTCTGAAAAGCATTGGCATGGACGAGCAATTGAAGATAGAATTAGAGACGGTTGTAATACCTTCATCAAATATACCTTTCTTCAGTGCCTTCACTAAATCAGAGCTAAAACCTTTAAGAAAGAGACAATTCAGTCAGCCTTTAGGCGTACCGGCATATGGCCACTGAACGCGGATATTATCATTTCAGCTTTCAAGCTTACCCAGGATACCCAAATAAGCGATAAAGACACCGGTGGACGGGTGTATAACCATACCCTGGATAATCCATCTAATATAATCAATATTCCTGCATCTAACAAACCTGTATCACGCTAGGTACCAGCTAATAATCGGTTTTAGGAGGCCAAAACCGCGTCAGACAACGAATACGACTATATTCCGTGGATTCAGGATGATGGGGCTTTCAACGATAAGCCGGAGGACGGAATCCAGCTCCTATAGCTCCCACGTGACGGAAATATCGATATTACAGACGACTTAATAGCTCCATTAGTAAGCTCTCGTATCGACGAATTACTTGATATTTAAGATTTAATGGAGGCAGTTACTCCAGAGTAACCTTCGTAACCTAAAGGTGTAGTAGACTACGGCGATTACGGCTTTAGAAAGACGGCGGAAGATCCACGTTGGTATAAGAAGACGCTATTTTTTGATACACTATATAGGGCTAAAGGAATCAACGTATACGCTGAATTTCTAGAAACTTACGAAGATATACTATCATCTCTATTAAAGCGACTCTCTAATAAGAAATTCCGAAAAGGTAGTATAGTTAATGTAATATTAGCTGACACCGCGCGGACGCCGCGCGCCAAGAGCTTACTTCAGTTCTAAGTACTACCTGGGGCAGCTAATCCCTTGTACTTAATGACGAAGATAGTGCTAAGAGAATTAAATCACGCGGCGGAGGCTGTGTAATCTCCTCTGGGAAAGGGTTGCGAATCATCGGCAAGAGGAACGAAGCTGCCTAATAGTCCAAACTTACGAAGCTCCGCAGAGAGGCAAATATTGCTGGAAATATATTGAAATTAGAAGAAGAGAAGATTACTAAGGCTTTGGCTCAACAGTAAAAGAAAAAAGAAAAGGAGATTGCGAAGGTTTAAAAAAGAATGGAAAAGATACGTATCCGGGAGGAGAAAGCTCAGGCTAAAATATAATATAAACTTAACAAAGCTGCAAAGATACAGGCCTTAATTAGTACTGGAAAAAAGCCTAGAAGTCGAAAACTAAATATAATTAAAGGGAAAGAGGCTACATAGTAAGAGCCTATAATTATAGCCGCATCTTAAAGACTAATTCGCACTAAGAGACTAACACAAAAGGCGATTGAGATCCCTAGCGATACAGAGTAAGAGAGTAGCAGTGATATTAAGAGCGTAGTAGAGTCAGATTTGTCTACTGATTCCGATTCTAACGTCAATTTGACTGATAATAGTGGTGGTGGGCCTGTAGATTACGATAATTACAATTGAGGGGTATTAAAGTTAGTGGTCGGATATGGGATTACATAAGCGAGTGCACCCAAAGTCTTGCTTACTTTAATTAATTACAATACGAAGAAGACTCACTGGGACGATTTCCTCGCAGATAACGCAAACATCTGGCAAGCGGCGAAGTACCTGAACACCGACGGGAGCGCAGCATTTGACAAGATACCGCCCTTGGTGAGAACAGACGGATCTAGCACGACTGATAAGACCGAACAAGCGAGGGAGCTGCTGGCCACCTTCTTCCCCCCACTGCCTGCAGTGATAGAGGAGGAAGGCCCACGGCCCCAGCGGGCACCGGTTCCAATGCCACGCCTTTCGGTCGAGGAGGTGGAGCGAAGAGTGTTTGCGGCACAGTCGTGGAAGGCACCCGGGCATGACGGATTACCAGCAATAGTATGGAAGCAAATATGGCCGGTAGTGAAAGAGAGGGTGACCATCCTCTTCCAGACATCACTGGACGTCGGCGAGCTCCCTGCACAGTGGAGAGACGCTAAAATCATACCGCTCAAAAAGCCAAAGAAGGGGAACTACACAGTAGCAAAAGCGTGGCGGCCGATCTCGTTGCTGTCCACGCTAGGCAAAGCACTTGAGTCAGTAGTGGCAGAACGGATATCATACGTGGTCGAAACATTTGGATTACTCCCGGCGAATCATTTCGGGGCAAGGAAGAAACGTTCAACCGAACAGGCTCTTATACTTCTACAAGAGAGTATCTACAAGGCATGGAGAGCCAAGAAGGTGCTCAGTCTTGTTAGTTTTGACGTGAAGGGGGCATATAATGGGGTGTGCAAGGAGAGACTACTGCAGAGACTTACAGCAAGAGGCATTCCACCGGAGCTGGTCAAATGGATTGATGCGTTTTGCTCCGATCGCACGGCAACTATCTTGGTCAACGGCCACGTCTCTGAACGGCAACTGTTGTCGCAAGCAGGGTTGCCACAGGGGTCCCCGCTCTCGCCGGTGCTGTTCCTCTTCTTCAACGCCGATCTGGTCCAACGCAGAATCGATAGTAGCGGAGGATCAATGGCATTTGTGGACGATTATACCGCATGGGTCACAGGACCGACAGCAGATGCAAACCGTGATGGGATCCTGGCCATTATTAACGAGGCGCTTGATTGGGAGAAGCGAAGCGGTGCAACGTTTGAGGGTGAAAAGACGACCTTGGTGCATTTCACTCGATGCCCGAACCGATCCAGCACGACCCCAATAACTATTAAAGGAGAAGTAGTAACGCCGAAGGAGACCGCCAAGATCTTAGGAGTGACTATGGACTCAAAGCTGCGATACAAACAGCACATCGCGAGCGCAGCGACAAAAGGTCTCTTGGCTGCCATGGCGCTAAAGAGGTTACGGATGGTGTCCCCCTCGACCGCAAGGCAACTTTTCGAGTCAACAGTAGCACCTGTGGTCGACTACGCCTCTAACATCTGGATGCATGCATGCGGAACTGCCGGTATGGCGTCACTGAACAGAGTGCAAAGGGTAGGAGCACAGGCAATTATAGGTTCATTCCGCACGGTAGCCGTCGCTGTGGCCGAAACAGAAGCAAGCATACGAACGGTACGCGAGCGGCACGCAGATCGGGCTATCAAGCTGTGGGTCGGCCTTCATACGCTGCCCAAGACAAATCCGCTCTCAAGAATTAGCACTAGGGTATTGCGAAGATTCACATCGCCATTGCAGAAGATAGCCCAAGCACACGAAGATATACCGACAGACACTGTAGAGACCATCCAAGAATATGCGATTAGTCCATGGGAACCACGAATACCGGCAATCATCAACCCAAACAGCGAGAGAGCGGCGGAAGTGGCCAATTGCATCAGCGACATATGTATTGCAATAAGCTCATCTGAGAGGAAAGGTATAGTAGGCATAGGAGGCGCCATTTTCAACACCTACGGTAGGATGCTAAATAGGCAGCCCATTACATTCGCGATCACCCTTGGACCGAGATCAGAATAAAACCCGTACGTTGCCGAGCTCAAGGCGATAGTAATAGCGATTCAGGGAGTTCCCCCATACGTCTTAAGGAGAGAGATTACAATCGTCACTAGTAACCAGGCGGCGCTACAAGTAGTAAGCCAACTAAAACAACAGTCGGGTCAGGCTAGCGTGATGCGAATCTACGATGCAGTCAGAGAACTGAGGGAAGGATACAATCGCGTCCTCCTCATGTGGGCCCTAGCACAACAAGAGTTTCATCTCGGGAAAGAAGCTAAGAAGGCAGCACGAAGGGCCACGGAGATAGGCAGATTACTACAGAAACTATTCTCTAACGCCAAATCCACAATTATTAGCATAGCAAAAGCAAAGAGGCAAATCGACAACACGCTTCCTGACGGGGTGGGGAAACACCTGAAGAAAATAGACACAGCGTTGCCAGGGCGACACACCCGTACCTTGTACGACGCCTTAGGAAGAAGGGAAGCAAACATGCTAGCACAACTGCGGACGGGCATGGCACGGCTCAACGGGTATCTACATCGTATCGGGGCAGCAGAATCGGATCAGTGTGCTTGCGGACAGGCAAGAGAAACAGTTGAACACTTCCTCTTTAACTGCTCATTGTGGGACACGCATCGAGAATGCTTACTAGAGCAAACGGAGACCAGAAGGGGTAGCCTCTCCCACTACCTAGGAGGGAAAGCAGCATCCGACCCGCTGAATTGGAAACCCGACATCGAAGCGGTACGGACCACTATCAAGTGCGCCATCGCAACAGGCCGACTCGACAAAGAGGTGGAACACACAGCAACCCAGACGTCACAGGCGTGACTTGCATTAAGACTCCCCCCCTTTCCTTTTGTTTTTCCAACCCCTTACTCAACTAACCCACCACGCACCCTCGTGGCTTGGCAGGTCTTGCTTCAACCGCTGAGGATAGGACGTTGAACACTTGGAGGAGTTATCTCCAAGTACACTTGCTACTAACAACCCACGAGACCACGTCGAATTGTAGAATCAAAGGCTAGAACAAAAAACCGTTCAAAGCGAACGTAGGGGCTGTCACGAGACCATGGCGGAACTGGAGGAATCGAACCCATGTAAATAGTACTAGTGCCCTTTTAGGCTTAGCCGGGCGGAATAGACCTTTATCATAATTACAATACACAACATGAATTAAATGATGTTATTTCAGTTGTAATTAATGCAGAATTTTATTCCAGATCTAATGGTCTATTCCCGAAGTTGATTGCATTAGTAGTAAAAAAGTTATTCCTTGATTAAGACGGTATTTACCGTGTCCAAGTTGCTGATATGTCCAAGTTGCTGATACCGACCTGTTGGTACAGGTCGGTAATATTTCAAAAAAAGTCAGGAAACCGACGAGTACTAGGTATAAAGAAGGGTAACGGCTACTTGGTATTTAGTTCTTTACCGTAGTTCTTTACAGTTCAACCTGGGTTCTTGTTCCTGATCTATTCTTGACTTGGCCCGTCACAGTTGTACAAACCCAATTTTCACAGCCCAAATATCATCAAGCACTCGAAGCAACGACTCGCAATTCAGTGATTGCAAAGTCAGATTTCTTCGTAATCCCCGTACCCAAGATCTCCTCCTCACTTCCATAACTTGTTCCTATATTCTTCGCATTTCCTTCTACCACGCAACTTGACGTCGCTGGCCATTCCTGAAGCCGCACCGACCTGCCATGGGCCGAATTGCCGTAGGTACCTGTGGTATCGGAGCTTAAGAAGCTCATAATACGCAGCTCGCGGGCCAGCGGGCGTAAGGTCATGATGCTAGAAGTTCTCCGGCTTAGTAACGTCTCAATGAAGGAAGAATTGTTCCAAGATTCACATACTAAGCCGCAGCCATACCCATCCCGGCCTCGACAACAGACCATATGAACATACCAGTGATGGCATCTGTAAGGAATGTGAGCCTGAGATCGATACCCAAACACTTGCGCGTTGTGGACATACAGAGAGGGTCAGTAGTGTTACTTAAGCCGACGACGTATTTCAGCCGAATTATTGTGGCAATGGAAGCACTGGGATATTAATTAGTAGCCAAGATAACAATTAGCTGTAACTTACAATATTCCCAGGCTCATAATGAGCATTGCAGTAACTTTAACGCGTATCTTCATTTGAAGATTCCATAACAGCGAGTATGGAATAATCACAAAGAGTATGTCAAGAAACACTGTTCCAGCAGATATCGCATATCCCCCATTGGTGGCAATACGAGGATCTCTGCAGGTCCCTTTCGCTAAAGGACCCGCCTGGTTCCAGATGTAGGATGTTAGCGTGCAAATTGAAAGGATGATAGTGGTAACGGATACGCAAAAGGCGAAGTCAGTTACCAGGCCTGCCCAGACTATATAGATATATGTTCGGGTTTGCAGGATGCGGAGAAGGCTAACTCCAACGCTGGCTTTGACCATACTAGTGAGAAAAACGTAGGCCACTTCACAGAATAGGACGTACTATTCAGAAAATATTAGCAGCTAGTCAAATAAAGAGGAGAACAGTTTATAAACCTTTGCACCGCCAATTTGTTAGCCAAGAGTTAAATCTTGGCGGTGCTGGCCTATCCCAGTATTACATCCGATAATTGTCAATACTGTCAAAGTTATGTAAATACCCTGCGTCAGTCATCAGTATTTGAAAAGAGCGGCAACTGGTATCGAGGAGTACAAACCAGGCACAGTAACATCAGAAAGTCGTCCCAACCAGGAGCCTTAGAGATTACTAGTCTCGTGTAACTTCTCAAGGAGACGAGTATTACGTTACTGACCAGGAACCCGATGGTCACAGCAACAAGATTGTATTGGGATTGGGCCATGTTGGACGTCTGGCGTGTCCGTTAAGGTTCGAAAAGAAGATAGTGAGGGCTCCTTTATGGATCAAGAACCAGCTGGAAAGAATCACAATCGTGCTGACACAGGATCCACCCCTCTAGTGGCTTGCATTGACTTTTATTGTGGAGCTTCTCTCGTACGTAGGGTTGCCGGGAAAAGAAGGAGTGCCAGTCCGATGACAATCCTGTCGGCGGCTTGAATGACAAAACCCCTGGGTCCGGGGAAGCAATCTACTTTCGTACAAGCCCAAACAATTTTGCCTTTTGTGTCAGAGCCTCGCAGGTTTGTTTAAAGCCGATAGAGTAAGAAGTAGTAAAACTTCGAAGTTCTATTGGCTAATTTCACCCTGTTGGTGTAGAATATTTGAGAGGTGCACAGACGCAAAAGGAAAGATTGATACGCCCTGTATGAAAGTAAATCCGCCACAGCTCAACGCCATTAAAAGCCAGTCAAAGCACACCTTCCCAAAACTCTCACGTACCTTTGAGAGCCGGTCCACGCTCTTTCGCTGCCATCGACTCATTTTTGTGCTGTGTGGAAATGGAGGTTGGTAATATGTTTCCGTGGCATCTTCGATCTTCAGGTCAGGACGACAGACTGGGAACTACGAAACATTTCTAGTCAATGTGCGATCGGTATCAAACCCCAAATTTCCTAATAGGTCAGGACTTTGCAGGACGTTGTATGAATCATGTGACATGTGAATGAGGCGTCCGCGGATGAATCACAAGTGGAGGACTATCGCTACCTGGAGGATCAATCTTAATGCAAGCCAAAACTCTAAGATCCTAGCGATCAAGAGATACTTTGTACTTGACATAATAGATCGAAATCAACGAGTGACAAACTTTACTTGAAAGGGTAGTATATGGGTGGAAACTGTGAATCTTATTGAATAGGCGCGCTTTCTACCAAAGAAGTATCTAGGAGTCTTGGCGTGACTATTCCTCCACCCCAGTGAGCTGGCACTGGGCGTTAAAATCTCTAGGATTTTAACGGGATGATGGATTTATAACTTCTCGTGGTGTCCGGCGTCAGTAGCCTGTCCGGTGGGTGGAAGCTGAATTGGATCCGCCGAGGGTTGTTGTGGTTGGTAGGCACGACGCGTTCCCCCCTTCGGTTTACTCCCTATTGCAACAACCTAAGCTGATCGCCGATCTAGCACTTGATCTGCACTCGATCTCAGAAAGGGGTTCATGAAACTTCGCACAGACAGCACCCTGCCGACCCGACTTTGTATGGGATTTGCTAAAAGCTAGCCCTCATTGGCAGCCTCCTATTGGAGGGGCGGTGGCGGGGGCGGTGCCGAGATGCTTTCTCGGCTCTCACCAGCCGAGCCGATTCCGCGAGGTCGTGGCTTCAAACCCCAAAATCTACTGTAGTAAGGCTTCAGTAGCGTGCTCGCAGCTGCAGGTGAGATACAGAAGATCATCAAACAGGCCGTAGTGGCTGTTGGTTGTCAATATTCCGTCCATCAATGCCGTTCAAACCACCACAACATAACGCGAGTCAGATCATCTCCTTAATTCGTTCGATTTTGTGCAGCTCTGGCTTCTCCATCAACGTAAATAGGCGTTTGACAGTCGTGTTAGAATCCATAATCGCTGGTGCCGGCTAGAACAAGGTTGCTTCCCCGAGCCGTTTGTGGTTCGTGCCTGACTGGTCTCCTCAGCACACCTTCTAATCTGCAGGCTCCAAAATGCGAACGGCGAAGCTCAGGGGTTTATCACTCTTTACTTAAATGGCCGTCAGGTTCTGGTGCAGGGTGGCCATTAAGTCAGTTAAGTCAGTATCAGTCGACTTATTTTAGTCGACTGACTGACTGACGATAATACCTCAACTGAGGGACTTAACTTAATATATTAATCAGTACTGATTAAAAAGAAACGTGACCTTAAAATCACGTTTTTACGATGTAAAACTAAAAATATATCATTTTCGATACAAATGAAGTTTTAAGGAATATTTATAAAGGTTAGAACGTGTATTTTTACTTTTAATCCCTTTAAAGTAATAAATAATATTATTTTCACTTCTTATAAAAATGTCGGTGCAGTACCGGTTCATGTACCACGCCGCATGTGTGAATATATTCCAATGCGAGTATGGTGACAGAGTAATAAATGGTTGGTTCAAAAATCTGTGTGTATTCTAAGAGAGTGCGAGGAGAGCCAGAATATATACTACGAAACCCCACCGAATCTCTACCGAAACCAGTCCGGCTAGGCTCTGACCCCTGAATTTGACCCGCACCCCCTTTTCCAGACCGAAGTATGCTTATGCAGGGACCTGTGGACCAACAAAAAAGGCCTTAATATTCCTAAAATTTACTCAAATATGTACTTAAATATTAACAAATCTTATAATTTCTCAACTGACAGTCTAAATCAGTTGAGCATTTAACTACTGACTTGTTAGGGTTAGGGCTAGTAGCTGACTGATTACGAATTTAGGGCCCACTGACTTAAGTCAGCTTAACTAGACTGACTTATCGACCAGCCTGTTCAGGTGTTTTCCTACCCCATCAAGAAGCGTGTCGCCGATTTGCCTCTTTGCTTTTGTTATGTTGATAATTGTGGATTTAGCGTTAGAGAATAGTTTCTGTAGTAATTTACTTGTCTCCGTGGCCCTTCGTGCTGCCTTCTTGGCTTCTTTCCCCAGATGAAACTCTTGTTGTGCTAGGGCCCATATAAAGAGGACGCGATTGTATCCTTCCTTCAGTTCTCTGACTACATCGTAGATTCGTATTACGCTGGCCTGACCCAACTGTTGTTTAGGTTGGCTTACCACTTGTAACGCCGCCTAGTTACTAGTGACGATAGTGATTTCTCTCCTTAAGAGGTATAGGGGAACTCCCTGAATCGCTATTACTATCGCCTCGAGCTCGGCAACGTACGGGTTTTGTTCTGATCTCGGTCTAAGGGTAATCGCGAATGTAATAGGCTGCCTATTTAGCATCCTACTGTACGTGTTGAAAATAGCGCCTCCCATGCCTACTATGCCTTTCCTCTCAGATGAACTTATTACAATGCATATGCCGCTGATACAATTAGCCACTTCCGCCGCTCTCTCGCTATCCGGGTTAATGATTGCCGGTATTCGTGGTTCCCATGGACTAATCGCATATTCTTGGATAGTTTCTATAATATCTGTCAGTTGTCACGGAACGAGTGCAAGTACGTGGACAATTGCGACTTGGTTGAATTGATTGATTACAAGGAGAGAAGATATTCTTAAGGAAATCTGTCTTTTATGTTCGTTTACGAGTTAGCTCGTGCGGCTGATACAAAGTTGTGAATAGCTTCATAAAAGTATGAAAGTCACCTGATTCGAGCCCTTGACAGTACGGGGCTCCGTTCAAGAAATTATATGACATCGGAATCGAGAAACAATGTGCAACGGTACGATTCGAGGCGCTTCTACCAGTCTTGCCTTACACAAGAATGGCGAGATCAACGTCAATCAAGACTGGACGCCAATTATCCCATGCAAGACCAAGGCGGATGACGAGCAGGACTGACTCGGCTTTCCCCGTGGCGGACCGCCACAGGAAACACATTGTGCTTCACCAATCCAATCCCATTCTATTTTGTAATTATGGCTTGGAGCTTGTGCGTCCAGATGCACATTCACTTGTTTCACGTGTAGAACAGTACACCCCTCCCCCCCCCCCCCCCCCCCCCCCCCCCCCCCCCCCGCGCGGAACAATCCGGTAGCCCACGCGGACAAACTTTATCACGGTTCAGCAGATTGTTGGTCATCGCCCCATAAATTCCCTCTTCTAGTAGCGCCAGAACCAGGGGTTTGTTCTTGACTTCTTGAGACCCCCTTTAGTACAAGATCAGTCAGATGTATAGACAAGGACAAAGGCAGTGGGCCATTTGCTATTCACAGATATATATCTTGTATATGTATTAACCAGGGATTTTTTTTTATAAGGGACTGACTCTGCCAGGAAGTAATCTACATGATGGTAAGCACATCTAAGACGACGGTGAAAGCATTGCAAAAATAAAAGCTTCCCGAGCCCATCATATGATTGTGCAGCTGTATTGGCATGTGCTTCTGTCAAAGACGGCTTGATCCCTTGCGACGCCTTCGCGCCACTCATCCGAGCTTGTCCAGTTCCCCTGAGAACCTTAGAGTAGCACGTCGCCAGAAAATGCCTATAAAACCCCGCAACCCCAGACTCCCAGCGCATGAAAATACTAAATTATCCCTCCCGTCGCCGCTTCTAGCTGTCAGGCAGGGTTTTAGACGTCACTCTTCTCGTAGACTTCTCTTAATCGCCAACCACGCTGTCGAGGCCGACAGCAACAACTCATGGCGGGCTTTTTGGTGCCTCCTTGGTACAAGGTGGATCCCCTCTCACCGACCGCTTTTATCTTCACAAATATTGCTTGGGGTGCCACTCTCGCCACTGCTGCCTTCTCATCTGGCAAAGCCGCCTACCAAACACATCGCATATGGCGTCATGGACGGCGGGCTAGCGTTTATACCATCATGCTCTGGCTGGAACTGAGTGCTTGTATTATCATGTCTATCCTTCTCTGGTCGTTCCTTACAAATAAGGTTCAATTAAGGTCTCGTCTTCTCCCATTAAACCTGATATTAGCCGAGTACCTACGAAATGGTAAACTAACAAAATGTCTACAGTTTTCAGCTTCTTTTTTCGTTAGGTATGCCCTGACTCGTATTACTCCTAACTTCCCTAATTATTGCTCACATTTATATTTGGTAATCACAGTCTGCCTCTGGACAATTCAGGTTTGCCAACTCTCGAATCTATGTGATTCTAGGGCACTAGGTGCTAATTTATCCGCTAGATCCAGTGCCTTATGCAAATTATCATCAATCGAGTTTCTATGATCATGTACGATGAAGATCGAGCAGAGAGACTCAAATGGATTGTCGCTATGGTGCTAGGTGTCTTGAACATCACCATCTTTATCATCTGGATACCTGCTCGCCTGCAAATCAGTCCAACATGGATCCACATCGACTTTATATTGGATCGCATAGTAAAGGGGATATTCTGTCTCGTCGACATCAGCCTGAACCTCTACTTCGTATATCTTGTCAAAACGATGTTGATCGCGGATGGCCTCAAGAAATACATCACCCTCTTCCGCTGGAACTTAGCCATGATATTCGTCTCCCTCTCCCTGGATGTAAGTTACTCTCTTTGATTAGCTCGGCTGCTTAGAAGTTCGCCTGCTAAGAGTGGCGAATTAGGTCATCATTATCGGAATGATGTCGTTACCCAATAATTTTTTGTGAGTGCGACTCTTCGCCTTTCGCAATTCTATATAATCTCTCCTGTCTGACCAAACATACCAGCTATATACAATTCCACCCGTTCATGTATCTCGTGAAGTTGCACATCGAGATGAACATGGCAGACTTGATCGCCAAACTCGCCAAAGCAAATAACAGCTTTGGCGACTTCAGCCAGCCAGGGAATAGCGGAGATGCGGGTGCTGGGGGGAAAGGTCACTCGGTTTTGGAAGGCCACCATCAATGTGCAGGCATGTGCAATATCGTGACGGTAGCGAGCCTTCCCAGTTCCATGGGGATTTCGAGACAAGAGCAGGATCCACTGGAGGATTCAATCCACGAATTGAGAGGATAGGCATCTCTTGGATGATATAGAGGAAAGAGAGTCGAACCTCTGTCGTTTAGAGGTAGGGGGGAACTTATTGTCATCGATGCTATTGTTAGCAGAGCAGGTCACGGGTCAGATCACTAATCATTCTAGTAAATTGGTAGCGGAAGAGTTGCTGTTCTAAGACTGTAATTACTAATGCTTATATACATTTACAAGTAATAGGCAGCTATAGGCAGCTGTAGGCAGCAAAGTAGTCAATGGAGTCATCTAGCCCGTGACTCAACACGTGCCTAATATATTAAGGAGGTCAAAACAGCTCACTGTATTTTTTGACAGGTTCTAAATATATTGACTGAACTACTGTTTGTCGTATGGACAGATCTCCATACATATACAATCCGTCCTCGTCATGTGCAAGTGCACATGACTCATCATCACATGACTCATTCCACACTAACCTCTAGGCTTCCACACTTCAACAATCCCAGCCGTATCGCTCCCGTTCTTGACGATTCTTGTCCGATACCTTCTTCTTTACAAACGCCATTTTGTATCGCCGACCTCCTTTGGTATGCTCGACCAACTTCCGTTGCAATTGGCGCTTTTTACAAGGTAGGTTGTGATATAACGTCCCACCCCACCCTTTGGCCCACCCCTACCTTTGGCCCACCCTTTTACACCAAAAACAGCGATTTTGATGTATTAATATCTTTATAACTAATTAATGAAAATTTATAATTTTTTTATATTCGTACTTATTAGCTCTTCTTAACTGACTTTATAAAAACAAATGTAATTTGGATTATGAATTATTACGTAATATTAGATTTAAGTTTTTACATACAAAAATCACCTAAAATCACTTACTAATAACTTCCTTAATAATTAATATAATTTCATAAAACTTGAAATACATAAAGACCGTATACAAGTCTTGGATATTTAAGAATTTTGAAGTAGTTGTATTAGTAGTTGTGTTTTAATTAAGTAATTAATTTCTCTCATACAAATTATTTGTATGGTGCTTTATATTTTACTTAATTATATAATTATTATTAATAGAATTAACTTGAAACTCAGGAATCTTGAAAGCTTATATAAAATACACCTTAGTTATAAATTTCAAGTTTTTATATTAATAATTGTGGAAGTTATTAGAAAAATAAGAAAAATAATTTTTACACCAAATTTGTATGAGAGAAATTTCTTAGACTTTAAATACTTAGTTTGTAATATTACGTAATATGAAATAAACATGACTGTAAAATATAAAGGATCTTATAAAAGACATTATAAATCTTTAGTTTTAGCTTATTCTATTAACAAATAATAAAAATATTAATTGTTAAAAGTGGTGAGTTTTGGTGTAAAAGGGTGGGCCAAAGGTAGGGGTGGGCCAAAGGGTGGGGTGGGACGTTACAATCTGGGCTTCGTAGAGCTGGTTTCGCACCGGATTCTTCTTCGGGTCTACGAGCATACGACACATCGCCGGAGTCACTTTAGAACGTCGCCCTAACTTATTTGATAGCCTTCGCGCCCTGCGAATACCTAAGGACCCGAGATCTCTTCGTTGTCGATTCCATAATCGTCCAGTGCTTTCATCGAGGTCTTGTTCCCGGCAGATGGCTCGCATCGACTTCGTGCCAATTTCGCTATCATACGCGTCAAAGAAATGCTTTCGCCTTATGGTATTCGAGATACCACCCTTCGGAGGAATCGGGGGAGGTGTAAATCGGTCTGTTTGGCGCGTGTTTGGTGGCATAGTGAGGAATTGGAGGTGTTGTGTTGAGACGCGATGCGCGATTTCGTGTTCCCCGGCTAATTTTAGCGTGCGTATCGAATTCTGTCACCCACTGGTGACGCCGTCACTTCAGTCGCAAAAGAACCTCGAGCAGGTTACTGGTGCACTTCTGAACCCCTCTAACCAAGTATAATGCTGGCCTTGTTTAGGGAATTAACGAGCCATGCGCTCAAATCCTGACACTTGAACTCAACCAGCGCCACTCTTTCCGCATTTCCATTTGAATCTTCCTCGAAGACAAGGACATCAAAAGAGAAAATCGGCGAACTAGGCTGTTCTTTTCTACATTACCCCAAGGATTAACCCGGGGAATGTACCTCCATCAAGTTGAGAAGAGTATGGTTTTCTAGTTCTGCGTTCTCTGTTGGGCTCATTGGGATAAAAATTTGCCTGTATAGTCCCGTGCGGTGTGCCATCGATTGATGCAGTCCACTTGCCCAGATAACTTCGTTGTTCCGGTTCCCAGTGAAAATGTATTCTTGGTAGGAGCAAAGATTCAATGCGGATCCGGTGCACAAAGGTAGTGCACTCGGGTTTCGTCTTTTGATATTCTAGAAATACCGCCAAATTGGTCCAAGTCTGATCGGAATCAATATCGGGCCAGTTTAAGTCAACAGAGATTTGAAGAAAGTCGCCTCCCTCGTGACCCATTTGAGCTCCAAACGAGCGTGCGACTGGCAGATACCATCCTGCCCATGACCAACTCGGGAATCCTTCTCGACGCTGTGCAGGTCCAATTTTAATCCAACATAGGCAGCTAGCAAAATGTTGAGCTGGTGTCTTGAGTGTGCTTTGGGAGTTGACCGTGAATGATGACTTGGAGATGGTGGGTACACCCGATAGGAAGTGAAATCCGCTTTCCTGAGAGCAGATATCCTCAAACACGCCAGATATTCCGTTCAGAATATCATTTGGCATTGTCAATTCTCTGTATGTGTACTTCTCGATATGCCCATACAACCCTCCGTGCCCTTGTTCTAGCTCTGATACCTTCGTCGTGTACATAGAGAATAGCGGTTCTATGTGTGGCGCAATTATGCCTTTAGTGGAATCTAGAAATGAGACGGACTCAATAAGACAACACTGTCGACATTCGAAATAGATCTGTTGAGGGAGGAAGCATATGAGGCGCAAGGACAAGACTGCTTCCTGGTAGGTCCAGCCGCGGGTGTTCCAGGTGCTTTCCCTGACCGCTGTTCGCGACATTGGGGTTATCACCCAGGTCGACTTTTCCTTCTTTAGTACCCGAGATGAAGGACGAGGGGATATGCCTGGTAAGCCAAATGTGGGGTCTTCGCCTGCTGCTGCGACGATAGTAGCGAAGGAGCTAGAATAAATGGCACCCATCCTACTTATTTGTAATTTTTTGTCTCTCGGATCTGATTGATATATGCAATAGCGATCAATCCACAGATATTTGAAACCGAGACCAAGTGTCGCTTTCATAGCATCATGTATCGCCTTTGGAAACCTTGTCGGCAATTGCCCATCAGGAACGTCATCCTCGTCTGCACTTGCTGCGCCCCATCGATAACTGAGGGTCAGGTACTGAGTGTTTCTTGGAAGCGGGAAGATTTTCTTTTCAGCACAGTTGATAACTCTGAAAGTAAGACCTTCCAGAGATAAGTGGTTCCTCACATGCTCACTTTGCGCCCAGCACCGCGAGTGGCTCGACTCACACTCTTCCAACCATTCTTTGACAACCCCCAGGTCTGCGAAAGAGTCGAGAGCTATGGTACTGGTTTTGTCTCGGGTATTATTGTCCGGTTTAGGAAGTGGACACAGCCATAAATCAGTACTTTCGAGACAGGATTTCAGGAGAGATTCGTCGAATGTGAGGCTTGGATCGTCTCTTTTCGCAAGCAAATGAAAGTCTTTGTATACAGTCCAACAGATTGGCGATCCTCCTCTCGTTTTGTCGTCAGAGCTTGGACTGCCGAAATACCGAGGCACCCCAGGAACGAGGTAAAATTCACGACCGCCGAGTGGCTCGTTTTCGTGGTATCTGGCAAGCCTTCTCAAGATGTCACACAGCTCGCAGCTTAAGCTCCACGTTCTTGGGTCACTCAGAGGCACCGCGAGTATTTTGTAATCCCTTGACTGAATGGCGTTGAGAGTTGAGGATCGGTTAATATTGAGGCGCAGCTTGCGACACCGTTCACACAAGTGTTTGTCCCCGAACAGACCAGGTAGACGAAGTCGATCCATCAGGGGCAGATTGGAGGTCATTCCTAGATGCACCGCGTAATTCTCAATTGGTAGGCTGTCGCTACGGTGATATAGAAGGAGAGGACGACAGCGCTCCAATGCCCACACCTGCCGGTAGAATATTCGAGAAACCTGCATCTACGCCACACGTGTGACTCTTGTACGCCACGCACGTGGTCAAACCTGAGAATCGTGACTGAGTGGATATAGCGAGCCCAGGCG